>JBBIGA010000001.1:36485126-36503878 GCA_037576975.1 Alestes dentex | reverse complement strand
CATGTGTGTATGTGTGTGTGTGTGTGCTTATGTGTGTGGTGGCAGTTTGAGATGATACATGGACATCCACAGCTACATGAGCAACTCAAACAAACAGCATGAACATACACTTTTAAATTAATACGCTATGCTAACACAGGCTGAAATATAGTCTCCCATCATTTGTTGCACGCTTTAAAGTCAACAGAGCTTAAAACATAAAACATTTGGTGCAGAACCAGAAGTGGACATTTCAGGATTTTGTTTAAACTGCCTGGTGGCCTCCGCAACTGGTGTGAGCTAATCAGCAGTTGAAAAACATCCTGGAGAGGATTTTTACTTTCTGAGTAAAAATTTCTGCCTAAGACTTCCAGAAACCCTAGATTAACATTTGCCCACCCACTGTAGGTCAAAGCGTGATTGCTAGTCTCCTCTTAATAATTATATTGGTGGATAATCTGATGTATTACACCTTCAATCCTTCAATCCAAGGCCTAACCAGTGGAAGAGCTTGGTTACCCATATCCACCCATATACCACAGAAAAAGGGAACCTTATTGTTTGCAAACAAAACATCCTGCACTGCATTACTTCCCTTGTTTAACACAAATGTTGAATAAAAATGAAGTAAACAATATTAAACATGAATTTTATTAAAATTATTAGGTTCTCCTTTGGATACCACAGAAGTTCGCAATATGCGATGTGAGAATTCTGACCAATCACAACTCCAGATAAGTGTTTCTGCGTGTTTGTTGAAAAATCAAAGTATTCATGCAATCCAACCAATTAAATAGGTCAAAATAACACAGGTGCACCTTTAACTGTGCCCCATTATTGACTCACCAGTGGAATTTTGATATCTTGCAAGGAGTATCATAAAACCGATGTGTACCAATTGTGTACATAGTGTGTGTGTGTGTGTGTGTGTGTGTGTGTTTGTGTATGTGAGGGGGATGTGGTGTCCATTGTTAAAGAAGGGCCTAAAACCTGGCTGATGGATCTGATGGGCTGATGCGGTGATCTAAAAGATGCTAATCAGATCGTATTACAGCACTCGTACGTTAAGCACTGACAGTTGTCTTTATTTAGTTCAGGGAGTGGAGGAGAGGGAAAGAATGTCTCATGAGCTCATCTCTGAAACCCCACACGGACATCTTGGGTTTCATCACTCGCATCACCTGGATAACCTGAAGAGGGTGTGTCTCCGGGAAAATATCTGTCTGTCACTTTCGGACAATAAGGCAGAAAGTTAGGGGGCTATGAATGGACGACGGGTTAGCATTCGACACAGTTGCACCACAGAACCTCTGCAAAGAATGAAATAGCACAACTGAGATTTTGGGCGGTTATTCTGTCCAGAACAGTTCCCTCGGTTTTATCCTCTTTGCTGGAAAATCAGCATCACTGCATAAAACACTACTAAAATGAACAGAACTCATAATACTGAACAACTTTACAAGGTTTACTCATAGTAAACCCCTTCCATTGCCTTTTAGGTGTTCTGTTTCCTTTGATACATTTCTCCAGTCGACATCCCTTACTTTCCCAGGACTTGCAAACTCATAGACTTAATGTGCCTTGCAGATGTGATGATATTTACTTGCCTTATCACAGTCATCTACTACCCTCGCAAACTGACCAATTTATATTCTTCTTATTATTATTTTTCTGTCTGATATGTGTCTGCTAACTTGCCCATAGTTCTTGAGATATTGTCAAGAACTAGAACCAACACCAGAATATTCCGTTTGATTAGGAATTGAGGACTTGTATACAGATTTTTGACAGATGTACAGTTCCAACATAGTAACAATTTAATATAGATTATAGAATGTAAGGAGAAACCTTATCACCAAAAAAATCTGTGCACCCCTCTTATGATACATGTATACTAGCGACACCCACGCAACTGTGTTAGATAATTATTAGTTTTGTTGTTTTTGTTGTTGTTGTTGTTATTACATTTTGGGGGAGTGATGGGGCGGGGTTCTAGATTCAGGCCCACCCTTAGCTATTGCCCTAAATACAGGCCACTTTCAGACAGAGCCATGTTCCTTCTCTGACCTTAATGACTCAGTATCTGCTCCATTCTCAAAAAAATATTTGCTGCACTACTGCCCTGCCCTGCCCTGCACATACAATACTTTGCACTGCATGTTAGAGTGCTTGAATGGACCCCCCCCCCACCCCCCCAGCTGCCCCCACTACCCCTCAACACAGGTGTTCTGTGGGGCATGAGCCCAATGGCAGGGTAACCAGAGACACAGATAATCCACTCTTTCTTTGCTCCCCTCTACCTTTCTCTCTCTTCTCTCATTCTCACTGAGCTGAAGCAAAAGGTGAGGGCAGGAAGCCAAACAAAGGCATGTGTGCCCCTGCCGTCAGTAAGAGGAGACCCTTCACTTGTCTGTCAGAATTGTTGGGGCACTGTGTCACAATGGCATCCCACATTCCAGAGACAGAGAGAGAGAAAGTGGCCAGAGAGGAGGGAGCGTGGCACCACTGTGGCAAAGTGGCCACAGGACAGAAACAGCTGAAGGAGACTGAGAAAGCACGAGAGCGAGGCCTCGGTCCAGTCTGAAGTGAGTGGTTTGAATAAACTTTAATGAACTGTAAAACTGAACGTCAGATCAGATTCGGATCGGCAGATAATATTTAATGACTTAAATTGGGACAAGTATTTGATTGTGAAATCTCTGGTGCAATATAATCACGAATATTTCAGAACATCACATTAAATGAATTATTTATTGCTATGCTATGCTCTCATTTTGGGCATAGAAGAAAAAAAAGAAAAAGAATGCACAGTGTAGTGTGTGTGTGTGTGTATGTGTGTGTGTGTGTGTGTTTGGGGGGCAGAGTTGGGGTTGGAACCCCCTTAAGCCATCTGTCCTCATGCACAGGTGATCTAAAGAGGCTCATGTATGTGATGAAGTGCAAGTCACACTGTAGTACCTGACCTCACACACATCCATTACTATAGATCTTTAGTGAGGTGTCACACATATGCACACCACGCCCCAGAGCATGACACTGGATCCATGTCCATCTTTGTTCACCTAGCTGCATGACACAAGTGGGCTGTGTTTTTGGATGTATGTTTTTTTTTTTCTTATCCTCGAGTTTCGTTTGTTAATCAATAACTGGATTTTATTGATTAACAGCTATTGATGAACAGATCTGCATACAAAATGAAGTAATACAGTTTTGTGTGCATTCCTGTTAATACCAGTATCACAGTGTGACTCAGTAATTAGTAACTCGCTAATACAAATAGTACAAACCTGCATTCCATAATACCTATGATTTTTACCAAGTACCTTTTCTCGTCTGTAATACCTTTATATAGTATCTTTTTGCCATGACCTTTATGATGTTAGTACTTTCCCTTGCTGAGCCTTACTGTTTTCTTGCAATTTTTAAATAGACTTATTGTCCTTTCTTTTGGCAAAGTAGCAAAGTAATCTAGTACCTTTTCTTAGAACCTTTGTACTTGGTACTTTTTCTTACAATCTTTACAGAGTACCTTTTCTCATGACTTTTATGTAATACATTACTACCATTTTAAAGAACCTTACCTGGTACTTTTTCTTATTATCTTTACATAGTATCGTGATTAATACCTTTCTTATGACCTTTATGTTGTACATTAGAACATTTTTATGTCCTTTATATAGTATTTGAGTACCTCTTCTTATGACCTTTTCTTTGTACTTTTTCTAATAATCTTTACATAGAACCATAATTTAGTACCTTTTTTGACATTTATGTAAAACATTAGTACCTTTTCCTACTTGGTACATTTTTTGGACAATTTTTGCTAAGTACTTTGGTTTTGTACTTTTTCTTATAGCAGTAACTTGGTTATTTTTTACTTACAATCTTTACATGGTACCTCAATTAAGTACCTTTTCTTATGACCTTTTCCTTGTACTTTTTCTAATAATCTTTTCATATAACCATAATTTAGTACCTTTTTTGACATTTATGGAAGACATTAGTACCTTTTCTTAAGACCTTACCTTGGTTCTTTTTCTTGCAATCTTTACATAGTAGCTTGATTTAGTAACTTATAACCTTTACATGGTAGATCCTTTTCTTATGACCTTAACTTGGCAATTTTATAGTACTCTGACTTAGTATATTTACCTATGATGTTTACAACGTACTTCGGTTAGTGCTTTTTATTACCTTAATTTAGAAACTTTTCTTATTACTTTTCCATCTTGTTTGGTATCTTTTCTCATGTTTCTTAGCACGCTGAGTTCATATCTTTTCTTATAATCTTTATTTAGTATCATTTCCCTATTCCGTTTACTTTTTAACACTCAAAAATGGAATGAGGTGCATTGCGCATTTTCTATAAATCTAATTTTATATAAATCTCCAGTTTTATTTGTTAACTTAAAATATATATTTTCTAATAATATCTATGTAATAATCTTAACATTTTTGCTTTTAAGTGATCTAGTACAATTTCATGAGACCTAAAGTCATGAGAATTAAAATCAATGTTTTCATTTTTTGAGTGAACCTTTTCCTATGACCGTTACACAGTACCAATATGTAGTATGTTTTTATTCATTTATTGACCAAAAATATCTTTCTTAAGCTCATACTTTATCTTTCATTTATAAAGCATTAAGTAATGCTAGATACACACTTAGACTATATAGACTATGTACACACTTAGAGTGGATATGTGTTACTACCTATTGCCAAGTCGGGAAACCTGTTCCCTTTTTGGCCTCATATTAAAGAAATTATTTTCTATCCATTCATAACAAGTGAAATCATGTCTCATCGCCCTTTCCTTACAAGCTCACACACATACACACACACACACACAAACACACACCCCTATATATTTTCACAAGCCTTGCTAATCTCCAATTTGTTTGCCGAGGTGTTTCTTTGATAGCATCAAATATCCCCCAAAAATGGCTGAAATACAATAGAAGCAGTAACGTGAAGCTGCCCGTGTCTGCCAGACGGTCTGGATGCCCCTCTCTTCCATTCATTCGAAGACACTTTATCAAACCGCCCCAAAACAACAACAGTTCACCCCAGCCCAGTCTCACTGCTGCCTCAGATTACTGTAGCGTGTTAGGCCACATACAAAGCATAGCAAAATACAAAGTACAGTTGAAATGGTAATGTACATTATTATACATTAGTGGAAAAGAAGAGTGGACTGGGGGACAATTATGTTTCTATGTTCTGGTGGTACATAGATATTATTACTTTTATTCATGCGTATCCGTTTATCCATGCTCTGATTTCAAATGTCTTGTGAGGGTCCCAGCTAACGCCAAACTTTATGCACCCCTGTACAATGTTCAAGAAATAATGGAACAATCAACAAGCTTACGACCAAAAAAAAGGACAAATCAGTGAAGTCCTTTCCCGCCAAAACATTCTTCAAGTGTGCAAATATGAAGGTAGCATATTTGAAATGAAAACACGCATTTTGGCTGCATCAAGGCATATTTTCTGTATATCTGGTCCTTTGAGATCCATATCTGGAACAAATTTTATTCTGCTGGTTCATGTCACCATCTAACTACTGTGGTTTCTGCTGTTGGCCTTCAGCAACACACCTTTTGAGACCCAAAACTAATGCAAAACCAGCTGCCGCAAGTAAATATATTTAGGCCTCGCATGGAAGTTGTATATCAGGCACCAGTTTTATAAGCCTCACTACTAAGCTGGACTATGTTCTTTAGCTAATCGCAACTAGGCAGGTTGGAAAAGCTGATTATGAACTTCTCACGATGCTAATGTTAGCTTGATTACAGCATAAACTACATTTGTTCTACCCTAACCATGTGACCTTACAAAAATCCACAAAGCCCTCTTACTTGTTCCTGGACAAGGTTGACGTATGCAGTTGAATGTAGTTGTGGGCGGAGCACTAAAGGATTCTTTAGGCCATTATGTTGAATTTAGTTGATGTTGCTAGCATAGGTGGATCATAAAAAATGCATCGAATGAGTGTAGGTTGATTCCATATATCTGTGTTCTCCATTAAGCGAGTGGTCTTAACCATCCGTCACACAAGCACCCTTTCTGTCAGGGGGTGTGTCCAGAGGGTAAAGGATATATGTTGTTGTCTTGGTGTTTTCGCATTACGCTGTGATGTATTTGTGCGGATTATAATGGATAGGCCGCTGGAATGGGGAACCCCTCTGGTGTTGTTTTTGTTTTGTGGAACGCACCCCAATATTCACTGAGGCTCAGAGTGGGGCCAGGAAACAGCGGGCAACCAGCAACAACTAGCCTCAGGCTTGTGTGTGTGCATATGTTTTGATTTATGTGACCGACACACACAGGTTTACCTGTTATATCTGACTTCCGGGTGATTCATTTGTAATGATCATGCTCCAAATCCACCCTGTGGAGTCTGACCTGCTGTGCGGATGGTGTTTTGACTGAGGTTTGAGTTTTTCTTTTCAAAAAGTTTTTCTTTTCAGTTTGAGAACAAACCGCGTTGGACGCTGGAGCGGCCTTCGCTTTGCAGCCTCACTGGGCTGTGGCTCTTGCTGCCAAGTTCCTCCTGAGGTGAGCTCTTTCTCACAAAGAGCAAGAAAGTCCTGGAAAACGTTCCAAGAAATGTCATTATGTCCTGTGACAAGAGAACCAAATACTTTTGGTTTTTGGCCAGGTACCTGTACTATCAGTTACAAGAGTGTTATAGAGCCACAGGTTTTAAAGGAATAGTTTGGCAGGAAATCAACTTTACTCAGTCAATCAGTCAAATTTGGTGTTTGAAGGTCTTCTTTAGCTGCGCAATGGAGCTACGAGTCTACTTAGGCTAACACGTAATGGATACTTCATCACTTAGTATCATGCCTAACTTGCCTAAAACTGGGTCAAGTTACTAAGTAAGACATTTGAAGAGCAAATTTCCAAAACTCATTCAGTCCAAAAGCATTTTTTGGGAAAATCGCGTTTTACTTGTTTTACCTATCGGAAAGCAATTCTTAAAGGAAATAATTTTTTAATTGAAATTTTACCATTACTTGTCATTTTTCAATGCCTGTTCCTAAAGTGCAACTCCTGCACATTTTAGTATGGGCAAATTTGTTTAAAAAATATAATGAAAACAAATATCAATTTTTAAGTATATCGATATTCAATGTCACAAAATTATGCACATGTTTAATATTTATATCCTACTACATGACACAGCATAGAGTCAATGACAGCTAACTGCATAAAAAATTGTAAACATACTTCTGTCTACCAGCACTGGTAAAGATACAGTTTGGAGTAAGTTTTGGAAATTCACCTAATCTTGTACAGTGTATTATGCAAGGACTGAGTGAGTTTTGGTCGGTTATACTGTTGTACATACAGAGGTAATGTAAAAATATGCCAGTAGTAGTAATGTAAAAATATGCCAACAGTAGTGTTACCTAAAAAAAAATCACAAAAAATGGACTGAGTGAGTTTTTTTTAATTTGCTCTTCATTTTCACACCTAAAAGTCTGGACAAAAATCCAAACAAAAGTTCATATTGTTCTTACACTGTATACATTAGATCTGGTTAGTTTGGTATAGCAATTTTGGGAGTGCACAAAAGATAAAAAATACCTACGCCCATTTGTGGATGGGTGTACGTCTGATGTTGGTGTGTTCAGAATTTTGAGGGCATAAAAGGAAAACTCTGTTTCTCATTTGTTGATTCACCCCTCTTTCTGATACAAAGTTGACCTTAGATTTCTTTGTTGGACTAAATAACAATTAAAGACTTAATCTCCTCCTCTCCTCATGTGCTGCTGTGGCTTATTTTTGCTTCTCTTCCTGTGCTTTTTCTTCAAAAGCCTGTCTCAACATCCTGTAAGTGGTCTGAAAGTGAACCATTTAAAAGCTTTACTTTTGGAGGCCTCTTCCATTTTCAGTAATGGGACTTTACCTAAAATGGACTCGCCAAATGTGTATCTGTTAGGGTTTTTTTTTGGCTCAATCTCTCATTTAATGCCATTTTTTGGCTTTTTGATTAGCGGGACTGCAGACTCTGTATCTCTTTCTAAACTAGTGTGAGCGAAAGCTGCAATCTGATCTATAATAAAGTCATTTCCTAACACACAATGATAAACATTGTTATTGGCTTGAGGGAAGACATACTTTAATGGGGATATCCAGGTGTTGTCACAAGTATTACTTGCATAAGAAAGATATTACAAGCCCACGGTTCTTGGCATTGAGGGTTTATATTGGGTACCTTCAGAACCAGGGGGGAAATAACATCAACAGTGAAATGAATTCCTGTTGTGTCAGTCTGTGGTTGCCAGGGATTGGTATATTATTTCTTTGGCTGTTATAAATCATGATCCAAGTGTGTGTGTGTGCGTGTGTGTGTACCTCTGCATGTGTGTGCCTGCCTGCTTGTCAGCTTCATCCTTTTTTGAGGTGTGCCATGTCTTGTCCTGTGCTAGTAATCCAATGCCAGGCCTAATCAAAGACAGGCCTAGTGAATGGCTTGCCATAACCACAACTGCTCCCGCCTATTAGAGCTAACAGCCCTGTGAATGCATCAGATAGCATCTGTGCTTTTGAAGGATGGCGAGGGAGAAGGGCCGAGAGAGGCAGAAAGAGAGAGAGAGATAGGAGGTAGCTTTTGCGGGGGCTTATCTGGGCTTTGTGGGTGTCACTGCCTTGCCCTCCTGATCATTGCCTTCATTATGTTGCTGTGTCTTGAGGGCCTAGCCCGTCCATTCCATATAATCACGCCATATTACCAGCCACCCTTTTCACTATTAAAATAATCACTGGCAATTAGGAGGAGAATAGACAGCGAGAGAGGGAAAAATCACACACAAAGTAATATTTTCCCCACCTTACATGCTTTTGATGTCATTTTTCTTTTTCCTCTTTTTTTTTTTTTTTTTTTTTGCTACACCACCTCCCACAATGCAATAGCAGGGGCAGAATGGGCTGTGCTTGAAGCCGCCACTATTAAGGAAAAAGGCGCCGACAATTTTTCCAGAGCGTTGAGATGAAAGAAAGAGAGAGAGGGAGAGAGTGAATGTGAGAGAGAGAGAAAGAGAGAGAGAGGGAATGAGCGAGAGAGAGAGAGAGAGTGAGAGAGGAGAGCAAATAATTCAGAAATTGACCATCTCTAAAAATGAAGAAAATCGAAGTGTGAGAGGAGCATTGTGATTTACTTTATCCTGGCTTGGAGATGCCAGAAAAATAAGAGAGGCCATTAAATCTCCCTTTGAAATAAATGCGGCCCATTTGTCTGTGTGGCCAAAGATGGCTAATGAAGCTATTGTCAAAGCAAATACGGCAGGGCCAGACACACACACACACACACACACACATACACACACACACATATATATATATATACACACACACACACACACACACACACACACGCTAGCACGAGATACCGCGGCCTTGTCCAGACGTGTCAACGAAGATGAAAGATAGATTCATCTAAATACTGGAATAGCCACAGGTGCTGGGGAATATCAGAGATGGAGAACAAGGCCCATTTTGCCAGAGAGCATGAAAAGCAAACGGCCTGTCTGGGTGTGCTAGTGCTAATGAATGCTGCTGTGATATAAAACAAATGTTTGCTGTATAGAATGGATACCTATAGCCTAATGACTAGCATCATGCAAACTGCGTGAATCATCACACACTTGTATTAAACTGCATCAAATAGACTGGCTTATGCAGTGACGTTTTACTCTTATTTATAAAATGGACAAGTACAGATACTAACCTAGCTTCAGGATGACTAATGGTACAGTTTTTAGTTGTACATATGTCCTACAGTGTCAGAAACAAGTTTGAGATTATTTTAAGGACCCATATCACAGAAAAACAGATTTTTCTCACATTAAATAAAAATATATTTAAATATATTTTAAATAAAATGGCTGGTTATAGTATTGGGCTACATAGCTACAGACCAGTCAGAGTGCCCATGCCACCTCCAAGCTCCTACTGTGAGTATCTCAACAGGAGCAATGGAAGAAGGTGGCCTGGTCTGATGAGCCTCATTTTCTTTTACATCATGCGGACGGGTGCGTGTGTGTCCCCTGGGAAAGACATGGCACCATGATGCACTATGGGAATGAGGCACGCTGGCAGAGGCAGTGTGGTCTGGGCAATGTTCTGCTGGGAAACCTTGGGACCTATCATTCATGTTGGTGTTACTTTGCTCCAGACAAGCACACCCGTTCATGACAGTGTTCCCTAATGGCAGTGGAATCTTTCAGAAGATACTGCAGAAATTGCTTGGGAAGGGTTTGAGGACCATGACAAAGAGGTGTTGACTTACCTTCCGAAATCCCCGGTTCTCAGTCTAATCAAGCATCTGTAGGATGTGCTAGACTAACTAGTCAGATCCATGGAGGCCGCATTACACAACTTTCACAGGATTTGCTTCTAATGTTTTGGTGCAAGATTTCGCAGCACACCTTCCGAGGTCTTGTGGAGCAAAGGAATCGCTGGGTCAGAGCTGTTTTGGCAGCACAAGAGGGACACAGTATTAGGCAGGTGGACTTTAATGTTGGCTGATTGGTTTAAGTTGTCGAACAGAGACTGTCAGATGCTTGTTCCGTCTCTATTGTCGTTTCAAAATATTGCTGCTCACTCCCGAGTAACAACAGTTTAAATATGGAAACTAATGATGTCTTGTGATATCACAAAACATACATATATATTGAGTCTTAGTCAGCTTATAGCAGTTTAGCTCCTCCCATTCCCTCTGAACCCAAAGGGGGGTTTTAGGCTGGTCTGAATGAGGCACAATATGGGATAGCCAGTCATAACAGAGGTCATTTACATATATAACCTAATGCTCAAACTATTTAAACACTCTACTACCCCACAGGAGGAAATACATAACCAACAGCATGACAGCACACATTTTGACCATGTGTAGATTTGTTACACGATTGCATGGGGCTAATTCTTCCGGTCCATCTCATATGTATAAGGTTATAGAATGAAACACAATAGAGGACGTGGGCCAGTTAGGAAACTGTGTGATGATTTGGCACAATGCTAAATGTTCTAAATAAGCTCCCATTGCTAGTTAACTACATTTAGCCAAGAAAGTAAAAGCAAACTGCTCTGCACGGTGGTACGACCTAGCAAGTAAACAAACAAATATCCGCTGTAATCGGTTCAAACGGAGACTCATCGCCTCCCAGTGCTGGCTGAAATGGAACAGGGCTGGTAATTATGCAGAGAAGAGTTGCTCGGTTGCATTAGCCTCTGGCTGTGTTTGGGATAAGTCACTTTAAATGGCTTTAGGAGAGCTTGTTTTCATAATGCCGTTTCTGCCGCCTCTCTCTTTTTAATTACAAGGGCATAGTGCTAGCTCACACACTCACACTCTTGATAGTTCGTATCCGTACAACTGTCTCTGTTTTCCCCATTATTTTCTCTTGTGTTCTCTCTCTCTCTCTCTCTCTCTCTCACCCTTATGTCTCTCTGTCTCCGCCCCCCCTCTGCTTTCTTTCTCTCTCTTTTCCTTCTACCTCCGTCTCCCACTTCTCTCTCTCTCTCTCTGCTTCTGTCTCTCTCTCTCTTTCTTACCCCTTCTCTCTGTCCCTGTCTTTCTCTGTTCTCTCTCAGCTTCTCTCTCTCTCAGCTTCTCTCTCTCTCTCTGTCTCTCTCACTCTATCTCTCTGTGTCTGTCTCTCTCTCTCTCGTTCTCCCTCTCTCGTAGTGCTCTCCATAAGATAAGAGCCACTGACCCTCTATTCCAGAACACTCAGTCTTTCCTGTAGCCTGGAAAATATAAAAAATACCTCTTATGTTTGATAGCTGTTCGCAATGAAGGGAAAATGCTTTCAGGAGAACACGACCAAAAGCTTTCCGAACACCGCCATGGTTCACCATGAGTGCCTTGTGTTGTTTCTCAGACATTACATGGATCTGGCGTATAGTTAACCTGCTATTTTACTGAATGAAGTGGTTTCATAAGGCTGTTTTTAAACGGGGGCTTTAATTGTGGAAAGTTTGAAAGTAATAACCACAATGATCACTGCATTGATCAGAAGGGCGGTCCGATGTCATTAATGAACACAGGGAAGGACAACTGACGAGAGAGGTCAGGAGTCAGGGCTACAAATGTCCGTCAACATCCAGACATGGGGCCACAAGGTTTCAGTCAGGGTCATGACCTGTGTAACTCCCACTGCTCCATAATGCTCACTTTCCCTTCTTGTTATCCCCCTTTCAATCTACATTATACGCTTAACTGAAAGTTTATTAGGAACTTCTACAAGCTGCAAGGACTTAGCATGGTCTAAAAGCAAAAGCATCATTAGAACAATAACATAAATAAATAAATAAAACATCTGTTTGCTTACTTTGAGTATGTTATGGTGTCTAATGACATGGAGTCCCTCATCACTTTGGGTGAACTTTGACTCCAGATGTATTTGGATTGGTTTAGAAATTTCACAGCCAAATAGTTCCTACCCTTAAAAATCAGGTCTAATATTGAAAACAATTGTGATATTAATATTGAAAAAAAAACATTATTACTTAATTTTACTTAGTACTTAATTTTAAGGTAAACATTGGCCATCCGACCATGCAAAGATTAATTAGTTTCTGATTAGTATATATATATATATATATGTATAGTAAGAGAGAGAGAGAGAGAGAGTGTGTGAGAGAAAATGGCAGAGAAAATAAAGTTGTACGGATAGACAGCTATCAAGGGTATGAACTTTATATATATGTATTTATATGTACAGCTCTGGAAAAAAATAAAAGACCACTGCAATTCACCACTGTGAAATTTCTACACAAGCATCTCATTCTGCATTATGGGGTACTGACTAGAGATCACCTGAATCAAATCTTATTTAATGAGGAAAAGTATAAAAACACTGCTGTAATCAACACTCTGCTCTTGCAATGTGACCAGTCAGATGGCACAATACAACTAGAAGTAATTCAAAGATAATTATTGCCATTTTGTTTGAGTGAACAAGAGATTTGTTTCTTTGAATTATTCAAGTTTTGTAAACACTGCATCATTTCTCTTATTTTGATGTTTTTTTCCTTTTAAATTCTGCTTTAAATTTCTTAAAAACTAAGGCAAAGCTGTTCAGTTCAATACTTGCACCTTCACATTCAAGTCAGTTCTAATAGTCATGTTATGGCACTAATCATAGTTTTGTTTGTGGGGGGCAGTTTGGGTGTTGTTCTTGTTAACGGGTAATACTATACGTGCGTGTGTAACTTTACAGAATGACTAAATGAGATCCAATAAAAGCTGGGTTTAAATAGGACACAAAGAATGTTTCACTTCAAACTCACTGTTTTGTTTTTTTTTTTGTACAGGGTAATGTCCAACATGAAGTCAGTTTATTGGAGGATGCACTCTTCTAGGTGCAATATTTCAGATTTGAAATGCAATTGTTCAGTCACCTTTTCTCAACTGCTTTCACAAAATCTACAATTTTTTGAAAAATTCCTAAATGTACAGCAAGCGTATTGATTCCCACATGCAATATCTGAAACTATAGCTTGTTTCAGGAGCTATAAAGGGATTGTTTCAGGGATAAATAAAGTTTTCTGATTCTGATTCTGATTCTGACTGAGTTCTGGCTTCACAGTTATACTCTGAAATGTAATCTTTTTTAAAATGACAAATTTTCAGGTAAGTAAAATCACATTTTTCAAAATGATTTCTACAAGGATGCAGTCTGGGGTCTCTGCAAAAGATCCTGGGCAGAGAATATTCTAAAATATTCTATTCTTTCCCAAACTGCATAAAGACTGGCATTAAGCCAGAGGAAAAACATGCTATTTTGGAAATCCAGTGTTTTTTCAGGTCGATGTTTTACTATTTCTTAATACTGTACCTACCTTTTAATTGTACCTAAAATAGTCATATGTACTTTTGATATGTTAAGGACAAAGCTATATGTATGTATGTATGTATGTGTGTGTGTATGTATGTTTTGATTGATTGATTGATTGATTGATTGGTTGATTGATTGATTGATTGAGGAGGAGGGGGGAGTTCTACCCACAAGCCAGGACTTCATATAATGAAGTCATAGAAACTGTCCTTTTCAGAAAAAAAGAGGTTTGGTTGTTTATGTGGAGGTCTACATAAACAACCAAAAACTTCTCAAATTGACTTTAGTTGTTCAGCCATTTCAAACTGTACTGTACTGCATTCAAGCACTGCGTACAGAAACAAATAATTTGTTTGATATTTAAAAGTACTCAATAAAACCAAATTTTGCAAAAATCAGTTAGAAAATCACATTTTAAAGTTTAAATATTTGCATCTCCAGTACATCTTCAAATACATTGTTATTTACATTAAATCTGTGGATTTATGTAAAATTATTTATGAAACGTATTTGTGCCTGATTCTAATAGTTGCACTCAAAATTCAAGATCCAATTTAGAACATGACATGATAAATGGTTACAGTTTGCCAAAAATGTTTACACATGCAAAATATTTTATCAGCTGAATTGCAAAATTGCCACCTTTTATTGTAGCCCCACCCTTCTTTAGCAGCACTGTAAAACCTGGCCAGCCTCGATAGAGATAGAACATTTTAAATCAATTAGCTTATTATTTAATCTGGTAGATCAGGACTGAACCTCTGATACCAATATTATAAAATAAATTCAGCTGTCTGGGCCAGTGGTTCTCAAACCAGTCCTCAGGGACCACTAGACAGTCCATATTTTTCCACTGTGAGTTCTACATATTGCTGGTACAAAAAAACTGAACTGGTTTAGTTCACTCATATAGGCTACACTCATGTTCGTAAAGTTTGTTTCGTAAAGTTCAACTCTTTAGCAGGACAATGGCTAATCAGCAAACAAACAAGAGCAGCAGGCACCCCAGAATCAAGTAAAAAACAAAATGAAACAAAAGATGTTTGAAAATGTAATACCACAGCTCTCTTGTTGCCACTTCCAAAACCACTACTAACTCCTCCCTGAAAAGAATCTTGGCCAAAGTCAGTGTGGAAAAAATATTGAGCCAATTTCCTTGCCAATGAGGAGTGTAATGCAAGAAAAAAAAAATGTAGGTGTATGAAATTCATGAGGGATTTCCCATCCAACAGACCTAATTTGCTGTAACCGTCTTTGACCCCCCCCCCAAATGGCTTGGGGAACTGTTTTCCGTGTTTCATGATGAAAATCAGGCCTAAAGGAAGTCCTTCTTAACTCCCTTCTTCTCTTTATCCAGCACAGACAGCAAACGTGAGGGGTTCCGGCCTTATTGCCGACACTTGACGGCTTGTTTTAAAACAAACCATTCCGTTCCCGGGCAGGGGCGTTGTAGCGCACATAATGGATTGTGCTACGAGCTGCCACCCTACTTTACCATCCATTCCTTCATGATTATTTTATGTGTATATGATTAACTCTCTGCGCGCTAGCTACGACCCCATTTAGCGCGTCAGTGTCGACCGCAGACGGCGGCTGGCACTTGAGCAATGGAGCTTTTTCTCCAAGTCATTTAAATTTTACATTTTCCATTTGCTCCACCTTTTTTAATTTGGCGTATAATGACGCCATTAGAACGAAGCCCATCTGGAAGTTCTTTTGGGAGGGCCGTAATGCGCTGGAGCTTAACATGCTAATGTCGTTCCCCTCGCGCTGGCAACAGATGCTATGAGAGAAACAGATACGTTCTTACTAGTCGCGGGGCGAGAATGATGTTAGAGGCCATAACTAATGTCAGACAGTGATGGAACTTAAAATGGGCAAAAAATTAAGTAGATGGACTATGAAACGGTCTAGATTTGAGACTTGTTATTTCAGCTTGATGGTGAGGTCAGCGGATATGAGCTAGGCCGCACCCCAACGACCGGCCATTAAAACACTATAACATGTTATGCTTTAGATGTTCTAACTGGTGATATAGATAATTTAATAACACCCCCCCTCCCCCTTTATCTTTTCCCAGTCCCTGCCTTTGATTGAGACACTACGGAAACTCTAGGCCAGTGTCTAGATTATTGAATAATGAAGTGAAGTGATTAATAAAAAATAATAAAGTGTGTTTGCGAGTGACTGAGCTCATGCCCCAGCAATGGAGTGGCCTTTAAACCTACCAGCCTCAATTATGCTAATGAATACATTTCTCTGTGAATAATTAGAGTGATTAATTTTCCCTTGTTTTGAATTACAATTCTGGTGCCTGCTAGCACTTTAGACCACTCGTTAATTACCAATTAAATCGGCTAGCTCGTTTACTCCAGGTTCGCCGCCTCCATTGTTCTGTAGCACTTAGAGCTGATGTTTAATGTGCTAATTGGGAGAGATTAAAATGTGTGACCTCTTATGGGGAACGGTGGATTAAAAAAAAATGTGCCTTTATATGGGAAGTTCGATTAACCGTAGCCTTGGCCTAGCCAACTCCTTTAATGTTTATTCAGGTAGTATTAATGTGCCTTCTGGAAGGTGTCATAGCTGGTATGGTCTGCCTGGTCCAAAGCTGAGTAGCTTAATTCATTTTAGTTACCCTCCTCCAACACTTTTATTTTAAAACACTTTGCTCATCTCTGAAATACATTTGTCGTTCTTTGTCTTTTTTTTAAACCAAGGTGTCTGTTCATGTGTTATCTGCTCTCTCTGTTTTGCGTGTCATCTTTATGTTCTTTCATTTTGCCTCTGTCCTTCAGGACGTCCACTTGAGGTGCATTAACAAATCCTTTGTCCATTTTCCAGAGCAGGGATCGACTCAAATTTAGTTTCCTACATCAATATGACAATGCTCTAGGCAGGCATGAGTGGACTCTCAGTAAAATAAGAGAGCTCTTTAATGTCTTGATGCAATCTCCTTGAATGACAACTGGATTATTTTATCATGAGTCTGAAGCTCTTTGGGCCTTTTGGTAGATCAGAGATTTGGAATGGAAGGTAGCTGTTGGCACAATGCTTTGATTGAAGCGGCTAGAAGCTCTAAGATCCATCAATGGGGGCTCTGAGCCAGTGGTCCATGCAGCCCATTGAAAACATCCGCCTGTAATGCTGCTCTGGACAGCTGCACTTTTTTTGTTAATATGTGATTACAGCTGGTCTAACCAGGGCCCAGGCACAACCAAACCATCAGGCCATCTCTAAGTTATCAGAAGTTATTAATGGAGTTGAAGAATCCATGTTTCTGTAGGTGTAATCGTTCTTAAAACAGACGTATATAAAACACGTCAGTCTTCAGTCCAGGAGGTCACAGCACTGAACACACCTGATTCTGCATATCAGCTAATTAAACCTTTGTGAGTTGAATTCAGAGGGGTGGGCTTTATTTACACTATAGAGAAAATCAGATCTGTTTCTTAATTCTCATATTATCAGAGTCAGATTTTAAGTTAAAAGTGACTAAATTCAATTTGTATTGTCTTAACATTTGTAGCAATAAATGCACAAATAAGATGACCAGGGAGTGTCCAACCAGCTGCTTTTATGAGCTTAGATCTTGATGTGAACTACTACAGCTAGCAGAAACATTATGGTATATTACATCTATAGCACACAAATTCAGAGTATGTCTACTAAAAGACATGACAAACAATATATATTTAAGGAATAATATGTGATGCAGCACCGACTATGTAGTCACACATTCCAGTGTCCAGAACTTTCACCCCCAATGATAAAAAAACATATGAAATCTGATCTGGCTGGTCAAACTGATTCCCATGTCCAGAAAATGTGACTGGTTTGAAAACACTAGCAGCTACCCTTGTTTGTGATTGGGATGTGTAAACCATTCTAAATGGCAAATTGTATTAGGGATGCCTAATCTGTAGACCTTCAAGATGTTTAAAAAAATTGTAAAGTTGAAGGTATGCCGGCATCAAATGATACTTTTCAGAGCAAAGAAAAGCTTTGATGAAATACATTATCATGTTATATGAGCTGTATATAATCTTTACATTCACTATCTTTCCAAATCCAAGTCTAATCCACTTTTTTGACAGCATATACTATTGAGCAATCTAAGTTTTCGTCAAGATTCAAGATTCAAGATTGTGGCTGATATAGACGTTGCCGTCTGATTTCTATACCAATAATATCCAAATAAATATTCACCTGTTGAGCCACCACAGCTCACGGTAGCTGCGTGACTCAGGCCCATCTGTGGTTCGGTAATGCTATTAACCCCAGGGCAAGTCTCCAAATCCTGTCTTGTGCTTTAACTGATGAGAAAGCGAGGATACATAACAAACAAACTCCTATCACACACCAAAGAACTTCTCTGAGCTCTGTGTTGCCTTCACCTCCTTCAAGTCTCAAGTGTTCTGACACTGGCAAAATCTATTAGCGGGGTAATAAAAGCACAATGGTGTGAATATCCAGTCTATTAAGCTTGTTTTGTTTGGTTAATTTATGGAGCTTGAGGCAAAGTGCTTTGAACAATGCTCAAGTATCAAGATGAAAACACATTGCTTTGTTTGAGGCTGAGCACCTTGCTTATGTCACAAGCGTGCTTGTAATTTATATGGAAATGAAATAATGCTCAGAGCTCTGTGTTTGTCTGTTTGCACCATTGAGAGAAAGACAGAAGCTCAATCATGTATGTGGACCAACCAAGGACATGGGCTAAATTAAAGACAGACAAACATGCTTGTTGTGACATAACATTTGCTTTGTCTTTTTTAGCAAAAGAGTGTTTAAAGCAATTGTATGGCAAATAATAATAATAATTAGTTGACAGAAAGCTGTCTCTTCATTTACTGCAACTATAAGGCTAATAAAGCTATCTAATAAACGCTTAGGTCTAGTATTTATGCAAGCCAC
>JBBIGA010000001.1:36472517-36485026 GCA_037576975.1 Alestes dentex | reverse complement strand
GTCTCTTCATTTACTGCAACTATAAGGCTAATAAAGCTATCTAATAAACGCTTAGGTCTAGTATTTATGCAAGCCACGTGGTGGGAGGGGATTTCAAACCTGATATTATTGAGTAATTATTTTCTCTGCCTGTTGGTGTGTGGTGATGTAATCAAAACTCAAAGACAATTTAGAGGTGAGCAAAAGTCATTATACCTTGAAGGTATTATGGTATGAACATGAACTAAAAAGCTAAGAAAAAGGTCAATTTTCATTGTAGAAACAATGTAGTTTTATTCTTAAACTTTTAATTTGGAAGTAAAAGGTGTGGAAAGGGAGCCTTTTAAATGTGTACAGCAAGTGCCAAAAAATAGACTAGAAGCTTAATAAGTAGCTCGTTCATATTTTTGCATGTCTGTGTTTAACATGACTAGCTCAAAACATACAAAAAACTAGTACGCTTAACTGACAGATTTACATTTGAGTCTCAAAAATGAAAGTACAGACAGGTTTAAACAGTTTGATCCGCAGCATCAGTGAAAATACGAGCTGAGTGAAACTCAGTTTCTATGAGGAATGTAATTTGTAATTGTCGTTCATTGTAAGCACTACAAATGGGTATAAGAACTTTTCCACTGCAGATTCGTTTCCAGTAAAACATCGAAAGTAAATCTAAATAAAATATAACTGAAATAAAGCAAAATTATTTGCTCTGATTGAACAACCATTCTATGTTGTAGAAAATGTTTGATTTTGTGGTGCCTCTTGTAGGCTGTATATAAACTTTTTTATTCATTAAATTTTATTAAATTTTATCTTTTTTGCAAATCTTATCTTATCTTATCTTGTCTTATCTCATCTTATCTTATCACTAATGTAAACCTTGCTGTTAATTCCTGGAAACGTATCTCACTGCTGCAGCCTTTGGATAACAGCACAACTGTAATTAAATCCAAGTCAGTAGGTTTCTCTACAGGGCTCCTGAGTGCAATAACTCTCTAAGCCCTGTCTCTGGGAGGTCTCAAGTTTGATCTGTGGTGATGCCACAAACATCCATTACTTCATTTGTTCAAGTGACATAATGCTAACCAGCCCAGGGGTCTGTTAGCTGGTTAGTGTTCTTCTCCAAGTGTGCTGAGCTGCCCAAAGACTTAGTGTTAGTAACAGTTCCCCTTTAAATGAATGACAAATACATGCTGGCAGGGACGGCAGTAAAATTCAGCTATTTTACTGCATATTTATTGACTGACTATTGTTATTAAAGAAGACCTTTTCGGAGAACGCAAAATAATGTCAGTGGACATTTGAACAGTATGAATTTTTGGGGCGCTTCATCCATGTTGTAGTCTGACTGTTCAGTGTATGTGTGTGTGTGCACTCAACGGGCCTTCTGCCCTCTCGTGTCGTTTAACCACTCACTGTCATCACGTCAAATCAGGGATGTCAGGAACTCTCATCAAAGGCTCATTAGTAGGAGAGCAGATACCCATCATCTCTCTTTCTCTCTCTGTCTCTCTTTCACTTACTGTGTCTCTCTCTGTCTCTCTCTCTTGGAGTCTTTCTCTTCCCTTTGAAAGTATGAGTAGTTGTTCTTCCATGGCAACCACAGAAGGCATTGGTTTGGAGGAAGTGTTGAGTTGTGCCTCAGCTTCAGTAGACAGGACTGGTCCATAAAGGAGCCCTTGTGAGGCCCATGCTGGGCGGAGAAAAGTCATTAAAGGAATCGTCACTACAAGGTAATGTGGTAAAAGGATCCTTCCTGGAGCTAGCCATGGACCACAGCCTGGGAGGAGCAGGAGACTAGCAGGATATTGCTAGGCAAATTATACAATCACTGAGAGATCAGCTTACTCTACAGGTGCGTGCGTGTGTATGTGTGTGTGTGTGTGTGTGTGTGTGCGTGCGCGCGCGCTTCACTTTGAATGAAGCCATCATATTCTTAGTTGTATTTAAGGAAAAATAAATGGGCCAGATTATAGAAAAACAACATTTCCATTTTTAAAAATTAGTACGGAAACATTTGTTCAAAGTGTACCTACAGTATCACATGTAAAGGGGTGCAATATACTGAGCAGCAAGTGAAAAATCAGACGTTGAAGTTGATTTGTTGGAAATATGAAAATTGGCAAGTGTAACAGTGAAAATTGGCAAGTGTAAGGATCTAAGTAACATTGACAAGGGCCAAATTGTGATGGTCAGAGTGTCTCCAAAATAGCAGGTCTTGTGGGGTGTTCCCAATGTATAGTAGTCAGTGCCCACCACAAGTGGTCCAAGAAAGGACAACCTTTGAACCAGCAACAGGGTTACAGGCACCCAAAGCTCATTAATGCATGAGGGGAGCAAAAGCAAGAATGTATGGTCCTATCCTTCAGATAGACCTACTGAAGCACAAATCACTGAAAAAGTTCATGATGGCTTATGATAGAAAGATGTCAGAACACACAATGCAATGTTGCTGCAAAAAAAGCTGCATAGCCACAGACCAGTCAGAGTACACACACTGACCCCATCCACTGCTGAAAGCAACTACAATGGTCTCTTGGGCATCAGAATTGAACCATGGAGCAATAGAAGAAGGTGTCCTAGTCTGATGAATCAGGTTTCTTTATAACATGTGAACAGCAGGGTGCTTGTGCGTCCCTTACCTGCGAAGGAGATGGCACCAAGATGCACGAAGGGAAGACAGCTGACAGAGAAAAGACCTAGCACAAAGACATTAATGGGAAAAATGGTCTTTTGATGACAAATTAAGCATTTGTAAAGCATCTACAGAGGACCATCTAAAGTTTGCCTATTTGTTGAACAGCTTTCAGCAATGCAGGTCACTCACTAGCTTTGGTGCATGTGTTACAATGGAAAACACAGCTGTGCACAATGTACCCGATTTTGCTTCTCTTTTGCTGATATGGAGCAGCGCTTCATGAACAAATGGAGTTCAGTGTAAGGACAGCTCAATATTCTTTCTATTGAGGTTTCATTTCCCCCTGCCTTCCTCTTTTCTAATGCTTGTACACTTTTACACTCTACCTTTTGTCTAGCCACACTGTAGGCCTTCAGTCTCGCCCATTAAACTGGCCTATGAATTGCACACAAAACACGCACCACAAAAAAAAAAGAGCAGGATCCCTCTCGTTTTTTCGCTGCCTCTCGTGTAATGATGCCCTCTTGTCTGAGGGGTGACATCGGCCTGCTGCCACACACGCGCGTCCTGTATCGATCCCTCTCTCTTTCAGACGGCCTGGGCCACTTCAGTAATTAGCGCCGACCATTAGCGTAGCGCCACACGGGCTGAAAATCGCCATTAACGTCGCCGCGGGGCCTTTCATACCCCGTTAACGCGCACAGGGACTTGTTCTTTTTCTAAGGAATGGAAATGGTGCGGCGAAGGCCGTGAATGGGCTGAAGAGACGGCAAGCTGAAGTGGCCGCCGAAAAGCATCTCGCGCTGGCTGTGGATTTAATTAACGCGCTTTAATAGCGCCAGGCTTTGTTCCCGCGTTGAAAATGATCTGTTGAAGGGAGAATGGAGTGGGCCGGGTGGGGAGGGGTCACTAAATGGTACTTACACCAAAGCAGCACTTTTTTTTTTTCACCTGTTTCTTTTTTTTTGGGCCAATTGTACCTGGCACAGTGAGTACTATCTCATACCTGTCTTTGATCTGGCAAGAGAAGCAGACAAAAGTCTCCTACCTGCTGAACATGCTCTCTATATCACTGCTGCTCATGTCCTGCACACTGGAAAATGGAAGTTACCTGTACACATGCATCATGAAAAGCCGTCGGGGCAAAACGAAGCCATTTGTGTGTGAATGTAGCCGTTCGTGCTGGAAATGGTCCCTCTATTACTGTTTCCTACATCGGAAAACCAAAATCACTGAAAAACACCTCATAAGGAACGGAATTCATTATTCTGGAGCAAATGATTTCAAACAATTTTGATGTCTTACTTGGTGGCATATAACACTCTTAGCATTATGTGTTCTGGGTGTGCCCAGGTAAATAATTTGTACACTTCCAGGATCTCCTGCTCATATTTAAAAAATCGGTTTAAAAATTAGCGCTGTTAAGAACTCTTATTAATGCATTATTAACAACAATTAAACTGATTTGATCTGTTAATAAAGTGATAAGTCATGAAAGGCTCTGCGCTATAGTGATGTTAACACAGGTAAGGATGCGAAACACGGCCTCAGTTTGTTAACTGCTTTTTTTAAAATGGCATCATACAATGTGATGAAATAAACAATTTGTCAGTAAATATCTTAAATAGCCAGAAATAATAAGCGACAAATATTTTTTTCATAAAAATGTAGTTTGTTTAAAGTATATTAATGCCAAGCTACCACAGACTGCTTAAAGAGTTCATCATTTTATGTTGCATCATATAATAATGAACATATTTTAATAAATCAGTTTTTAATTCAAAAACCCTCCCTTTTTAAGTTGTTTTGGCTTAGCAAATGATCACAACCCCAACTATGCTAGTTTTCATTAGTGTCTGCGTGCCATTTCCCGTCTTACATTAAGCCCATGTCCTACCGCTGGTATTGTAATGCAGTCTCTTTCACCTAAATAGTGCATGTCTGACAAATAGCTATTTGGGATTTAGCCACATGTTCACATTTGCATACTGGACCAACTGCACTTTTGTGAGTAGATGCCAGAGTTTCATAACTTACACACACACTGTAGAGGTTGCAGGGAGGCTACTATATTAAAGGAGGAGTCATTTAGCTTGTTAGCTACTTGTTAACTTGTTAGCTTGTTAGCTTATTACCCTAGTTGTAGCTAGGAAAATAAGTTTTCAGCCCTGAACAAACTTGGGTTCTTTATTGATCAGGTAACTCCGAGGTCAATGCAAGCAGTATAATAGTCTAAGTTTATTCACAGCACAGTGTTCTTTTTTGTTTTGGCCCATTAATATAGAATTTATTATTGCAAGGCAGTCACAGATTTGCATGTACAATGGCTTTGAAAGTGGCTCAGCCAACTGGAATTTGTGGCTAAAATCTACATCAGTATTAGTGACAAATATGTATATCATTCAGGCCCTAGTGAAAAGTTTTGGATGTTTGGAGTCTTACTGGTCCGCCTGCTGCTGACGAGAACAAGCCCTGGTCAAAGATGCCAAGGAGGTGTGAAGATGCACAGATTTGGTAGTCGTGTGTAAGGGTTTTTTTCCCTCTGTTTTCTATGTCATTTACCTGTTCCCACTGGGATGACACAGAGTGTTCCCTGGCAGCCAAAGACACTGGGCGAGCATACAAAAGAACCGTAGAATCTCATTACCGTTTCAGATCAGCCAGAGCACGGAGCAATGCACTAGCATAATGAGCATCCATACAGGAGGCCAAAGGAGCGACAAAACAACAGACGGCACACTCGCGCACACACACGCACACAAACACAAGCACAAGAGCTGCTGCTTCACCTGTAACCCCTGGAGATAGCACACAGGCTTATGAGAGAGAGAGAGAGAGAGAGAGAGAGAGAGAAAATGATTGAGCAAGAGTGATTGGCCGAACACTCAGACTCAACAATCGTGATGAAACATCATCTGTGTACATAATCATAAATAACATAAAGAACACACTACAGGCAGGCCACTGGCCACCCTAGGGAGAAAATCACTTCTGCTGCCTTGACCCTTATTTTTAGCCGGTCGGTTTTCATGTACCACTCGACGCTGTCGAGAAAAAGCTTCGCCCCAAAAATGAAATCCCCCCGACCAGTTGCAATAACAATGCATTGTTTATTGTGGTCAGGTTGTTTACTGTGGCACAAATTGAAAGTGACCCAGAGGTTTTGAATGGTATTTTCTGAGCACATTACCATAGAGCTTTGTAGCGTAAGCTTCAAGGAATATTCCTGCATTTCTCAACCTAACCTCTATCTAGCTCAGGGTTGATTACTGCAGAACAGTCATTTCCACACATTTCCCTGCACTTAGAGATGAACAGATAAGCTGTTGACTGGAAGCACAATTATAATAGAAGCCAGTGGGCAGTTGCTTGGGCGCCTGTCTATTGGCTTCTATTATAAGGGCTTGTTGGTAATCGGCATTACCATACAGATAGAGATCAGGTTGAAAAAAACACTATAACCCCACCTCCCCACCCTGAACCCAGTTGAAGGCCACTTTGATGGGGACTGTGTATCAGTAGGTGATGCTAAAGCTAGCTCCCCCTACAGCTGCAGGCAGAAGACCTTTTTTTCCACAGACAGACAACAGTAAATAAGGCCTAACTCTCATTACCCCAATACCCAGGCCTCGACAGGCGCATTCATCCAAAATGCATTCTACCTAAAGGTTAAGAGTAGTTATGGGGAAAGTAATGTATTATTAAAATACCTTTCGGACTGAAGTACCTTTTGATATATTTTCCTTGGTAATGAAAGCAGCATTCGGAAGGGGGAAATCTAGTCATTTGCTGTCCCATTTTGTCAGGCCCTTTATTCTCTCTCTCTCTCTCTCTCTCTCTCTCTCACTCACACACACACACACACACACACACACACACACATACACACGCTAACTATCTGTGTGTGTGTGTGTGTGTGTCTGAGCTTGCGTCAGGCTTGAAGGAAAGACGGTAAACAGGTCTGTGGATAGGCAGAGATGTATCTTACATTACCAAGCTTTCATTAAAAAACCTCCAAGGCATTCAGGGCATCTGCCTATGAGGATGCCTTTCAGTTCTCTCTCTCTCTCTTTCTCTCTCTCTCTCTCTGATGTTGTTAAGGCACTGATCGAGTGAGGAAAATGGCTGTTTGCTGTCTGATCCTGGAATGATAAGGGGTGGTGGCAGTGGGGCTGGGGTGGGGGGAGGGTGGGTGTAGAAGGGGTTTCAGGTATTCAAAAGCGAGCAAGCCGAAAGCTGCTTTATCTGTCTCTCCTCCTTTATTCGCGGTGAAAAAGAGAGAAGAAAAGAAGGATGGAGAAAGTGAGAGGAGAGGTTTGGTGTGAGGCGGGCGTGCGAAGGTGCGGGGGTGTTGGGGGGGGGGGGTTCAGAGTAGTGGGTACTCAGCGTTCTATTAAAAGCATTGGGCTTATTAAAGCCAGTCAAAAGACAGGAAATCAGCCAGTGAAATGAAGCCTCTCACCCAATTATGGGACGTGAGTGGAACATCTTAGTGCTCTTTGGCTCGAACGGAACTGGTCGCTCACTTTTTCTCTACTGTCTGCTGCCCCACCTCACCTATATACCTTCTCTCACTCTCTCTCTCCTTTTCTCTCTCGCTGAATAGGAGGAGCAGGAACTGGTACTTGATCGGACTTGTATTCACTAGTAATTACACTGAACACCAGTCTATCAGAGAGATAGAAAGATGGATAGACAGACCGACAGACAGACAGACAGATAGATAGATAGATAGATAGAGTGGTATGATGAGAAAGACCCCTTTCTAGTCTGAATGGTTCATAGCAGTGGTTTCTGCCAGACGCTGAAAATTTGAAAATAAATCTTGAAAATAAAGTCATACAGAGTGCTTTTATGTGAAATAATTCATTATAGAGAAACTAACTGTCTTGACTTTCTTTACAATGATAATAAGATCCATGAGTCAAGATGTCTGAAACACAAATATGGCCATTTTACCAAACTATGACTCTCCATTATGACTATCACTAGATTTACCACATAATTATCACTACTTATGTAAATATTACTTATATATTATTCATCTCTATTATGTATACTAACTAATGCTAACCGCTATTTGTGTTACTAATAAAAGAAAAAGCTACTTATCTGTAGAATTTATACCCCAGCATTTGTGTACATGACATAGTGTATTTTATAATGAAGGTTATTTCTGCAGATTTTAATTTGACTTTATACTTGATATTGTTTTTGTCTCTGTCGCTATTTGGTTGTGTTAGGTATATTAGCTTCTTGAGGCTTGTTTAGCTCAGCACAAAACTGGAGCAAAATGTTTAGGGCTGTATGAATTTTATTTTTCTTTCAACTACTGTTTTAACTTTGGAAAACTTGTGCCACTAAACGGAGTCCATCATAATAACTCTAGTACAATTTTGGAGAAAAGCAGAAAAACAAATATTTGTTTTCTAGGACAGAAGTGCCTCATAAGACACAAAGAGCACACAGATGTTAAGCTGTTCAGTAATCTTCCCCACTAGAAAGATGATGATGATGATGGTGGTGATGATGATGATGATGATGTTGATGATGATGGTAATATTTTGGGTAATAATAAGGTAAGAGGCATTTTATCTACATCACTGCCTAGCCTCCTCATACCAACCTTTCTCTAGTACCCACATAATGCCTACTCTGCCCAGAATCCAACCGTGGTTCAGTCATCATGCTTCTTCAGAATAAGGCAGAATAAACCCATGTTCTGTATTGATACAGTTGAATGCAGCTTATGATGTCATGACAAATGTTATACCATTATTCTCTTTTAATACTAAGTTCTGTTCTCCAAAATATTACTTATATATATTATAACTTTTGTAAAATGATCACCACATGATTTTAAGAATCACTTGGTAGGAAAGAATAATCTTTCTTTCAGTTTGCACGTCCAGTGAATATTGCTTTTAGAAGAAACGTTTATACTGCAGTTTTGTGACATGGTGTTGCCCAAGACCCACCAATTAGATCTCCAACAGATGAGGTCCAATCTGTTGGGGTCACCCAGAACTCCAGTCCAAGTAGTTTAACACCTGTTACAGTTTAGCTAAAAAAACAGATTTGCGCAATTTTATACTTAATCCTCATATAATTAATTCTTGAACTTGATGTACTGGAAGCAGGAAGAATGGGCAAGCGTAAATATTTGTGTTACAAGGTCCAAATTGTGATGGCTAGAAATCTGGGGCTAATTAGGCCAAGGTAGCAACAATATTTGACTTCTGCAGTTGTTTGTGATTGCATAACTTTACTGTGCTGTATACCTGCCCTACAAATAACTTCTACAACAGCCCTCAGTTCATCAGTTAATAAAGGTCTGTCTTGTTTAACAAAATGCCCATTCTGCAACAAAATAGATGCAGTTTATCATTGAAGACTACAGGATGACCAATATGGTGCGGCATAAGATCTATCATCAAAAATGTATCTGGTATCTGTGTATGTATCTTCAGATGTGTATACTACAGTGGACAGTAAGTGTTAAAACTCCAGCAGCAATGTTGTGTGTGATCCATGTAACGACCATGTCAGTGTCACTGCTGTGCTGAGAACGATCCACTACTTAAATAGTAACTGCAGTTCTGTGAGGGTCCCGACCTTGAACAGAGATTAAAGGGGCCTAAAAAATTAGCAAATTTTGCAGAGGAAATTATCTACAGGCAGTAATTCTAAACTACAAAGTGCACCTACATGGTAATTGGAGCTAATAGGCAATGAGAGTAAATACAAGTTTCTGTTGGTGTGCCAAATAAAGTGTCTCATCAGTGTGTGTGTGTGTGTGTGTGTGTATGACTGTGTGTATATATTAACTTTCAATAGAAGTCAGTGTAAGCAGATATTTTAAAATGAGGTTTTGTTTCTATAGCAATGTTTTATTAATCACAATGACTACTGAACAATATTTTTCTACACAGAAAGTATAATAATAAATATATTACACAATTTTGTTTTTTACTTTACTTACTTTTGGCAGTAGTTGTGTTGATGTAATATGTTTTATTCATGATGTACATATTTGAATCAAGTGAAGTGTGATTTTCAGTGTTTGTGCCTCCAGCTGATTTGGCTTTGCTCTTCAGGCCCATTATCTGTACCCCCCCCCTGTCGCTTTTGGTTCGTCTGTCAAACACATTGACAATTCTGTAAATCACACAGTGATTTGCCATGGAAAAAAAAAAAACAAACACCCTAAATGCTAACAAGATTTTCATTTTCTGCGCTAACTCCACGTTTGGCACAGCGTCGAGGTGATGTTAATGGCCCTGCTGCTGTTTAATGGTAATGTCAACAATGACAAAGTTATTACACTGTGAGGCCAAGGAGGGGGGATATGAAGTGATTTTCCAGCACGCGTCACCCATGCGAAATCGCATGTGTGCCTATGACAGCTATTTGCAAGGTTAATGTTGCCGAAAACAGCATCCATCCAGAGTATGAGCCCCCTTCACCCATCCCCCATCCCTCTCCAACACTGTTACAGTTTCATTAGCCCTCTAGATGCGACCCGTCCCCGCATAATGTTG
Source organism: Alestes dentex (assembly GCA_037576975.1). Lineage (NCBI taxonomy): Eukaryota > Metazoa > Chordata > Actinopteri > Characiformes > Alestidae > Alestes > Alestes dentex. The sequence goes on along the minus strand of JBBIGA010000001.1, from coordinate 36,474,865 downwards.
TCAAATGTGACATGCTTCAAATTATCGAAAGGGGCCCAAGGATCGATACATATGCAAGGCCGGGGTTGGCTCCAACGCTTCTGGCACGCGGTGAAGGCAGCTTGCGCGCTTGGCTGTCTCCCCTACCAATTCGTCATTACAGCGGCCATAAAGAAAGCGCCAGCACACACAGATCCATCAATAATAATAAGAGAATAGCCAGCGCTGTGTTACACCCATTAGACTGGGGGCTTTTCCACATGGCCCCAGTCATGCTGATGCATGGCACAGCTAAATGATCAGCCAAGAGACAAACACGGCGAATCCGGGGATTACATTAGTTAAACAAATGTTGGGCGGAATCGATGTCACAACTCTTGCTCTCACGTGCTTCTACGCAAGTCAAGACACACACACGTACACATACGTACACTTTTGTCCGCTTATGATGTTTATATGGTTTTCTATCAAAAAAGTCATACATCATTTTACATGACCATTTCCGACCTGTCTATATTTAAGCAGGCTGTTTTTATTACAGTGACTTAAAGATTTATGTAAAGGAGCTCTGCTCTGATTGCCGGCCCGGTACTGTGTTTGTTAAAAAAGCAGTCCGGGCTGAAAGACACTTCTAAATTAATTATACAAAGGGGTAAACCACTGTAGATTTAATATAACTTTTGTGATGGAATTCAGCAATGGCTGGTCTTGTGCCTATATTCCATAGGTGGACTATATGGACTGTATGGGCTAGGGGTGGTGAATGGTATATTTTGAAAGTTTTATAGTGTTTACTACCTTAAATTTGGCCTTAATGCACACATATCCATTCATTTGCCTCTTTTAATAACATTGCGCAGTATCTCTTGTGCCCCTGTGTAATTAATGTCAATTTAATACATTTTTACAGCAGGTTTAATTTTCACAGTGTTAGCTCAGTTATAAGCTTTTAAAAAAATAACATGCATGACTACCAGGTAAAGACTTAACGACAAGTTACCCATCATTAGCTATCATGTTTGCTAGGCCCAGATGTCCAGCTGTGGAAAGGCCAGTTCTGTAAGATCAGAATTCTGTGTTATCCTTTAGTTCAAGCATCATATAACTGTATTTAATGAATGCCTTCAATAAAAAAAAGAACATTTCAATAACATTTTTATTTTTGGCCCAATTAAGGTTCTTTATAAAGCCATCAAGAGGCATCTCATGATATTAGCTTACTAGGCAGCAAACCAACTGGAACACAGGCAATTAACTTCAAGTATGGCAAACAACATCTAAAACCAATTAAATAAAACATTTGTTATTCAGACAAGAGTGTTTGCTGCATCCACAATGTCCAAAATCTTCAGAGACAAGAAGTGCTCTGTTAAAAGCTTTCCAAAGGTACACTCACCTGGGATGTATTAGTCACTTGCATGTCGTGATCTCCCCCTCCACTGATTACCAGGCAAGAGGGAAGGTTTTTGGTAAACAAACCTCTCTATGCTATTAATGACATTTTGCTGAAACTGAGCTGTTTCTCCTTACCCTTGGTTTATTTCAATAACTTCTGCCATTGAAAGGAGTGGAACGCAGCACGCAAAACGGGGGAAAACAACAATCCCAGGGCTTCGAGGGCACAAGTCATCCGGGGTATGTAAAAAATGGGGTCAGCAAAAGTGGTAAATGAAACAGGCTAGTTGCTAAGACAGAAAAAATTGCCTGAAAGTAGTGAGTGAGAGTGGGTAAAAGAGAGAAAAAGCCTCATTGAAGCCACCCCATTCTCAATGTAAATCCACCTGTGGATTGTTGTCGAAGTCTGCCGTTTTGGTAGATAAATGCCTCGGTGCATTTATGTCTGAATGTGGCTGACTTTTTTTGAGGGGCAGAGAGATTTGCAATAAAAAAGCATTGGCAACCGGGGAGGTGGGGGGTAGGGTAGTGGTGGGAGGATTGCGGTGCTTGTGGTTTAAAAGGGCCCTCTTGGCGACCTCTTCATCAGTCTGTGACCCCAGAGAACATCCACCATCTCCTAAATAGCAGCTCCACTAACAGAGACTTCAAAAGCAAGGGCAGACCGTAATTTCCCTTTTGGGGCCGATGGAGGCATGAAAGCTGCCTTGTTCTCTTGCACACCTCCTCTAATCTCCTCATCTCATCCTAACAACAGCCAGTTAGAGTAATAACTAGAGAGGGAGAGAGGGATCTGAGGAAGAGAGAGGAGAGATGAGGGAACAAGTGAGCTCTAGAAAAAGAGTGAAATGGGTACAATGTAAAAAAAGTTGTACCTATACCTAATGGTCATTTTATCTTAAAGGGGACCTATTATGCAAAACTCACTTTAGTTATAATAGGTCTATGGGCTATACAAAACATGTTCATGAAGT
>JBBIGA010000001.1:36436171-36461855 GCA_037576975.1 Alestes dentex | reverse complement strand
ACCAAGCAGAGCTCTCCGCTCCGCCGGTCAGCGGTTGTTAGAGGTGCCGAGGACAAGATCAAAAACATGGGGGGATCGTTCTTTTGCAGTCGCTGGCCCAAAGCTATGGAATACGCTTCCCCTAGAGATTCGCAGCCTCACCGATTTGCCTGTGTTCAAATCAAAACTTAAGACCCACCTGTTCCGGCTAGCTTTTAGCACCTAAGGCATGATGTTACTTTTACTTTTATTCTTTTATTCTTTTATCTTTTTATCTTGTTATTCTCTCTTTTTTATTTGTTATCTTTTCATTCTTTTTTTTACTTAGGTTGTGAAGCACTTTGGTCAACTCCAGTTGTTAAAAATGTGCTATATAAATAAAATTTGATTGACTGATTGTATAATATGTGTGTGTGTGTATAAAAATTAAGGTTGATGTAAATCGATAGTATTTCTTCTTTCATTGATTCTGCATAATTTAATGGCTCTTTCTTCAGAAAACTTTCTCTAAAATATTGTTTTGAAGACACTACAACCAGTGCATTCAGGCAAGCATCTTTTGTTTGGTGATCCACAGGCATTTGTTTCGTTTTCATTGAGTTCAGTCACCAGTTGCTTGTAATATTTTTAGCAGCATGATGAGAAGAAAGGCCCAAAGAAAAAGAGAGGTGTATGTAAAGGCCAGGAGAGCAGAAGCAAACAGGAGCGGTGATACTGATACTAATCTAGGGTTAAGGTCAAAGACCTTTGCTCAAACGGCCAGCCTGAACTCCACTTTGCCTCTGTCTGTCTGCTTCCCCTCCAAGCCATTAGGGGTCGTGACCTTTATCACAGTCGATGACCCCAACCATGAGAGGCCAGCAGCCCATGGGCTGCTCCCAAGATCTCTCTTGTTTAGTTATTTTTACGACTGTAAGCAACTACAAACGCATGGTGTACTTTTATGTGAATTTAACTGAACTGATACCATATTTGTGTTGGTAAAGCAAAGAGGAGATCTGAATGAAACGATGCATCCCGTCATGTTTTGTTTGATGCAGAACATTGGGTTTTGGTCTTGTTTTGTCTTCTTTTTACATAGAATAGGCAAAGCTATCAGTATAGCATAGAAATTGAAGCTTGAATGCACTGCTAGCGGTCAGTCAGCGGTCAATGATCAGTTGTCCTTTTTCATAGCTTCTCGTTCTCATGTTGCAGAGGAGGCCCTTACCTCCACCTATCTTTCCACTTTATTACTGCTTTTGTTAGTTTGCTGCTCATTGATTTATCCAGCAGCCTTCCGCTGCCCCTGTCCAGTGCCGAAGGTGCTGAACATATTGCTTTAAAAGACAGTAGGTGTGTATGAACAAGAGGGCTACAAACATGGATTGTAAAGTACAGCATGCAAGCAGCTGGGCTTCAGCCTTCAATATATAAACACAATGAGCCCGTAATTTTGAGCATTAAAACATTACTTGATACCATAACGTGTGCTACCCTTGACACCCCTGTATTTACATAATCACCTTTGAGTAGCATAACAAATTGAGTCTTGACTTCAAATTAAGTGGGATTAAATAAATAACTTCAAAGCCCCCCCCCCCCACACACACACACCTACACACACAAATACAAAACCAGGCACCCAAAGACACTGATTTACCCAGTGGCCCAGTTAGGATGACAGTTATCACATTAAAATCATATTAGCACAGAGCGGCTTAACCTGAAAGGCCGAAGGTCACATGATCAAAGGTTGCATCCTGTGGGAAGCAGCGTGGCAGAAGTAAGGATGATCCGCACCTCTGTAACAGAATCTGCCCATTACAATAAATCTGTACTCCAAGCAGAGAAAGAAAGGAGAGGCAGAGAGAAGGACTATGGTCATGTGATAGCTGTGTTGCCAGAGGGGGCTACTACATTTGGGAGCAGAGTGAGAGAATGAAGGAACTAATGACATCAACCAGGTGTCAAAGGAAAAGGCAATCATTCTTTTTTATGAGTGATACAAACAGTACTTGCTGTGTGGCCAAAGAAGAAAATAGTGGTGTAGTACTTACCAGTAGTGTTGTACACTCTTAGTAAAAAGGGTTCAATATAGTATTGAAAACAGGTTCCTTGACTTACAGCAAGGATGGAACTTTTGGTACAAAGCATATCTAATAGATTTATCACAGAGAACCATTTAACCCAACAAAGACCTGTTTAGGCGTTCAAATGGCTCTTTGAGTTTTCATGGTTCTGTACATAACCATCACCTTTACTAAACCAACCTTGTAGCGCCCCATTTTTTGAAGGTCTAGTCAAGATCAAGACTTTGCAGTAGCCGACTCTGAGTGAACACTACCAAGTCCAATAGTGGGCGAGACAAAGGCCAGACTGAGACCAGATTATGTTGTAGAAATACACACAGCAAACCCCACAAGTTTTCTTTTATTTTCCTCAGTCATGACACTGGCAGAGGCACGTCTCATAAAGTCTACCAGAAAATCAAGAAAGCATAAATGGTGCACATAGAATTAAAACATCCACTATAATTTTTAAAATCTACTTTTTATCCATATAATAAATATAGTTTAATGCATATAGAGGTAAATATTGATTTATTATGTTTACCTTACATGTCATTTAACAAATCATATAAGGTTTTCATGTACAATAATACTACTGGGCTGAGACCCTTCACATAGGGTCCCTAAATGTTTCGAAACTGTCCTGCTGCTACGGCTACTTCCTTTGAGAGGGGGAGAAAGGTGTGCAGGTAAAAGGCAAGATTACTTACTAAGACAGATCCATAAAACACTGACATGCTTCATATTGTATGGCCTCACATCAACAACTGCACTTAACCAGACACAATTTAGCAATTAAGGTAATCAACCTGTCTTTTGCTTTGAACGCACGCTTTCAAAGTCAAGCGCTAATGCTGCGAATCGGCACTTTCCCTATTTAGTGGAATTAGATGTATTGAAACGTAAGGTGCTTTTCTCTGTATGGCATGTATCTAAAATGAATGCATCGTGTGTTGTGATGCTTTCAAAGATGCTCTTAGTGGTTTCCTCACACTAAATACACTCTAGTGAGACAAAACAAGCCACGATGATTGGTAAGAGAAAAGAATAATTCTGTAATGCATGAAAGAGGTGGGTTTTTTATTGGTGGGGTACATAATGTATAGTACTGAGGCAAGCAAGATATAGATAAAGGTTAATTCAGATAAAGCCTAATGTTGAACTGAACTGACCTCTCCAATTCTAGCATGGTTTGACAAGCTTTACAGAACATACTTACAGGCCAAAATGCCATTAAGCCTTATGAAATGTTAGCTCAGTTACCAGGTCCCACAGCCCACCCTTTGGGGGTGATCTATAGGAAGGAAACCAGACTGTCATGCCATGACACTCAAAAGAAAATGGAAAAATAATCTTATAATTCACGAATTGTCAAAAATCTACAAGAGAATTCCAGTGTTCTTTTTCAGAATTACAAAATGAAGTATCCAAAGTCTAAACAGAGGAACAAATACTTAACTTAAACTTTCACATTTTGTAGTTTTAGTTCACTGAACATTACATTAGTTTGCATAACAGAGTATGAGACAGAGACTGTTGTGCTTTTAACTTCCTGTGGGATGTTCAGGTGAGTTTTATTTACAAAACATTTTAAACTGAATTTAAACAAAAAAAGTAAAACTTGGATATTTGAGTTTTTCTATCTGAGAAAAAAAACTCATTTGATCCCAGGGAGGCTGTGTGGTGTAAGTAAAATTAAACTTTTTAACCAAACACATTTTAAAAATGTACTTAAATAACAAAAAACAATTACCAAATGTAATCATTTTTTTATGATATATTAGTAAAAAAACAATAACTTTTTACTTTAGGTTAGACAAATTGTGTGTAGATTTTGGACACAACTGCCTTTTTTATTTTTATGCGAATGGAAACATTAAAACGTTACATACGCTTGCATTCAAACACACACACACACACACACACACACACACAAACACACACTCGCACATACACTCTGTTTGGAGTGTTAAGAAGGTCTCTGGTCTCTGTTGAAATACTAATTACGCAGTAATGTAACGACACTTCTTTTGAAGAGCTGTTTTTGCCCTCACCAAATCTCCTTAAAAGCTTCCCCAGGGCTTTGCGTAGCCAAAGAGAAGCAAAGCTGGGCTACTGGGAGGGGCTCAGGTTACTCCCCCATGCCCAGCGTGATGCATCGTCTGTGGGACGTCCCGGCACCAGGCTCCAGGCCAGAACACACACACACACTGAGGTTGCTGTTAGCCCAGAGAAGACATGAAACATGAAACAAGAGATCCAACTAATGGTTACAAATGTGTTCTGTGTAAGAGAGAGAGGATGGGTCCTCACCCTCACACACACACACACACACATGCGGGAAAGAGTGAAGCATTTCACTCACGTGCATAAATTGTAAACCCACTCTTTGTCAGATCTCTGAGAACACACATCATTGTTTGTACACAACATGCTCTCTTGGGCATTCTTTAAACCATTTTTTGTCTGTGCTAAAAATAACATCTAGTTCTATGATCTGATTGGCTGCGGGACATTCAAAGTTAAAAATGACTGGATATCCATTGTATTGTTTATTAATGGATATTAATAACCAGTGATGGCCCAAATACCTATAATTTTATTTTGGTATTTGTTACTGTATTGTTACTGTCCTCACACATTGCTCCCCGGGCGCTCCGTCACTGGCTGCCCAGTGCTTCACCCACTGGGGAAAGGGTTAAATGCAGAAAAATAATTTCGCACTGTGCAGTGGTGTGTCAACACATGGGCTATAAGGGTCACTTTACTTTACTTTACTTTACTGTGGCTACCTCAACCCAGTGCTGCAAACATTTTCAAAATCTTATGGCACCTTTATCTCACTCCTACTTTTTGGTCCAAACTACCAGTTGCCACTTGTACCACTCCAGCAGGCAGTGGGCTCATCTATTTCTCTCAATTACTTGGTCTAATCCTGCCTGCTACTCCACCTGCTAACCTTTATATTTTGCCATCAAAGCTCCCCTCCATCTCCCACCTTCATTCTCAGCTCATAGCTTAAATTCATTCACCTCACCTATTCAACTCCTTCTCCCTCAGGTCACCCCAATCATTGCAGAGACACCCCTTCATCCTTCAATCTCTCTCAATCAGTCTCTTGATGATGATGTCTTCCTTGTGAGCCTTTGTTTGACTTGTCCTCCCTTGCACTGGGATTGAATTGGTCTCTTTCATGCAAAGTGCTGTCTGTGCCCCTGAGACCCTGTAGTTCACTATGGAAGCTGCTCTACTAGTTATTCTGGCTGATTTCGCCTCCCCTTTGAACTGATGTTGCCTCATTAACTTCTAACCACATGCACAATATCCATTCAGTTACTTCAGGAAGGTATAACTTGCCTTACACTCATTGAACTCCTTATCTATCCTGTTTATGTCCAACACAAGCTTTCCAAAACCTAGTGTAGACCAGAAGAAGGTCCTCCTCGTAGGTCCTCGTAGTTATGGAGTTGCCCCTGTGATCAGAAGGCTGTGGGTTTGAATTGCAGGACTGCCAGTGCCACCACTGAGGTAACCTTGAGCAAGGTACCATCCCCACACTCTGCTCCCCGGATGCTGTGTTCCTGGCTGCCCGCTGTTTCTTCTGGTGAACAGGTTAAATCCAGAGAAAGAATTTCACATTGTTCACACTGTGTGCTGTGCTGCGGTGTGTCCATGTGTGACTTTAAGGGCCATTTTACTTACTAAATCATTGTTCCTCCAGATGTTGCTTACAAATTCCTCAGGGAGTTTTTCCTCATCACTGTCACACTTGGGTTGCTCATGAAGGGTTTAGACCCAAATTTCCAAAATTTGCTCACAACAACATTGAAATAAGGAGCTAATGAATTGTATCAGTTAATCTACTCATCATCATCTCGCAACTCTGATTTCACAACACAGCAGCAATCCAGCCACTACAAAAAATCTCCAGTTTGGGCAGATCACCTTTTTACCTACTCTGCTTCAACTCTTCCCACAAGCAGTATACATTTAAGCCTGCCACATTAAAAAAACATCTCAGCTCTCATTCCACGATTTCCCACACTCAATATATTTCCTTTACTTCCCACACTGGTTTATCCCTAGTTCTCTACCTGAGAAATTCTCAGCCATTTCATTTCTCAGATAGGGACTTCTGGATGATGTTCTAGCTTAACACAGGCAGATATTTCCGAGCATATATAATAATAATAATAATAATAATAATAATAATAATAATAATAATAATAATACTTATAATAATAATAATAATAATAAATTTTATTTAGTGGCGCCTTTCTAGCACACGGACACTGTACAAAAAGTGCAAGTAAATAAACAGCAATAAAAAACAAAAGTAGAAAACAAACAGGCATTAAAAATGGTAAAATTGGACAATGCAAAAATTAAAGACAATATGCAAGTTTGAACAGATGGGTTTTTAGTTTGGGTTTAAAAAGTGAAAGGGAACTGATGTTTCGGAGGTCGGGTGGTAATGAGTTCCAACACTGGGGAGCAAAGTGACTGAAAGCTTTGCTCCCCATAGTGGTAAGACAGGCAGAGGGAACAGTCAGGTGAATGGATGAAGATGATCTGAGGGTACGAGAGGGAGTGGCAACATGAAGGAGGTCGGATAGATATGGAGGGGCGAGGCTGTGAATGGCCTTGAAGGTGAACAGAAGGATTTTGAATTCAATTCGGAACTTAACTGGGAGCCGGTGGAGCTGCTGTAAGGTGGGAGTGACATGGTGGCATCTGATAATTATGCGGACGGCTGAATTCTGGACCAGTTGAAACTTATGAAGAGATTTTTGAGGAAGACCAAAGAGGAGGGAGTTATAGTAGTCTAGGCGAGAAGTGACAAGACTATGGACAAGAATAGCAGTAGACTGGGCAGTAAGGCAGGGGCGAAGACGATTTATATTGTGTAGATGCATTAAACCCAAAAGAGTCCAAGACGCTTGAGCAAGTTCTATGTTTGCCTTGGAGTTCTTTGGCAGTCCAGCCACAGCGTTCAGAGAGAATGCTTCTCAGCTTTTAATTAGACAGTTTAATTAGACTTTTAATGAGATAAATATAACAACAGATCATAATCACATCAAAATTGTTTAAATATTAATTTATTGTTAAATACTTCAGTGTTACTTTTTCTGTCCTTTGTAATATGAAAGTACAGGTGCACTGCCCTTTTACCTGACACACACACACTCACATACTCATACACAAACACACACACACACACACACACACACATATTACTGAGTGACCCCTTGCCTGGAAATCTCTTTCCATTTTAAGACGATGCTTCCCTCCCAGCTAACTGAACTCAAATTAGCTGACAGGTGAGAGGTCCCATTGTGCCTTGTGTGTATATATGTGTGCTAAAGGGTGTATACAGGGAAAGCAGTGAGGTTTTGCCTTGGGCCACTAATCCACTTCCCAGGGACTCCACCCTTCTGCTGAAAAAAGGCCTATTTCCATCCCACAAAGAGCTAATTAACTCACTAGTGGCTGATACCCAGGCAACAAAGGGAGGTGTGTTAATTTAAAGCCCTGGTCAGGAATCAGCAGCTGTCATGCTTCTTTTTAACACTGCAAGAATGGAGGCCTGGGAACAACAGCATTGCGTCTACTAATGTGTGTTATATGTACATGTAGGAGGCAAAATAATTTAGATGGCTTCCTACAACTGCATCAAGCTGGCTTTTTGTCCAAAGCTTTCCATAGGAATGAAGGCCCATGGTGACACCAGGGCCTCCCACAACTGACCAACTGACTGACCAAAGCCAAACTGAAAAATTAACAACAGAAATGTCCTCTATTCTGGAGCAGTTAGCAACTTAACAGTGACTAAGCATTTGAGTTACTTAGCATTTCAGCTGTGGACAGAATTAGCAACAGAAACCATCTGAGCTAGTTGCTAACAAGCTAGCTCACTTGCCAAACATGACCACTAATTGAAGATAATTATATGATCTCATTTGCTTCAGCCTGTCATATTACACTCTGTGTTAATTTATAGTCAGATTCAATAATTCATTCTTGATCTTAATCTCTGCAATATAAAGGACCAGACCTTTAGGTGTTAGCACAGAAGTTGGATGATACAGTTGGTTAACAATGTAAATTGTCATTTTTGTGAACCCGTGTTCAGGTATTACTTCGCAAGCAATGGAAAAGATCAACACACTAGCACACAGGTGGCAGCTAGTGTTCAGATATCAGGGTGGTCAAACAGTGCTTTATCTTTAAAGTCCAAGGGAACCCATGAAACATCTCAGACCACATCACACCACAACTAGCCTGCAGAGCCAGTACATCATGATGAATGCATGGGCTCATAGTTATCTCCATGCTTGAGTCATTCCGTGAACATGAAACAGCAAAAATGATTTTGGACTTACAGTCCAAACTTACTTCTTTAGTCTTACAGTGTCCTCTGTTTTCAATCCTTCGTCTATTACTTACTCTTGGATTAAATTGCAATGCCAACGAAGAATCACCATCACCATCTTATTATTCTAGGTCTGGAGAACTCAACTCTCTCAGTAATGGCCCGTTTTGGAGCGCTGACCTGTTGCTCATCACACTTCATGTGATCAAACCAATATGCCTGGAACCCTGAAACCCCATTCAAAAGCATCCACGGCTTAACTGTCTCTTTTTCCTCATTTACACTTGACATTGTGCAAATGATTAAGTCCTGGAACTCCAGGTCTAAGCAGTTCAGGGCAAATATATTTAGAAACACATCACCGAGTGAACAGTGTTCCAAAGATAATGCATTTTGTGTTTTGGGTATTACAGTGTATTTTCCTCCCCCAAGTGTCCTTCGATCCTCTGAAATACAAGGTAGTGTTTGTGATGTAATGATAAACCTACAAAAATTAATCAACCAATAAAAGCTTAGCCCTGCTTATTCTTGCTGAAGTTATGTTTCAGCCTGGTCTGCTTTTCCAATTGTACATATATGAATTATAAAGACACCATAACAAAATCAGACTGATTAATACCAAAAGAGAAAGAGATTTTGGAAAATGGTCATGGAAAATGAATTATGACTGTTTTGGTACAGCAACAAAAATAAGGACATGTGGATATGATAAACAAAGTTTTGTCGTGACAGTGACATCGTTGACTTATTGCATATGTTAAATACATGTCCCCTCTCTGTATGTGTTTAGTGGCTATGTGGTAGGGGGGGGGATGAAGCGTAGCAGACCTCTTGGCTCTACAAGCTCTGTTGTTGGAGAGGGTGAGTGGGCTGTGTGTGTGTGTGTATGTGTGTGTGTGTGTGTGTGTGTGTGTGTGTGTGTGTGTGTGTGTCTTGTGTGTGCTGGTTAAAGGGGGTGAGTGGGCTCCAGTGAGTGGTCATGTTCATTTAGTCAAACCACAAAAGGGTCTTATGTTAACACCAACCCACCGCAATGACCTTCAGCTCCAGTCTTTTACTGTGCCCAGCCACACACACACACACACACACGCACACACAGTTGAACATGAGTCTACATTATTTTTATAAAGTAATGGTAATGAAATTATACTCTCCACCTTTAAAGGAATGTTTAGTCTGATCTCTATTTGCCACATTTTCCTGTATGGTAAACGTCCTTAATTTTTCTTGTATTTTATTTTTTGTAAGGTCCCCTTATAACATATATGAGCCAAAAGAAACCAGAAAAAAAACAACATGACCAATTTCCAACTTCTTTATCTTCTAGTACCCAACATACTGTTCTTGTTACTCCGTTCCGACTGGCTGCCCTTTATTGTGCCTCTTTTAAAAAAGCAGTTCAGGCTGAAAAGTCCTTATAACTCTATCCTTAAAAGGGGGGGGGGGTGGCTAATCTGCTGTCAGTTGAGTAGGTTAGGGTATATGTACATGTGTTGTTTTTTATGACATCGCAAAAACACTGGCTGTTTTTTCAGCATAATTTCCTTGCATGGACCATATGGACTAGGGCATTAACAGTACATTTTGAAACATGTATTTATAGTAGATAGTAGAACTCTTTAAAGAAGGAACATGTGGCTTTCCTTGATATAGGCCTTAAAAACCCTGACATCTCACTGATTTATAACAGAAGTCAGTGGGAAGCTGCTTCTGCAGTAGATTTTTTTTCTGTACTTATCTAAGTACAGGGAAATGTGTTGAAATGATTGTCCAAGATGATCGATCGTACTCTACAGATGCAGCAGATAGAGATTTGATTGAAAAATACTGGAGTATCCCTTTAATAACGTTAGCCTACAATCATAACACAATGAAAGCTCAAACAACTGGCTCCTCCTATTTCTTTGACCCTGCCAGCCCTCTAGATCAGTTAAAACAGATGAGGAAAGTAAATGTGGCAGCCCCATCTTCAACCCGGCTGTTCCGCAAACTTAATTTTCCAATTTGCACGAAGACAAGATGGCAGGAAACCAAGCAATTTGCAGCAAGGGTTGCTGCACTCCTTGGCTACTGAGCATTGTGGGTAATTATCCCTTAAAGGGGGGGTTGGGGATGCCACGTTAGATTAAGATGAACCCACATCAGAGCTGTATGAGTCAGCCTCATTACAACTAATTATGAGCCAATTAGAAACATCATTTAACTAAACGAGCAAATAATGTCCAGGATATTGAGGGAGGCTGACTGCACTTCTGCAGCCCGCTGCAAGAACCATTACAAAAATTGTAGCTTTTAAATAGAATAATGACCCGCCTCATCTTCCCCACTTCCCCTCCAAAGTAAGGGGTCTGAAATAAAGAGACAAGTAAAGATGGGGAAGAGATTGAGGGAGGGACTAGACTGGAAGGAGATGTGGGAAGCTGTGTTGTGTGAGCATCATTTATAGACATATACAGATCGGGCATAACATTCAAATGACCTGTTTATGTCACCCTCTGAGCCACAAAAACTCCACAAGACCTCTAAAAGTGTGCTGTGGTATCTGGCACCAAGAGGTTAGCAGCAGATCCTTTAAATCCTGTAAGATGTGAGATGGGGGTTCCATGGATTGGGCTAGTTTTCCAGCACGTCCCACAGCTGTTCAGTCAGATTGGGATCTGGAGAATTTGGAGGCCATTCCTGAACATTTTTTTTGCAGTGTGGCAGGGCAGCGCTAAAAAGGCCACTGCCACCGGGTAACGTTGTTGCCATATAGGGGTGTACTTGGTCTGCGAAAGTTATTTAGGTAGATGGTACATGTCAAAATACATACACATGTACACCAGGACCCAAGGTTTCCCAGCAGAACATTGCCCAGAGCATCGCACTGCCTCCACCTTGTTGCCTTTTTACCATAGTGTGTCTTGATGTTTTCTTATACCCAGGTAAGTGACACATACATACCTGGCCATCAATATGATGTTGCATTATGATTATCAGACAAGGCCACTTTCTATCATTGCTCCAGGATCCAGATCTGATGTTCTTGTGCCCATTTTTCAGTGGTGGATGGGACCAAACCAGGTATCTCTGACTGGTCTGCAACTACGCATCTACATCTACAATGCACTGTGTGTCATCTTTCTATCATAGCCGTTCTATCATATTTGCTCTTCATAGTAACAGCCCACATGACCTTTCGGAGATATTTTGGAGATGCTCTGACCTAGTCATCTTACCATCATAATTAAGAGCCGCATAAAAGTCAATCAGATCCTTATTCAAGAACTCAGCGTTCACTTGCTGCCTAATACATCCCAGCCCCTCATATCACAGCCCTATCACTGTAATGTGATAATAAATTGCCGCTTTTCCACTGGCACAAGGAACTGTGCCATACCACGAAAAAATGTTTTTCCATTACAAATAAGGCGACCTGTACTTGAAGTGTACCTGAGCTGTCACAGCCCTGTTCAATGGCAGGGCCAAAAGCATCCACAGCCAAGCTGACTGCATCACTGCTTTCTGATTAGTCGATATGTTGTCATTACAACACTGGAAAGAGGGTTTTGTTTTTTTACTGCTCATGCAAAGAAAACTACGATGGAATTACAAACTAACAACTGAGAGGTTGACAAAATACAAGCACTACTATCCGTTTGGGCTGAAGATAAATTTCTATGATGCTAATAAATGTATTTTTTTAACGCTGTGAGAAATGCGAAAGGTCTACCAGGCCATCGCTAACAAGTTAGTGAGTATTCATCCCAAGAAAGAATGGGATGAAAAATGTAAAAAACTCTATGGATAGGGTTTTAAGATAACAACCGTCCATACACAGGGAGAACTGCACTGCTGACATGTCAGAAACACCATTGCTTGGTTGAGAATCACTGGACAATAAAAGTATGCTGCAAGTTCCGTGCCACTGCAGTACAGTTTAGATACAGCATGGCTCCTGTATGAGTATGCAAAATTGCCTAATGTTATTCAATTCACTTGAATTGACTTTTATAAATGGACCAAAATGACTTGGAGTACCGCCACTACAATTGTACCTAAGAAAACCCCTTTCCTTCTCTTTTAAAATAACTATTTGAAAGATTTTAAAGAAGTTGTTTTTATGGCAGTGTCAATATAGTATAATGTATGTATACATTAGAATACATACTTACCATAGGGGAAATCTCAATGCCTTCTTGGCCTTTAGATAAGGTCTAATGGTTTATGTGAAATAAAACAACTAATTGTAATGTTAGATCATTTTTATTTCAAACAATCTTGTATTCATTCAAATAGTGTATTAGTAATACTTCAAAAATATGGCATTACAAAGATTGCATCGCAGTTTATGATATGAAATATGTTTCTTCTCATTGGGTGTATTTTACAGCAAAACATGTAATTTGACTAGGGGTCCAAAAACTTTTGCAGTAGCGTGTTCCTTATGGGTGCACTTTTCAGGTTTCCATTTACTGACTGTAACTGGAATCTGTTAACTCACAATTGATCAGCCCCGCTTTCTTACCTTTGCATGTGACTGCAGGTGTTTCTGATAAAATGGCCAGTGGGTGTAGGCTATTGGACTGGTTTGTTTGTCTCTGCGTCTCATCCCTCACACCCTGGACACAGACTTTTTGACCTTCTGCCCTCTGGCAGACGATAGGACCAGCCGACAGACCAGGACCAGCCGACACAGGAACACAGTTTCTTTCCCCTCGCCATCACCCCTCTAAACAGCTGAACTGTCACACTGCTTCACACTACAGGACTGAACTTTATGTACATTATTGTATTTTTCTGTATATAAGATTTAGATTGTTTATTATATTGCATTGTACATTTATACACTTGTGATGTGTATGTATGTATATATATATATAATGTGTGAATATATGCATATACATGATATATTTATACGATATATTTATGATATATATATATATATATATATATATATATATATATGTGAGTATGTGTATGTATGTGTGTTTGTGTATATATGTATGTGCGCACATGTATGCATATGTACATACATATATTTATAAATAGTATAGACACATTATAGGTACAAATAATAATTATATACATTTATTAATATTCATCTTTATGTATATATCCATATTGCGTACTCATATTTTAGATTGTGTCTTTACATATTGTTGTCATTTTAAACTGCTGTACTTGAGAGACACCATCGGCAGGAATCAAATTCCTTGTATGTGTTCGCTCACATACTTGGCCAATAAATGCGATTCTGATTCTGATTCTGATACTGATGAGAGATCTCAATAGTTTCTGAGGGGCATGCCTGAAGGACAGCTAGCCCAAGGCACCCACTGCTGGACTGGCAAGGACTTTCCTGGGTTTTTCCTTTAACTTGCCAGTAAATAATGACAGTAACTAAATGCTGAGTCAGTGATGTATTGTCTTTTTGATCGAAGCGCAAGTAACTTTCAAGTAGCTCTGGGAACAGCTTGATGACTTCATATCGATATATTTGTGAGAGAGAAAGAGAATGACAGAAAAGGAAAAGGAGAGGGAGGAGGGGTGTAAACACGATTTTCCCCATGGCTCTTCCATTTAGGGCTGATATAAAGCAGAATCAGGATAAATCACTTATGGCCTGGGCCCTCCATTTTAGCCATTAGTCTGGTGCTATGGCAGCTCGTGTGGGTCAGAAGTGACGTTGAAGCCAAGCAGAAACCTAGTTATGCTTCCTTGAGATTCATTTAGAGGCAAAAGCAGGTCCATGGAGATGCCGCCTCTAATGCCTTGCAATCATTGGAAACATCTGTCCAGTCCATGGCCTCTCATTCATTAACTGGAAGGCTAGTACTAGTGGTAAAGGTAGGAGGACTGCTTTGACAAAATATTTACATTCAATCTCAAAAATAAAGGTTTCTAAATGGTTCTTGGCTTGGAAATACGGTTCAAGGCAAAACCTTATAGCATCACATATTGGGGTGTTTTTTAAACTTAACACTCACATATTCTTCACCATATTCTTCACCAAATTTGAAGGAATCACCACTCAAAGCTGTTCAACCAGGTATTTTACTTGATAGCAAATAAACAAACCACATATGACATAAAACTCTTTTTGCTTAAAAGCAATTCTGGCTTTGTGAAACAAACCTCAGACTAATTCAGTTAATAGTTTTAACTAATGGTGTGTTTTTTCCAGACCAAACTGAAGAAAGTTATTTAAAAACTTAATGAGGAGATAAAGGTTTCAGAATCATCAAGAAACATAAAAATTAGTACTTTGTTGTTCCTTTAGGCCTAGACTTACTACTAAACAACAATAACACCATCAAGTTGGTTGCACCATCATTGTGGTTGACAGATCAACTTTGCAGGATGGAGCCTTGTCATGAACCTTTTTTTCGTTTCTACCATAGATTATCAACCTGAAAAATTACTTTATTATCACTAAACCTCTTTTCTATTAATGAAATGAGAAAAGTGACCAAAATTTCAATGTACATCTGTGCACTGGCTGTTGAGGTAATGATTGTCATCTCCAGTGCTTTTACCTGACATGTAACCCAAGATCATAAAAGAATCAGAAAAATTTGATTGTTTTCTTCAAACAAGACAAAAGTTCTAGAATCATCTCTTTGGCCAATGCAAACTGATTTATCATGAAGATCATTTTCATCCAATCATCCACACTCTGTGATTGCTTCTCTTGAGCCAACTGCAACACTGTTTTCTTCTGTTTAGGTTTTAGTGCTGGTTTTCCTTTGGATGCAAATACCATTCTCAGCCCATTTCCTATAGTCCTGTCACAAACATCTACTCTCCTTTCATCTCATTTGTTTTTCATTTCATATGGCTTTGAGTTTTCTATCTTGATGCTTTGATGTCTTCCTTGGTCTATTCATCGATTTTCTGATTTTGTTAACACATGCACCAAATTTTACACTCAGTTGACTGGGAACAACCAACATCTTTTGTCTTGTTACATGGTGGATTTCCTTCTTGAAGGATTTTTATACTCCTTTGCATTGTTTCAAATGACAGCTCTCTTGTTGGGGCCATTTTCCTTTCAATTAGCCAACAGCCCATTAAGGTCTAGTACCCCTTTTAACTGCAGACTGCCATTTTAGACTTGTATCAGGAAAAATATTACAACATGTACATTACAAGGACGTTCTTTAACCCCCAAAAATCTTTCTCATTTACAATAAAATTACTTTTCATTTGCAAAAGTGGTTCTTTAAAGAGCCATGTTCTTTAGAAATCCGAAAGTGGTTCTATGGCATTGTAGAACTCTCATAAAAAATAAAGGTTCCTAAATAGTTTTCACAAAAACTGAATTGAAATTTTAGACAATTTGAAGGTGCTTTAAACTTCACACTTGCTCATCTCAATTACAAAGGATGGTTCTCTATAGACTTTATAGACTGATAAGGTAATAAAAGTCACTCCAAATACCACCAATCTATTTAAAATTTCTTATGTATTTAAAATGTATGACCCTATATGTTAATCCACACTTTATTCTTGCACAGATAACATAACTTTCATATTAGTTTCATAGTAGAGATGGCACCAATCTGCTACCAGTCATTGGTATCAGGCCAATGTCAGGAGACAATGCTGGATCAATTCCAGTCCTGTAACCAGTCTAACTTGGAATAGCACAAGCTCACATGGTATGATGCCATGTTGCTGGCTGTGTACTTGTTGGGGAGTAGTAAAGTGTTCGGGCGTTATAATCTACTTTTAGATGCTACTCTTAAGTGAGGTGCTTCCAAAAGCTCATATCATCTCAGTATTAGTATCTGATACTCAAGCTTTCAGTTTCAGTGTCAGTGTCGGAAAACAAATAAAAACAAAAAAATCACTATCGTGATTACTGCTGCTATTGGAGCAAAACCTTGTATCTCCACAATTCCTTTTTTGTTTTTTCATGTAACTTAAAAATTTCCAGGCATTTTATTTCATAACAAATGATTCAGTAGAAATTCTTCAAAATGCCTTATAATTATATCTTGTTACATTAACTTACATTCAAATTACATTTGGATTACATAAGCTCTTGGAAATCTGATTGGCTAAGATACCACATAGTAAAAGAAATGTGATTGGTCAACATTTGCCTGTTTGAGTTTTCTACAATCAGTGCCATAAAACTGAAAAAACGACATAGAGTTTGGGTCACTGGACCATTATTAGAGCTCCAGTTTTACCAGTTATTAGTTTATTATTAATTACTCTATTACTGCACATTAATAACATCATTATTAATAACCACATTATTAATAACCACATAACTTTTAAAATCTTGCAGATTTTATGTTAATGTTGTGGAATTTTAAACTTTCAAAGATTCCTGGGTGTTCTGGAACACTTTTTAGGGATATACCATAAATTATGCAGCTGCCAGAATTGTTAACATCATTTATGAAAACAATACATTATTGTGAATATTTACAGCAATTGTTTATTATTTTTCAGCCCAAAGAGTAACGATGTGGAGGCCTCCTCTTACGGTAACAGGTAAAAACATCTGCAGAAGCCCACCCCCTCCTTTCCTTTCTTTGTCTGTCTCTCCACTTTATATATAGTGCCCATTACTGCGCTCATAAATTACGTCGCAAACTGAATTACTCTTGCTTTTCTCCTGTGCCAGGCAGGCTGGATGAATCCTGAGGCACAACACATCATCTCAACAAATCTTCCTCCTGCTGTCTCCCAGCACTTTAAACCACTTCAAATCATTTTCATGGCCACACTATTAAAATTTGTAATTCACACCTGCCATTTAACCGCTATGTAACACAGGTAGGACTGCCGGTACCTCCTCCTCTGTCCACACTTTCCAGCTAATCTATAAATCAGGTGTAAAAAGAGAACAGATTTCTTGCCATTTAAATATGTACAAACATCCATTCATAAGGGGAAAGAGTGAGCAGGTGCATGTGTATGTGTATCTATCAGTTTATTAATCTATCTATCTATAAATGTATATAATACAATAGAATGTATATGTGTGTTTGTGTGTGTTGCATTATGTACACATTTATCTAGCTATTTTAATGGTGCAATAAATAAAGCTGAAGCTTCAGTGCTACTCTAATAAAGGCCCATTTCCATTGATGGATGGGGTGGAGGGGGGCTGCTAAGCTTTACAGCAACAAATGAGCTACTATCATTTACTATAAGCCTACAAAGTGCACCTACTCTGTAAGAGTTTTTGAAAAAATGGTCAGGTGTTTCTAATAAACTGGCAACATAGCTTCTTTGGACAGTAAAAATACTAACTGTTGCCCCTTCAAGACTGTTCTGGTACTGAAGTCTCCCTTCACAATATCGGCCACCCTGAGCCGAGCTGCGAAACGGACAGTCTGATAAATTATAGCACAGCTTCTTCTCTGGCTTCTGGCAAGTTTACCTGGCCTACTCTCGGGTTTGGCCCGGCATAGAGGGAAAGTAACTAGCCTTTTTTGCTAGCATGCATCGCAGATGGATAACGAGATAGATAAATAGATAGACAGACAGACAAATGTGAAAATGTCAAAAGACAATAGTACTTCAGCATCTTCTTCATTCTCCTCCATTCTGTCTGATCAGCAGCAGTATGCTATAGATGCAGCTGTCTGTGATCAGTTTTTGCTAGGTACTCTTCTAAAATCTATATTAAACTGAGGGTTAAAATGATGGACATCCTAAATCGAAGGTTGGCTCGTTTCTGCTGCAAAACCACAACTTTTAAAGATAATACAGCCAAGTCAGAATGCATGTTCTGCTCTGTTAACACGAACTTTCTCCCCCAACTGCCAGGCTGGATGGACACAAAAGTGACAGGCCGAGGCAACAGGACACCACTAGGCCTCTTGAAATTGGACAGGGGCAATGTCTTATCAGATTGCACTGCTAGTCCTGTCATCACTGATGCCTCGTCGTTCTTGTTTCCGACCATGCCTGAGCATTTGTTCATGGAATGGGATGGCGTGGTGAAGGGGGGGGGTGTGTTCATGGGACGGGGGATAGTGTAATTATCCCTAATTACAACAGCACTGCTCTACATGACCCAGTGTCACTGTAACACAAACTGACCGTTTGTTCTCAGCCATTGACATGTCAAATGAATACAGAGCTTGGCTACAGAGCACCAACAGCTCATCTATAGGTAGATTACCACTGATAACTGTGCACTCTTAAAGGTTCCTGATAGTTCTTGGTTCTGAGATATGGTTCTAGAATCTTTAATAGCTAGACAACCCATTCCACATTCTAAACAAGTTTACATAGAATCATCCTTTAGAGAACCAAAAGTGGTTCTTCTCTGCTCCTAAAAAGCACTATTTTTTTAAATCTGTTTGTCATTCTTTACAAGCCTATACCATTTCTTAGCTGCTATTAGTGCATTTTATTAGAACTGATACACATCATGCTGAAGTTGCTAAATGATACAGTCACATCATGAATCTATGGAGAACTTCCCCACATCTTAACCCCTTAAGGTAAATCCCTTGCTCTTTATTCTTTATTTCTTTCTGGCTGCTCAGTGATCCATACTAGTTACTAGATCATAACCCGCAAAGGCTGTACTCTAAGATGGAATTCCAGATAGTGTTTAGATATGTAATTATACAGCATATGATAAATATTGTGCATTAATTGTTAGTGTGTTGACTATCTTGAATGTGACTAATTCAAAAATGTTAAAAAAAGTATTATTTCTGAAAAAAATCAACAAAAAAATATTTGTTTCCACCATACAGAAGACCACCTTATATCAGGTACTTCAGATGTGATACTAAAAACCCATTTGCTCATATTTGAGCAATACACTGCTAAAGCGGCCCAATGATAAGGTCCCATTATTAATCGATGGACAATCTTGTTCTTGTACTCATTCTCTATTTCTTTCTGGCCACTCAGAAGTCCATGCTAGTTATTAGATCATACTGTTTAAGATTAACAGCTTGCAGAAACGTGCAAAGGCTCTAATGCTAAGACAGAATTCCAGATGGTGTTTAGATATGTAATCATGATGGTCATGCCAGACTACTGAACTGTATAAGAAATACATACTACTGTATATAATCAATATAATGCATTAATTGATATTTCTGGAAAAAAAATGTTGCCACCTTACAGAAGACCACATTATATCAGGTACTTTAGATGTTATTTTGAAAACGAATTTGCTCAGTTTGGTCCATTCATTCATTCTGACCCATAACAAGGAATTGCAAGTTTAAAAGAATTCCAAAAACCTTTTCAACACGAGAAAACCCCCAGTTTCACTCTTTGCTACCTCTCCATAAATATAAAACAGGGCTGAAACCATCTCATTCAAAGCTGAGCAACAGGTGTAACGTTATTAAACTTTTATTAGTCTTTCCCCCTTTACCACTCCTCACATAACGCGAAAAAAAATGGTTAGAACCAAGGAACAGGAATGTAAACGTACAAAATAATCCTTATACACATGGTGTATTTTTATATGACATGTACAGAAGCTCTTCTTTCTCCTCCTCACACACAGGCTCGTTTAACTGCATAATAAGAAACGTGATTTATTTTTCTTCATCCAAATAAAGAGGTATAAATTAATGTCCATGTTTCTGCGTAATGGGATTGTTTCTCTTGTAATAGTTGTAATAATATCTGTAATATTCGCGGGACATATGGGGGTCTACTCGCCTCAGTATTTATTACTCTTTTAATTTTCGAATAACAAAAAACACGTCCGAGCGTGCCTTTTAGGAACACGTCATTTTTGGAGAAGGGATGACGTAGAGACGTTCGGCGCGACAGTTAATGACAAATAGATAGAAATAAATGAATTCTCTCCAACATACAATGGGGTGAGGGTGGAGTGGGAGGCAAAAATTCTGAGACCACTTTTAAAACGGGATTTTTTTCACTGGAAATAGTAGTTCCAGAAAAGTGAAAACAATTTTGAATTTTTTGAAATTTTGAAAAGAAAAATGAATTTATGAATTTACGGTCAAAAAAAAGACTCAGATTTTTTTCTAGATCACTGTGTACATTTTTAAGTCTATCTGTGTGTCTGAGTCTCCTCCCTTTCAGTAAAGTGAGTATTCACGCGACCCTCAGCTGGATCATATCTGCTCATCAGAGGCTTCTGCTCAGACCGGTAGAATCTGAGGAAAACTAAGTCTGAAATTCACATAAATATTTCAAAGATTTGACATCTCATTCAAATAGTTTCATTATTGTTAGATACATTGTCTGGTAACATTGTAATTGGATATATTTTGTAATCTGATAAATCTGTGATGAAAAACTGTATGAAATGACCAAATACTTGAAATAAAAGCATTTTCACTGGGGGTCTCAGACCCCGCCCCCACCACACACACACACAAACGTGTTATGAACTGAAAAAATAATGCAGTGAATTTAATGTATGTGTACAATGTTTCCAGGCGAATGAAATCTATTACATCAACACAAGCTTGGTTTCCTTTGAAAATAATTTTGTTGATGTACTTCAGCCCACTGCCGTTCGAATCCATGTGTATATTTTTATACAGCAGATCAGAGTAATAAGCCTATATTTTATTAATGTGGAAATTATGTACACATTTGAGTGAAGTCAGTTGGATGAATGATGAAAATTTTTTCCCCAGTATAACAATAATAATGCGTCGTCCTCGTGGGTTTTTCATTTGTTTTTGTTTTTGTTTATTCTGCTATGAGTCAGTACTCAATCTTGTTATAAAGGTTGTATAGGGGCAGGGCGGGCAGGTTGCTCCCGGGGTAATATAAGGGCGTGGGGAAGGCGATGGAGCGCGGCACGGGCACGCGCAGCAGCCCGTTCTCGCGGAGAACGAGCGGCATGCCCACCAGAGTCTGCGCCGAGGCGTGCGCCATGTTGGCCGCCTCTAGTTCCGCCGAGAGCTGGCGCTTCCACTTGTTCCTGCGGTTCTGGAACCACGTCTTCACCTGGGTCTCGGTCAGCTGCAGGCTCGAGGCCAGGCACGCGCGCTCCGAGCTGCTCAGGTAGCGCTTCACATCGAACGTGGACTCCAGCTGGTAGACCTGGCTGCGTGAGAAGACCGTGCGCGTCTTCTTCTTGGCCGCGGCGCCCGCCTTGTCCCCGCCGCCGCTCTCGCGCCGCCGCTCATCGCACGAGGCGCCCTCGCGCTCCTCCTCTTCCTCCTGCTCCTCCTTGTAGTCAGCAGACAGCAGGGCCTGGGGCAGGCGCGCGGGACGCTCCAGGCCGTCCTGGGACGAGAGGAGGGATTTGGGGGGACCTGCGAGGAATGCGTACACACACATACGTTTTTATACCTTATCAGGACATCGAGGAATACAGCTGCCCCATATAACACACATACTTAAGTGACCATAAGTGATAATACCTTGTCCATTTTGTATTATTTTTATTCTATATGCCTGCGTTTATATTTGTGTGTGTAACTATAAGTAGTTACGAGTATTGAGTAATGCCCTTATATCATAAATGTATAATAACCTATATGTTCTCCATTTCATATAATTATATGTAATACAACGTATAATAAATGTATTATCCCAACTATACACACACACACACGAATATAAAATAAAAATCACACGTAGTGGATAATTTTTTGCTCATGGTCACTTAAGTATTTATGTAATATGGGACAAGTGTTTGAGGACAAGTTATTATTGCTATATATAAAGGCGGGTGATACATGTGTTATATGCTGCACCTCAAAGACCGCGCTAGGTAAACAGGTTACCTTTAGGTAAACATGCAGCTATTGTAAAAAGTATTTTATCTGCAAAGGACCATTTTGCTGTTCCTCTCAAACTGCTGCCCCCATTCACAAAATATTAGTGGACAGTGTGTTGTTGTGACAGTATAATAGCATCAGTGGTGAATAAACTGTTTCAGAATATGGGTGCTATATGTGATATAGGTGTGTGTGTGCATGAGCGTGTGTGTGTTCATTAACATCCTCAGATTGTAATATTCAGTTCAACACAATTTTGAAGGGAAGCTCCAAACAATAATGTATATAATATATATATAAACTGAATGCCATGTAAAATCCCCAGTGTGGGTTAACAGTGTTGAATGTCCGTCTCCAGTGTTGAGTTACTGCCTGCACTGGTTGAGTTCAAATCTACAGCGTTCAACTGACACGCAGCGCGTTTCAATGACACATTAACACTAAAAGAGCTACGTTTCAATTCAAATCCGCGAGCTCCGCGCAGAATTGATTCTACAGACTGTTTTTTTTAGATCCGTGTCTGCTTAAAACTCGCTTGCATGGCACGTGGCCTAATTAATTTTCTGGAGTATTTTGTATTTTATTTTTGCCTATCAAACGCCCCATTACTCTGCGCTGTGGACTGAGAGTTCCTCACAGCCCGTCTGATGGACTGTTGAAAGGTGACGGGCCACCAGTCAAATCAGCGCTGTAACACGAGCGGCGCGGACGATATATTAATTAAAGCCGCACTTACATTTAACGCTCGATTGGCGAAACGCCGCGCGACCAATTAGCGGGGTGCGAGAGAAAACACGGCGCTGGTGATTATTTGACCTCTTCTTCTCGATGAGGCGCATGAGAACCGGGAGATATTCTGGTTTACTCGGTGAAGGGGATTGAAGGAGGGTATATAAACCCTCCCCACCCCGTCTACTAAATTACAGTAATAACGAACATGTTCATTAATAGAGACTTAATGCTGAAATTAAAGCACAGGCCTTACATTTAGATCGGTAATATTGAATTAGCGCAAAAACATCTGCAGCGTTGAACACCTAAAATGTTCGAACTGTTGCATGCAGGGTACAGTTACAGTCTACATGAACCAGTTAACTCTGATAGTGTTGGCCAACACTGTTTCATTAACATGCAGATTGTTGGGTGAATAAGCATAGATGGATTAAGTTTGGACTAAACTGTGCTGCCAGTGGAGTCTACCCTTCGACTCAAACTGCAGACTGGAAAATAGTGTTGATTTTTCAACTAAACCAATGTCTAGTGTTTTAAATCGGTCACCGACTCAGCGCTGGCATGCTTGTATAAGCCTGCTAAAAGCCTCAGCCAAACAAACACCAGTTAGTTACGAGTAATTCACTTTAAATGATGGTTGTTTGTTTCGCTACTAATAGGCCTGTACGGCTAAAACTAAAGCTGCGAGAAAAAAGCAGATGAAGGTAATTTCTGGCTGATTCCGCGGTTGGAAGAGGAGGCTTACCCAGGCAGGAGAAGTTGATCGGCTGGTGACGGCTGCAGGGTTCAGGCAGTCCGGGCTCGGAGCAGCAGCAGTCCCCCGAGTCCTCGGCCCCACTGCACTCCTCCTCGGAGGACACAGAGAGCGCGCGCTTCCGGGCCGCGCCCGCGGGGCTCTGCTCCTTCGCCTCGCTCGCGGTGCCCAGAATGGACTGGATGGTGAAGCTGGAGAGGGGGGCGGCCGAGCACTTGCTTCCGCTGTCCTGAGAACGGCTCATCCTCAACTCATAACAGAGCCGGCGCCTCACAGGGTAAAAATACACACGCGCTTTATTCACTTAAGGCTACATATGAAGGTCTTTTTTAAGAAAAACAAAAGTTTGGAGCGTTTTTGTTTGTTTTGGTTTAAAAAAGCAATACAAAAATAAAAGTCCCGAGCGAGCTATTTTTTGGTATTGTTTGTTTTCTTTTTTTTTTTTTTGTAAAGTGCCGTTTTCGTGCGCCTCGCACGCGGCCGAATGCATCACGGTCCGCGCGCGCGCGCGCTCTGGGCTCAGAGGCGGCCGCGCGCGCGCCCTCATTTGCATGTAGGTAAGCCGGTACCGGCCAATCGCGCGAGCACAGTCGAGCCCGGAAATTTCAAAAACACTTGCTCGGGAAAAATGGGGGAGAGAGGAGGGGGAGGGCGGCAGTGCTCAGAAAAAAACTAGGCGAGCGCGGCCAGTGAGGACCTGAAGGAAAACCTTACCTGTTACATTTATTTATGTGGTTATTTATTCCTCTATTTATGTTTTTATCTACTGGTCTGTTTACGTATTTATTTGTTCACTTGCATGTTTATTTAGAATGTACAGTTAACAAGAAGTAAAACGGGCAGTTTTTATATGAATAATTGCATATTGTGATTTGCGCATGATTTAAGTTTTAGCTTATGTATGTATTAGCTCAGTTGTGGGGTTTTTATGACGCATCTATTAAAACAAATAAATTAGAACTTTTTGTATATTAAATAAATTAATTAGAGACATTATCACGCTCCTGTTTTATGTTTTTATCATTTGACTCTGAATTGAAAAAAATCAACTAACAACTAGTGAAGAAACGTTGTCTGATATTTATTGCAGAAATCAAAGAGGTTTCAAGCCATGAAAATATATGGATTCAGACAATTAATTCATTTACATTTAGCGCCCCCCCCCCTACACAATGTAATCTGGCAAATGTGACTGTAATTCTAAAAACTATATTATTTAAAAATCTCTTTGTATATACAACAAGACACCCAAAACACACATTGCCATCACACGTTACTGGGTTTGGGAGAAGAAAACAAAAAAAACGAGTTGCATTTTACGCTGTAATGTGAATATCTGCACTGCCTTTTTAGTCGGAGAGCCTGACCCGCCCACGCCCAAACTCCTCAGCTCCCCGCAAACCACCACCACCACCACCTGAACTCCTGACCAGAACTCATACATCACATTAAACAGGCCTTTTAAATTCCACCAGCCTTCTGCTATAAATGGCAAATTGGTCGAACAATCCAGCGTACAGTCTGGGAACTAATAATGGATCCTCTCTCATTTTTCTTGAAAATAATAAACTCATTGCACGTCCATTATCTCCGTTTAAGAATTAATTTGATCATTATGGCGGGCTGATCTCCAGCGCGCGCGGGCGCGACCCGGCTAATTGATTGGCTAATTGATTGGAGGGTGTGCGGCTCTGGGCTGGGGTTTGGGGGAGGGACGGAGGGGGAGCTGGGTTGGGGGGTGGGTTTAGTGGTGGAGGGGTGCAGGGGAGGATAGTTTCGCCGGCCCTGCCCCATCAGGCCTTGTTAGCGTTTCCTAAACAGCCATGAAGCATTATAAATGTGCGCGTCTTGACAGCGCATCACGAGCCTCATGTGGCTCCCTATAAAAACACGGTGAAACTCATAGTAACTAACGGACATAACAGTTCTACAAATTTATGTCTTCTGAAAAAAGTTCCGATCTTATTCTGGGAGAGACTGACTGGGGGGTCTATGAGCACAGAAAAACAGTGAGGGTCCATACGACCACCCAGTCCCTCATCACGGGCTGAAATATCTAACGCTCTTCATCTCTCTCTCTATCTATCTATCTATCTATCTA
>JBBIGA010000001.1:36391615-36420479 GCA_037576975.1 Alestes dentex | reverse complement strand
GTAAGATTAGACTGTTTGGAAGTGGTGATATTACACTGGTTGGAAGTGGTGATAATAGACTGGTTGGAAGTGATAGAATTAGACTAGCTGCAAGTGGTGAAATTAAACTGCTAGGATGTGATGAAATTAAACTGGTTGGAAATGGTGGAATTAGACTGGTTGGAAGTGGTGAGATTAGACTGGTTGGAAGTGGTAAGATTAGACTGTTTGGAAGTGGTGATATTACACTGGTTGGAAGTGGTGATAATAGACTGGTTGGAAGTGATAGAGTTACACTGGTTGGAAGTGATGGAATTAAACTGGTTCGAAGTGGTGGAAATAGACTGATTAGAAGAAGTGGAATTAGACTGATTAGAAGTAGTGGAATTAGACTGGTTGGAAGTGATGGAGTTAGACTGGTTGAAGGTGGTGGAATTAGACTGCTTGGAAATGGTGAAATTAGGAATGTTGTACGTGGTGGGATTAGACTGGTCTGGAAATGGTTGAATTAGACTGGTTAGAAGTGATTCGATTAAACTGGTTGGAAATGGTGGAATTAGGCAGGTTATAGCTGGTTGAATTAGACTGGTTGAAGGTGATGGAATTTGTGTGTCTTCGTTGCGATGGACTAGTGACCTGTCCAGGGCGTTTCTCTGACTATGAGTGCTGGAATAGACTCAGAACCTCCAAGATCCTGGTTAAGATAAGAGATTTAGACAATGGATGGATGGAATCTGGCAAGTTGGAACGTGTAAAAACAGAAATATTTACTCTCTCATGAATGACCTTCTGGGAATACTCGCCGCTGTGCTTCAAATTTGCACTGCATGTCCTCTCCTGAAATTTGTGGTAGTGGCTTTTTTTATCTTAACTGAGTCATCAATCTCTATTGGACTCTGTGGTGCACATGACAGCCCTTTTCGTGCCTTCCTGAATTCGGCTCAGCTCTGAAGCCTGTGTTTACAGGCACGTCTCACACTGATAAGCATGTCTTGTAGAAAGAATTGGTATTATAAGGTTGCAATTAGTAAATACTTCTTCTTGGAGCCAGTCCCTTTAGCTTGCTTAATCTGTCGCCGCACTGTTTTTTCAGTGTATTAGTAATGCATTATTCCAGTCCAGCTCATGCACAGGCCCCTTTTCATCGTGTTTGTTTTTGGTGCAGACTGTGAGCACACATTTTAACAGCTTTAAATGAAGTTACATAAATAGCAGCTATAAGACAGATGGACAGATGGCTGCCTGCTCATAACAAAAATGAAAATATTTTTCCAGGGAGTTCCATGAGTCATTATTTACTCTAGAGAGCACAGAACCTTAATGCAGGAGAGGTATAGAACTTAAGTAAGAATAATTACCCTTGTAAAGATTCTGCAAAACAAACAAATTATTTTTTCTTCTTCATTTTCTTCTTATCATTATAAGCATAACTCTAAATGAAAGTTTTAGTCATTCAGGCATGAAACTGATTTTCAAATGCATAATTCAAAATGTTAATTCAATTGATTACAAGTAATGAAAATGACATGCAAAAATTCAAATGATCACTTTTAGATGTTCACCTGAGGTAAAGCTATAGAATCCTTACTTTTATCCAATCAAAGCATGTTCTGTGGCATTTTACTTATTATACTACCTTCAGTTGCTGAAAATGAGTGGATTATTATTAGAAAAATTAATATCCAGCACTATAGCAATGATTCACAGATTCTGTATTCCTATCCAGCATTCTTTCCACTTTTTATCCAAATGTAATTGATAAATCGTTCAAATGTTATTTAAAGCAAATCACCTTGTTTTCCAATATCTCCTTTTAAAGGGGGTTCATGCATGAGGAGGACTAAATGGGCTAGACTTCCTTGGCTAATGTAGCAGTATTTTTGGAGCTAGCTGGGTTGTAAAGTGCTGGGCCTGTTCTCTGTAGGATGCAAACCGCTTCTCAGAACATTTGCAGCTGTGCCTTTGGCTGAGTGTTTTTTTGACCTGTCTCTTGAACGAGGGGGTCGGCTAGCTCCCAGAGACTCATCTGACATAAGCATTTTTCCAATGCCAGATTTAGCCCATTGTTTACCGCCTCTTTTGTAGTTATGAAATTTTTAGAGACCTCCTTACACAGGGGCTTCGGTGAAACAATGTTTGCACAGCTTGATTCTGTTTTGGAGACGGGCTCGCCACATCGCCAGTGTCATCAGCTGCTAATCTGATAATCCTCTTTTCACTTGCACTTAGGAGAACAAATTTATTGATTGGATTAACGCTGTAACTTTTCTTGTTGTACTGTTTCTTGTCTCATTTTCACTCATCTCACTTGTCTAACTAAAAAACAACACTGCGTACTATGCAGTTTACTTTCCAAACCTTATTGTATACCATTAAAAAAACAGCTGCCCTTTACATTGTGTGAATATTTCATGATCGTTGGGACAACCGAAGTGAATAACCTCCATGGAAAAGCCATGCCAACAGAATGACAGGCTAAGGTCACTACCCCCAATGAGAAGCTTCGGCTAGAGGGGTATGAGGCCCCCGGCTCTGAGCTGTAGAGGAGTGGAACTGCATTTTCTGGAGTGATGGAGCTCCATCCAATACCTTTGGGATCAGCTGGAGTGGTGCTTGTGATCCAGAACTAATCGTCCAACATCTGTACCTGACCTCACTAATGCTCTTGTGGCTGAATGCAATTAAATCCCCACAGCAATGTTCCAATAGCTGATATAAAGCCTTCCTAGAAGAGAAGAGGCTGTAACTGCTGTAAAGGGGTGAAAATTCCTGACTAAATGCCACTAGTTTCAACTGAGCTGAGCAGTTCCTGCAGATTTAAGAGATCTACCAGGACTATATAAATTCAGCATGTCAGAGCTGTGTTTAGGGCCCAAACCATTGAGTGACCTGTACAGATGACTATTGCTCAGAAATCAATTCTGCACTGAACTGGAATCAGCACAAGGAGCTGAGAATTGGAGTGATGTGATCTCTTTTCTTGGTAGAAACAAAAGTTTGTATGTTGTAATGTATGTTAAAGGTGAAATCACCAATTCAAACTGTTTTGAGATTTTGTTAGGGATGAAAAGTAGGGCTGAGAACATTACCTCTAGGCCCACACACGACAGGGTGTTCCTCTTTGGAGGACAGTCAGGGGACCCACATCTCTAAAGCTCTACATGTTCCTGCTGCTCATTAATCTTTCGGTGCAGTCATAAGACCTTTTTCTGGCCTTTTCCTTTGAGGCTACCTTTGTTCCATCTTAACTTTGCACTGTGGATGATTCTCACAGCAGGATATTTGCACTCAGGTGTCCCTTGAGGTATGCCTGATGCCTGAGAGCAGCTCCTTCATCATTTGAGAGCCGCACGTCCTTCTTGTATCTCTGAATGTCACGAGTGGGCAGGAGTCCCAGTCACACTTGGCTGCACTTCGCGGTCTTTGAAAAGCATCCAGCTGGCACGTGAGCAAACAGTTGTCTTTCAGGTTAAGAGAACTAGCCCAATTCACCATGGAGACATTAGCGTGTGTCCTTACCTGTGTCCTGATACAATGTGTGAATAGTTGCAGATTCTGTGTTCTAAGGAGGGCTGTCAGCAACTATAGCAGTGATAGATTCATCTACTGTTTTTTTTTTATGATAAATTAAGCAATAAGAGATTTTTCTAAGGACAAACTAAATTGGGGAAACGTAACAAGTTTTGTAGATTGTATACATAATTAAAGGACATAATCAGAGTGGTTTGATGTGAAATGCTTTGTTCTAGACAAACGTATAGAGATTTGTTCACAGTGGTGGTGAATGGAACTGTTAAATGACACTAAAAGGCACTTCACAGTCATTACATTAAATGGTTATGAATATACTGCATGAAGCCTGAGACATGGCAGAGATATATGCAGGGTGCCATAAGACAAAATAGTAAAAAATATAACCCTTTTATTTAGTTTTAACCACTATTTTAACATCATCAAAACATTTGTGTAGATGTAGACACTATTACCCGCGATTCCACCACCATTATAAATAAATCTGAGTAAGTTTCTCTACAGAATAATCACTTCACATCCAGCCAATCCGAGAGTTTATGTTAACATCTCAATAACTGAATTTTTGTAAATTTGGTAGAATTCCCCTTTAACTGAACAATAAAAAACCCTACATAATCTTACAAAGAATTTACACAAAATACACTGCAGGCCAGTTTCCTGGACAGGGATTGAGTCTAGTCATGAACTGTATTTCCTTTCTAGTGGGAAATCATGTGTAGCCTTGGACTAGGCTTAATCCAAGAAACCAGTACATCTATTTTTAGTAGGAGAGTTTGAGAAGGTAAATTTAAGGTCTTTTCTAAATCAAGCCATCAGCTTTAATTTGGTAATGCTACTAGCCTTCATTTAAACTTTCAAAGTCCCCCACCTCCTTCCCTGTCTCCCTCCCCTGCTTGTTTCTCTGGTCTCTGGCCCTCTCCCTTGACGCTACTTGCTTGTTATAATGATAGAGGACATCTGTCTGCAACTGGCACTGATGTGATGAGATGAGTCAGATTGGACAGGCAGCACTTCAGAAACAGGCCCAAAGGGCAGCGCATTAGCATTTCATCCATTCAAACATGACACAGCTTCCCTTCGTGCCGTCCTTCAGTGGGCAGAGGAGGCCTATTTCTGAAAGGCCAATCCATCCGCATCTAATTTACATTACGCCCAGCATTCACTGGGCAAATTCTACATGTATCACTCTGCGTACGGAAGCAGCTTCGAAGAGCATCTGCAGGTTCAGCGGGATTTTAACAAGGACTATTGTGAGATGATTTGGCCATCTAAATGCTAATATCAGATGTTTGAATGGGCTTTTTCCTTTGGTTAATCCTGATGCTAAGTATGACTGACAAGTCCTGTATAAAGTAATAAAAATAAGATTTGCAATATTGCACTAACCCTAAGCGCCAGTTGTTTGTCTGACTTGATGACTCTCTTTTAACCGCTGTTGCAGTTGTTTATGTTGCCTTGCCGGTCAGTTGATTTTTGTATCATTGCACTAAATCAACTGAAGCATGTTTTCATTATTAGAGATGAACTTGTTCGTCCCTGTTAAGACCCACCAAGGGGCCTCCTTGGTGGGGTGCGAGGTGCAAGGCACTCGTAGCCTTTGGACCTGACATGTGAAGGGGCCGCGAGGATCTGAGTGGATTAATGGGGAAGTATGCCTGGTGGCTGCTTAGATTCATCTTAGCAGGGAGTTGTGTTATTTTGCCCTCATTTCCATGCCATAAAAAGGTTGGGTAATGCCAAACGCAGGCATGCGCAAGTTTTCTAGCATTACTTAGGTTGATTTTCTAGCATTTAATGGGTTGATATTTAACATTTGCAGCTGTAATTGTAATTAGTAAAAGGCAATTAAGCAGTGATTACTTTTATTGCATGCAATTTCAATATGTGTGTACAAAGAGCCCGGTCATACGAGTTTTTGTGAAGCCATCACAATCTACAATCTATTAAAAAATGTGCTGCGATCACACTTTAGGGCTTTATTTTGTGCTAGGACAACACTTCTGTTTTTTCGTGCTAGGACAACGCTTCACTACCCTGTATTTTAATGCACACTGAGTAACACCGCCAGTATCAGCGCTAACTGGTGACTGAGGGACAGTAGGAGAGAAATAAAGAGTTGATTCCTTATCGTTTTTGTTTGCAAAGCGAACTCAGTGGTCAGATACAGGTTGAAAGGCCGTGAGACGGGAAAGTCCCTAACCCTAACAGTCACCAGTTAGTGCTGATACTGGAGGTGTTACGCATTGCGCATTAAAATACATAGGGTAGTGAAGTGTTGTCCTAGCACGAAAAAAAGAAGCTTTGTCCTAGCACGAAAAAAGGCCTAAAGCGCGATTGCAGCACGTTTTTGAATAGATTTTATGTTGTGATGGCTGCAGAAAAAGTCGTGAGATTGGGTTGGTACAAAATAATGTTACAAATGCGTAATCACTGCTTTGTAGCCCCAGGAAGTGCTGGTACTACCATATGCATAACCAATATTAATAAAACCAACCAATAATAATAATCAATGTGCGACATTTATACCAGAATAATAACTCCACGTTTACCAATTAATATAAGACGCAAACCTCACTGTAAAATAGAATGGTACTCAAAGGGTAGGGGACACTAAATACAGACAGCCCTGGGTGGGTGGGCTGACAGCGGCAGTGAGCTGAGGTTTAATAGCCCCATCAATCCTGCTGAGGCTTTGAATGAGTCTGCTGTGGAAAAACAAAGCCCCAGATAATTCCGGGCAGCATCGTTGAGCCACGCAGGCACACAGCATCCACCGCAAACCCAGGACAGCAAACATACATCAGTGTCAGTCAACGTGTGCACAAGCTGACACATTTCCCCATGCCCGTTGCATCCCCCCCTCTCGCTCCCCTCACGATTCTGTCAGAGCAATTTCAAATGACCTATTACAAATGCATTAGCTCCGGGACCATCACACTATCAATTGTGATGTATTAATTTTTAAGTGAGAGCGAATGGGTTGAATCTAAACACTTGATTGCGTTCCTTGGCTCCGATTTCACACTGTGACTTTGCATTAACCCTGAAGAACCAGGACTGGAAAGAAACTGACAAGTCCTGCCTGAAAGCTCTTATGTTTCCACACCAGTGTTTACAGCGTTTACTACATACTGTCGCTGTCATAATAAAACGTTGTAACGCTGAAATGTTAGCTTTATAAAAGGACAGAAAAAATGTAACGGACAACAACATAAAGGACAGATGTTAATAGTGTATTAAAACACATATGAACATATAGAAATCTTAACTATAACCAAACATGCACACACATAAACGTGCCTGTCCGCAATAACACAACTTAATCGCACCTGACTTATATTGTGTTATATTGTGTCATCCTCATGCAACCAAACCAGCTCTGACTAATCAAGACATGAACTCCACAAGACCTCATGCTGTGGTAAATTGTGAGATGGGACTTCTATGGATTAGAAAGGTTTATCCAACACATCCCACAGAGGCTTGACCGGATCTGGGGAATTTGGTCATGTTCCTCAAACCAGTCTTGTACCATGAATGCCAGGACCCAAGGTTTCCCAGCAAAGCATCACACTGCCTCCGCTGGCTTGCCTTCTTCATGTAGTGCATCCTGGTACCATGTCTTCCCAGGTAATTGACTCACACACACACACCCAGTTGTCCACATGATGTAAAATAAAACGTGATTCATCAGATCAAGCCTCCTTCTCCTATTGCTCCATGGCCCAGTTCTGATGCTCACGTGCCTGTTGGAGGCACTTTTGGGCAGCAAACAGGGCTCCCCATTGGCACTCTGATTTGCCTGTGCCTGCACAGCTCCGTTTTCAACAAACTGAAATGCACTGTGTGTTCCATCATAGACAGGAATTTAGGAAGCTGCAGCTCTTCTGTGGGGGCAAATCAGATGGGCTAGGCTTTGCTAACCATCAGCATGAGCCTTAAGCACCCATGACCCTGTCTCAAGTTTACCAGTCGCCCTTTTGCATAACTTTTGCTGGTTTCCAACCGCTGCAAATGGGAAACAACCCACAAGTCTTGACTTTTGCGGATGGTCTGACCCAGGTGTCTAGCCAGCACAATTTGGCCCATGTTAAAGTCACCCAGATCCTTATACTTACCCATTTTTCTGCTTCCAGGACGAGTGCCTCGGTAAGAAGAAAATCAGTATTATTCACTTCACCAGTCAGTGGTCTTAGTGTTGTGACTGAGTGGTGTATATACCGTCACTGTTGGGCCAAAACCTTGCATCTCAAAACTAGTAACCATACAGGAGCCAAAAATTTTTTATTACTTTCAATGTTAGTTGGAAAATATATTTTATTACACATAATTTTGAACCATCTCTACTGAGTTAACTCATCATTAAACTTTAATACAATTTATAAGGCAACTGGTGATTTTTCTTAATGCCTCTAATTTACGGCTGAAAAAAGACAAATGGATATACAACATTTTTGCTCTAGCATTTAGGTCAGCCACCCCTTTTCCAATGACATGTTTTGTCATATTTGTTAAGCAAATATAAATACATATTATAGGGAATATATTTCTGTTAAACATTTGCTGAGAAAGTGGGTTCCTTATCAAGGAGTTGTACTTATTTTCATTTAGGAAATCAATCAAACCACATTTGACCAGAAGAGGTGTTCAAATTTTTGTATAAATACATATCCATATATTTGCAACAAAACTCTCACTGTGAAACCATCACGATATACAAACTATTCAAAAACGTCATGCTTTAGGCCTTTTTTTCATGCTAGGACAACGCTTCACTACCCTATGTATTTTAATGCGCACTGCGTAACACCACCAATCAGCGCTAGCTGGTGACTGAGGGACATTAGGAGAGCAATTTGCGCACGTCGTTTTTCACTGTCTTCGCATTAAAATACATGGGTAGTGAAGCGTTGTCCTAGCACGAATAAAGACTTAAAGCATGATTGCAGCATGTTTTTGAATAGATTTTTTGTTGTGTTGGCTTCACGAAAAGTCATGAGATCGGGTAGGTTGAAAAACTGCTCTAATAGACTGGTTATGCAAGTGACCCTGTAGATCTCAGTCTGGCTGTTTCTCTCTGTCTCTCTCTCTCCCCATTTCCCTCGCTCTCTGAGTGAATAAAAAATCCCCAAAGCTAGTCACTGACCTTGGCCACATACGAAAAACCAGCACTTTCTTATTCTCTTATTTCTATGTGTCATGACTAGAGAAGAGAAATGTCGACAGGTTTTTATATCTTTTCCATTATGGTAATTTGGCTGGTTATGTTTTCTATGCTGAACTACAATGAGACAGGGGATGATGTCATTATATCATGCCGTTTTATTGTGTTATAATGGTTAATCAAATATCGCTGCAAGGAAGGCGGTGACGTGAGGTATTAAGGTGTCAACTTTCAAAGAGCAAAAATTAGATTTACACCCAGATGGGGTTTTTTTGCACACGCTTGTTATTTTGAACACGCTTCCCTGTCAAGCTCTTCATAAAATACTAATGGACTTCAGCAAGGTAATTACACCAAGTGTTTCCATTGCTACCTGCAACTGCGAGTGTGGCCTAGACACCAACCACAGCATTGGATTACCACTGTGACTCACTTGCTGTGATACTGGTCCTTCACTCTGGATCTAGCCTTTAATGAGTCATTCAATATGCTACCCATTGTGCCTAACATGAGAGCTTTGAATTTGAGCCTCAGCAGTAATGACAACTTTAAGGGCCCGGCTGTGAACGCTCAAATTTATTGGAGAGTCACAAAGACTGGCTTCACAAAAAAAACAAATAAACGAAAAACACCCACTTGACTCTGGAGTTCCTCCAGTTCGGCTTGACCTTATTATGTGTATTTATGTCAGCTGTGCTCTGCATCACGCGGTGCTGTAGAAACTAATGAAACCGTAAGGGGTGCCGAGGCCCAATTCCCCTTGTCTTCTATTGTTTCCTGTTCAGGTCTCATTGCGCCAGCGACGAGAGTGTGTGTGACATCCAGCCAACGCTCGTTTCAGGGCCTCTCTGTGGAAAAGAAACTGCGGTACTGACAGGGGAAGCTCCAACTGCACTTATGCAAGAACGAATGAAACGAAATGAAACGAATGAAAGAAAATAAGCACAGACTTTTATCCAGTAAAAGAACTGCTGCTTCCTCACTACCTGTCATAAAGGGTTCCCTGGAGTGATGTCATAGAGGAACCACTTTTGGTTCCTTAATGGCCCTCTAGGTGAGTTTCCTAAATGAGATATGCAAGTGTGAAGAATATTTTTAAGAACCTATAATGTATAGATTCTCAAAGGTCTTCGAATCCATACAGTAAATCCAGTTTCGGGCCCCAGGCTAAACTGCATCACACCCACTATGTATTTAAAAAAATAAGGCATCAAAATAAGGTTAAAATTTGAAAGAGAATTATTTTTGGACTTTTGTTCATGTAACAGCAGTCCACTGATTTACACCTAGCCCATTTGTGATTCTATGACCCATATACTGTTACGTAATACATGTAGTAAAATGTCCCTCGTAATCATCATCATTTCTTATTTAGGCTGTTTTTTTAACGTGTGAAGTGCAGCTCTGCCTTCCCGTGGACAACCAGGCAGTCAATAGTAGTGCGGAAATTCTGGTTCTAAAAGGTGATTGGCTATGATGCTCCAAGCCATAGTAAAATGCTGCCAATACACACATTAAAATAAGCAGTTAATTTTGTTCACAATGAGAGTCAGATGCAGTCAATCTAACAGTGTCATTACATGGGAATGTTTCTTTCAAAATAAATTTTAATTTATAAGATGCCTGTATCCAGTTACCATCACTGCAATATCACTATTTTTTGATGCTTATATGTACATGTTTATATATATGGGATTCAGGGTATTATGTTATGACTAAGCTACTGGTAAGTCTATTGTCACCCCTAAGTAATGATTTTGTATTTAAACAGTGCTGTGCCCCTGCAAAATACAATGTGATGGTAATGTTAGCTAATAGTACACACCAACAATAAAAAATGTAAGCATGACCAGTAGTCATTAGACAGCTCACTTTATAGTTTCAACAGATGCATCAGCACTTGTCAGTTACACTAAAATGGAACTATCCATCAATTATCTATCAATAATGCATGACCTGTTGATAGATGTTACATTTTTTAGTGTGACTGATGAGTACTGACACATATTAGTCACAGCACATGGTCAGATAA
This sequence comes from Alestes dentex, assembly GCA_037576975.1. NCBI lineage: Eukaryota > Metazoa > Chordata > Actinopteri > Characiformes > Alestidae > Alestes > Alestes dentex. The sequence goes on along the minus strand of JBBIGA010000001.1, from coordinate 36,409,770 downwards.
AGCCAATCATACACCACAATGAATGAATTTTGTTTTATTATTGTTTTTACTTAAAATCTGCCCACACAGCATAACGGTACATTTATATCGTGCAACCTACTCAAAGAGCACAGTTCATCACCTACAGTGGTGGTGATTATTCACCATTTCTGCCATTTTCAAAAGGGATACAGTAAGATGATGAAACATAATGAGGTGCATAACTTGTAAACACATTCCTGCAGGCTTGCTGCAGCAGACATTAAGTTCCATGAAATGTTTTTTTTTTTTAATGTTTCCAACATTCACTAATGAGTACATGCCCCAAGTGTACTTGATGGATGGACATAAAGTTCATTATGGGTCTCTCACACTGGAGAATCTTGACCAAACAGACTTCCAATATGTAAACACTTTGGACACATGGTTACCACAATATTTGGATACCATAATCTCTTGAACTACAAGGTACTCTTGGGACAGGTAACACCTTGAAAACTGAACCACCCATTCCTTTAAACAATGCTAAATTTCTCATCTACAAGCGCTTGTGTTTACCATTTTACCAAATAGCTACATTACAGTATTGCACATGACTCACATCAACTAATGTAGCATTTACTACTGAGATGAAGGCGTCACACACTGTGAACAATGCAGTCAACCAGGCCACCTTGTTCTAGGTAAGACTGTACTGTTCTGAACACAGATATGGTCTAAGTAATGGATCAATTACACATTCACCAGGACTCCTACTTCACTGCTGATTCCCACCTCTGTATCCATGTTTAATGGCCATCTGTTCTGTTTGTCTTGGTATTTAGCTGTCAGTGTTTCGTTATAGAAAAGCAAGTATTGAGGAGCTCAGGCACCAACGAACAGAATACATACTCATAATGACAATCACGGAACAGCCATCTCATAATTGACCATCTGCCCACTTGTTTTGGAACAACCCTGGACATAATGCAACACTGCATGAATAAAGTATAGCTTATGGGACGTGCGATGAGGTGCAAGAGTAAAACAGGTGAAATCGATTTCCTTGTCCTTCGACAGTTTCGAAATCCACACTTCCAAAAACTAAATCTTGGCAAGTGAAATTACCCTAATACATCATTTTATTTAGAGATATTTTCTTATTCGTCTGGCAGGTCATTTTGTTGGCTTTGAGCTTTATTTCTAAAAACTAGCAAAATTAACAGCAGAATAAAATAATTTCTCTATATAAAATACAAGAAGGAGATCAGAAATGGAAAAATAACTTATATAAATATAACTTATATATCTTATATTATTCACTATTATTCAACAATTAAATATATTTACTAGCCTTAGATGTTTTCACTTACCAAGATATTTTTTCTGGAGTGTACAGACTTTCTGTACACTGTACATTTTCCATTCTATTTCCATAAATTAACAATACATTTTCCATTTTTTTGGTGCAGTCTCTAGCCTTTAGACCTAAGACCTCAGGTTAAAACGGGAAATGAGCTGCAGGGAGGATAACTATACAGACAGTGTGCTCTGTTGTATTGCATTTTTGCCCAGCAGAAGTCATCAGTTTCGATTCTGCTTCACATATATAGACTCATGTTGCAGCTATTTCTGTCACATTTAGATCTTCCTCTAAAATAAAAACAAACATTCTCTTTAATTCATTACCACTCTCATAATTAAGGTCCCGTGAAACGTGTTTGCCAGTTTCCCAAAAGTCACTTGCAAATTTACTGAAGTTGTTGGTATAGAAGTATAAGTTGCTTGTGCTTGAAATAGCCACGGGGTGTTGGATTCAGAGGCCATCCATGCATCAGTCTTTGGAGGATGGCATGGCCTGTCAAAAGGATTATCCCCCTAAAAAGAAACATTGCAACCACTCTGTCTGCTGCCCGGCACGGCAGGAGGGCTTTCTTCCAGAGATCTAATCCCAAATCCCTTCCCCCTCTTGTCCAGATGCTTGTTCTGGCACTGAGGAGTGTGACATGGGTTGCATGTTAGAGACGGCTAGCCTTGCAGTAAGGTTCCTCTCTGATCTGTCAGTGGAGGGTTTCAGTTCTTGTTTAGGCTTGGGGTCTCTATGATGTTGTTACCCGGACAGAGTCTTGGGCAGCCAAGAAGGATGGCAAAAGCCCTCCGGAAGTCTGCATTGAAGGCATAAATGATGGGGTTGAGGGAGGAGTTCGCCCATCCGAACCACACAAAGATGTCAAAGGTGGTCGGGCTGATGCAAGGAAGGCTGTGCTCACAAAATGGCACCATGCAGTTGAGGATGAAGAAGGGCAGCCAGCAGCACACAAACACCCCCATTATAACTGACAAGGTCTTTAACACTTTGGTTTCCCTTTTGAAAGACAGCTTGAAAGAGCTCTCGGAATCCATGTTGGAATTGCTGCCCATGCTGTTGTGACGTATCTTGGCGCTCTCGGCGGCCCTTTCCAGTGCCGAGATCCTCCTGATCTGCTTCTGGGCAATTCTGTAAATCTGAGTGTAGGTCACGATCATGATGGCTACAGGAATGTAGAAGCTGACGAGGGAGGAGGAGATGGCATAGGTCCGGTTGAGGCTCGAATCGCAGTTGTCCATAAGGGGTGCCCCGCCAGAAGCATTAGTCAACGTGAACCTTGTTGGCTGAGCTTTGTGCCAGTTCAGCTGCACTGGTATGAAGGAGATGAGCACGGAAAGCGTCCAAGCTGCACTTATCATCACAAAGGCCACCCTGGGAGTCATTTTCCTCTCGTAACGGAATGGGCTGGAAATGGCCCAGTACCGGTCCACACTGATAACACAAAGGTTGAGGATGGATGCTGTGGAGCACATGATATCAAAGGCCACCCAGATGTCACAGAATGATCCAAATGGCCAGAAACCAGCAATTTCTGTCACAGCCTTCCAAGGCATGACCAGGATGGCCACCAGCAGATCTGACACGGCCAGCGAGATGACAAAGAAGTTGGTAACTTTGGAGCGGAGGTGCCGAAATTTGGTGACCGCTGCACAGACCAGCGTGTTACCCAGCAGAGTGGACAGAATGAGGAGGGACAGAAAGCAGCCAGTGAGGACTCTTGTTGATTGGTCGCTCTCCAACAAACCGCTGTCAATCACTGTTAAGTTCAAATCCATCACTGCCAGTGTTTTTCCCCTTCCAGAAATCACAGCATCTTAAGAGGCAGGGGTCCACTGAAAGAAAGAGAGCAAAGCCAGGGAGATGTTGAGCTCACTGAAATGGGGTGTCTGCTCCCTCTGAGTGCATAGTTTATTATTCATATAGGCAAAATCTTCTAGCTTTATTTCACACATTGCTGATTGGGAATGTTTCTAATTGTATTCTAATTATATTTTTGATTTTAAAGGTCACTGTGTGCATGCATTTCTGACAGATTATTGACACATGTCTGCCCTATCATTACTATTATTATTATTTTATTATTATTATTATTATTATTATTTATTTATTTATTTATTTTTACTGTTACTACTACACCCATAATACATTTATAGTAAAGGCAGTGGTTACATACAGAATCATGACAGCTCAAAAGAACCATTTGAACATTTCAATGGTTCTTCTGTAAATAACCTTTTGACATTGTTCTATATGGCACCGCCAAGAGAATTTTTACACCTTAAAATTGTTCTTTAAGGTTTTCTTTTTTGTAGAGGCAGTGTGTCTTCTTAAGGCTATAAACGATTTGCCTGCATAAATAGTTATTTGCCTGGTGAAATGGTTCTTCTTTATGTCGTCCTGAATGGTTATTTGAAGTACCTTTTTTAATTAAAAGGTGGTGGTGGTGGTGGGGGGGTTCTGTGTAACACCAAAAAGGCTTCCAAGTTGTTGCACGTCAAAGAGCCTTTTTGCAGCTATCTAGAACCCCCTTTTCTGAGTAATACTACTGTTTTTACTAGTATTATATTGCAAGTTTCCTGGCACTGTCATTCCTGCTCAGCATAACCCTGGTCTCCTCCAGTGAGTTGTTTTATTTCTGAAATGTGTCGCGTCAGAGGGTGAGGATCCATCAGCTCTTGCATAACAGAACACGACTGCTTACTTGGTTTATAGTGCACAGACCCTGAACATGCATGCACACCCTTAAATGAATAAGTGAATAACTTCCATGCAATACTAAGATTCCCTCAATATGTTAGCCTCTTTAGGAAAATTAAAGCATTCCAGACGCGACTGCTCAGGTCCTGGTGTCCACTCACCGGGGCAGAGGAAGGCTGGCTTCATTTGTTTCCGTCCGTCCTTTGCACACTTCCAGCTCTTTTTCCCACACTCCGTCCATCCGTTGGCTCCTGCGCGCGCCTCAGATGAAGACCATGCTGGATGAAAAAGTGCAGCTGATCCGACCCAACTTCAACTTCACCCCATGTGGAGGGGGCTGATGACTCATTGTTGTTTTTTTCTTAACTCCCGTTCTCTCCTCCACCGAGTGTCATCGTCTCTCCGGCAGTTTCTCCTCACTTCTGCTTGCCTGCTGCTGCGTGCTCTCCCGAAGGGGTCCCGCTCGGCCACATCACGCACGGACCCGTCTCTCCTGCACGACTGAATGGACTCCTCGCTTCAGCTTTCATCCAGCTGCAACCAAACCACAGGCTGGAGAGATGACGACATGTTCCTCTGTCTCTCTGTCTCTCTGTCTCTCTCCCTCTCTCTCTCTCTCTCCCTCCCTCTCTCTCTCGTTCTCGCTCTCTCTCTCTCTCTCTCTCTCTCTCTCTCTCTCTCTCTCTTTCTCTCTCTCGCTCTCTCTCTCTTTCTCTGGGCCTACATGGGAAGATGTAATGTTCTCCAACTTCATATTATTTATTTCAAAGCGTTATAGTTATTGATTATTTCGCCAGGAAAATGACGAATGGCATGGCGGAATGACACGGTCAGCAGGTTCTATTAAAGAAATGATAGTATTTCTCATGGTTTGTTAAAAGGTCCAGTTTAGATGCTTTATAGGTTTACATCCATCACCGTGTAAGGGCCCCGCCAGATGAGGAGAGGGGACGCCGCTTACTCTGAGCAGTAATTGCTCTCGTATTATATATAGATTTTTGTTTTGATATCTTGTGAGTTTCTCTCGTCTGGTCGAAATTGTGATAAAAGACACAAATATCCAGTAATGCGGGAAAGCAGTGGAGAGGTGAAAAATGGGAGAGGGCCGTTTTTAAACCAAGCCACTCTTAGGACGTATTAGACATAGCCAACGGCAATGCTTAATGGAAGTCTACGAGATTTAGAAATGGCCTGCATTTTGATTGAATTGCATGTTCTGAAAAAAGATATAGAATTATTTAATATGGTTGTTGGATGCCAGAGCTCTTAATGGCCCTAAGTTGAATTACAGCTCCAAATGGGGGTCATCTGGACAGAGGGGTTTCTCACCTACATTCCATTCAGAACCTGCTGGATAGAGTTGCTGTTTTTAAGTGGTTTATCAGGCTTACAGTATTACATCTAGATCTAGACCCAAGCTTCCAGTTGTTTCAGTCTTCAGAAAGCTAGACAGGCTTTCTTTTGAAAAAAAACAAAAAAAAACACAGCATACTCACATTTGTCGACCTGTATTTTATGATTGTTCAGATCTGTTTTCAACAGTAATATCAGGTTTGATTGCAAAACTACTTGCAAGTGCTACAGTACATTATTATTGAATGTCTGTAATAGATGTCTAGATAGCAGCACTCCAGTCAGGAACCCCAAATATTAGAGGGTAGTCTTAACCTGTGGTTGGGAATTAACAATGAATACATTTAAGGGAGGACTGCATAAAAATCCAACCAAAAATCAATGAAATTTGTTTGCAGCACAATCACTGTTTTTTATTGCATTGTCAACATAACAAGGGTGTCACAATTTTAATTTGACCTAACTACATTTTTCTACAATTTAATAACGTTGTTTGAATAACTGAAACAGTGAAAGCTGGCAAATAGTATGGCTAATGCACCTGCGGCCTAAAACATCCTTTAGTCCGCTAATCAAAACTAGAGAACCTTTTAATCATAGTACCTGAAGTGACACAAAGAAAACAAATCTGGTCCCATTTAATGTGGAACAGCCCCAGTAGATTTTCTATAGATTTCAAATTATTAACAAACTATCAGGGGAATTCCAAACAGTGTTAGAGTTGTGGTTAAGATTAGTAGCAGCTAAGTTTAGGACCAGTGGAGGGTTAGGTTTTGGGTTGAAATGAAGGTTAGGATTGACATTAGAACAAGTGCCATCATTGGGAAAATTAAAGTTGATTAAAAAAAAAAAAGCTGAATGTAAGAAAGTAAGATCTATAAAACATCTGCAGTGGGTTATCCAAATAAAGTGTATTTGACAATAAAGGTTATTCTATTCTATTCTATTCTATTCTATTCTATTCTAATCTATAATACGGTTATACATTACCAAACTGGGGCTTATTGTAAAGTTCTAATGGAAAATGGTTTGACTTTTTTCTTTTCAGTAGAACATCTCGACCTACAACACTTATTATAATTTCAATAAGGTCTTAGTTGAAAAATCTCAAACCTACTATTTGAACCATTTCCATTAAACTGTCATCATTGTTTTTATTTATATATTTATTTACTTATTTATTACATATATTATTATTCCAAAACCACAGGCCTTAATAGAAGATCGTGATCTATCACAGAGCTATCCACTTACGCAAAACACTCTACCACAGACACTCAAATCTGTTTAAATGCTCTCCACCAAACTACTGTCACACACACATACTCTCTCAGAACGGTTTAATGCCCTGCCCAGTTGAAATGAGGCATTACAGGCCTGAAGGTCAGACACATCACCCCACTGTAACACACAAGCTGCATTTAAGCACAGCATTTAACTTGTAAAAGATTCGCTGTGGCCCGTCCCTGACCCGGCCCACCTTAATTGGTCTGTTGAAGATATTGATTGGCTGACGGACAGCCAGGGGCACTGAGTTACAGTGTGATTAGCCAAGTATCAGTGAGCTGCCTTTTATATGCCCACTGAGAGATCCAGAGTGCAAAGCACACTTCAATGGCATATAGAGGTCAAGAGATCTCAAACCACTGCAATGATGTCCAACTCGTGTCTGGTCAACCTACAGCCACAAAGTCTTACAAAAGGAAAAGGTGATCACCTTGTCTTAGTCTCAGCATCAAACACTCTGCCTAAAAGGACACATATACGGATACACATCAGTGACGTATTGTGATTTAGATGTAGGCCTTGTAGTGATTTTAGCAGTGTTTTGGCACCAACCTAAAGCATTGCACATTAACATTTTTGACCATTCTAGATTAAACACATCTGAAAAAAATTCAGGCCCCTAATACACATATATTTTACCTTCAATGTGTCATTTCAAGAGTACAGAGTAGTCAGCTTGTAAAGCTTGTATCGTTTATTATCTAACAAGAACCCACTGATTTGGCTGCTACTCATGTTCATAGTGAATAAGATATTTGAACTTCCAGATGGACTAGAGTGACGTCTCCACTAATAAAATTGGCCCCACTCATAGTAAATCAAAACATGCTTGACTGATTCCTCATTTTTATGTTGATTCCTCATAATTATGTTGGTGGTTAATGTGACACTGTAGGACATCAGTGCCCCTAAATGCTTAAGTAATGGGAAATCTTGTTTAGGTATAACTTTATAGATGACATGGGGGAAAAAATCAGAAATGTCTTTAATTTGATGTGATTGATACTCAGTTATTCTGATATTGATGTCAGCCTCAGTTATTCCTCAAGATCTTGCTCAGTTGTTTCCTTGAGCATATCGAAAATAGTTACTTGTTAAGATGGCCCACAACTATCTAAATATATAACTTTACACTCCTGTTGGCTATCTGCACATCTTTAGTTTATCAAGCTAAAAGCTACTTAACTGCTTGTACCAATCAATTGCCGGCCCTGCTCACAATGACAATAAATGTTTTTTTAGATTGAGTTACCAAATCAGGCCTGTTCGGCTACATTAAGTTATGTAAGTTATTCAAATATTTATTTAAGTGCCTAAATTTAATAATACACAGTAGGAACAGCACACAATGTGCTTTAAATCTGCTTTAATCTAATTAGCCTACAAAAAAACTGAATCACTGTAATGCATCTTATGTAGGAGTCACATAAATTAGTCACATAAATGAGCTGTTAAGTGATACGGGTGTGTCAGTTCCAGCCTGTTTTTAAAATAAATGAGTGGGTCAGTGAGGCTACTTCATTTTTTAATATGTTTAAAGATTTCATTTGTTTCATTCTTACATTTTAGCCTTCTTTGTGCAGGACCCTTTAATTTTCAGACAACAACCGTAAAACGTGTGAAATATAGTTCATGGAATCTTGTCTTTGATCGTTAATTAAGAGCTGTTGTTGCCATCTGACCTTGTTTCCTGTGGGTCTGTTTTCACCGTATCACTGCTTTGACAGCCTGCCCGACACGTTCAGCAAAACAGCAGTCTGCGATTGGTTGTGCTGTATGCCAGTCAAATTGCACTTTTCTGTCAAAATAGGTGATCTATGGCCACATCAAGCAATAAACCTTGGGAGTCTCTGATGATGGTTTGAAGTTTGACTATCTGTGCCTCAAATAAGATTAATTTTGTAGGTACAGAAGTAGTCTTGCTTATACCTGTTTGCACTTGTATAACTTTTATTCTATCGTTTTTGCAGCTCCTAACTTTTTAACTTTGTAACTTTGTACCGTTCACTTTCTGCCGTAGCAATGCAAATTTCCCACTTGTGGGATTAATAAAGGTTATCTTATCTTAAAAAAGGCTTGCTTTTTTAAGCTGTATCATACCTGACAGGTCTTAGCATGTTTTACCTTCCTACAGTGCATGAACGAGAGCATCCAAAAGTGCTCTACTAAGGACTTGAGACTCGACTTGCACTTGACTGGCATGATGTCTGATGTGGGGATATATAAAAACCTTTCTTTCACAGGACTTCTTGAGAGATAATAAGGAAATCATCTTTGCTAAGATACTTAAGCAGTTCAGCCAACTGTGATGCAATGTGCCAAAGCTGCATAAAAGGCGATGTTGCTATAAAGGGCAATGAACAATCATTAATTATTTTCATTCTTAACTAATTTTCCTATTTGTGGCAACCAATCCTTTACAGGATCTGTCCTGTAAACACACTCATACACACACACACGTGCACGCATGCACACAAACACATAGACAGATGTTCACACACACCCACAAGTGCTTTCTTCCAAATGGCCTGCTATGAATGGGCTGAATCTCAGGCCGCGTGTCATGAGTGTGTGCCGTTTCGGTGGCGTAATCGGGTCCGGCCTGCAGAAGGCTTCTCATCAGCGTCAGTGCGGCTGAGATAGAGATATGGGCCTGTTACAAATGGCCCAAATGCCTGGGCTCGGGAGAAGCCCATCAATAAAGCAATTTCTGGTGTCATAACACCCGCGCTTTAGCTAAAGCCAACCTTTCAGCGGAAAAACTTTTCTCTCTGCAAAGCGCCGTGGCCCCGCCATTAGAGTCCCCCTGCCTTGTGAATTTAATGGATTCCGTACAAATAATATTCCGCCATAATGGAAAAGGTTGAGGGAGTCGAAGACAGATGAAGTCATAAACACGTATAATTGAGAATCAAAGGCCGATAAATTTTAAACTGCTATCCATTCCACTCTTCTTTAGATGATGATCTATGTCACGCGGCCACTGGAAAATGGAAGAGATTATGGGTGGAAATTATAACAATAAATTTTCTAAACATACACCTTGATTATGCTTCGATTTTTTGGAGAGGAGAGCGCAACGAGTGAGAGAGAGGGAGAGAGAGAGAGAGAGAGGGGGAGAAGAGAGAGAGAGAGAGAGAGAGAGGGGGGGGGGGAGAAGAGAGAGAGAGAGAGAGAGAGAGAGAGAGAGGGAAAAAAAGGGTGAGAGAGAGAGAGGAAGAAAGAGGGTGAGAGAGAGAGGGAGGGAGAGAGATGGGGGGGGAGGGGGTGGGCTTAGATGGCTGCAAGCTTGTCGGCTAAATGGCTGCCATAAAATAGCTTCTGTGTGCTGTTTGGCCCGGAGAGGCCAGGCGTGCCTGGAGGTGTCATTTTCCTTTCCCCCTAAATGGAGGGAAATGAATTGTGTAATTTATTGCAAACTGGAGCACAGTCAGATTAGATCAGCATATCCCATCAAAGGCACAACAATCAATCAGCTCTGTCTTAACAGCTCGAAACACATAAAGCAGGGCAGCTAATGGCTTTCCAATCTAACAGATTGATAGACTTATCCGTTCCCGGGGGATGAATTAAGAAAATCGGCTACTTTCACACTCTCCCCGCCACTCTGACACCAGCCCCCTTTTCCCCCACTTCCGCCGTCTCGCGGCGACCATTTTTAAACACAAAGGCCATGGATAAAGCTCTGAGAGATCCGCTTTGGAGGAGGAGAGCGAAGGAACAAAAGGGGGAGTGGGGTGAAGGGGGGCCGAGTATTTGTTATTCAGATGAGCTTGTAGGGATTTTCCCTTTAATGAACTGATTATGAGCTACGATGATGGACAGTCATTAAAGCACACGGGACCACATGTGACCCGTTAGGCTGGGGAAAGTCTACCTTCATTGATTACATTATTAAAGCAAGATATTTTACAGTAAAAAAGCATGTGGATGTGGATGCTAATTTTAGGAGCAGTGCAGACATCAGTAGAGTCACTGGAATAAACTTTAATATATAAAACAAATATGGCACATTCAACAGTACAGTTTGGTCAAGAAAACCTATTTTTGTTAATAATGAATTGTTATGCAAATGACATCTTGTTAACTGGTGGATACTGGCTTCCATTCGCTGCTAGCCATGTTAGCATTTTTGGTCAACCTATTGCTTTAACCTTAAAAGAAGACAATTGTGGGAGGGACTGAGCACCTTTCTATCTCAGGATAAAAATAAAAGTTCTTTTTTTTTTCTTCCCAGTTTTCTCACTAACTTAACGTCCAGTTCCCACTCAGTAGGTCACATGATGCTACTAATCTGGGAGGGTGATGGTTACTTTCACTGAGACAAATAAAATGTAATTGCATCTTTACAAACTGTTGCTTATGCAGTCATTGGAAGGCTCAACACATTTGGATGAGAACACTAACTGCTAATTATTTTATGTCAGCTAACAGATGCCTGTGTTGGCTAGCATTGTTGTCCTGATCTATATACAATACACCCATGTAATATATGTTCATATATATTAAGCTACACATATATATATATATATATATATATAGTACTGTGCAAAAGTCTGAGAAAATTATACTTTAAAGCTACTGACAAAGTACGAATATTACAATAAATGCAAATAACATTAATACGGAAAATAGTGGTTTATGTATGACAAAGTGTTCGCATAACCATTTCTGGACCTTTTTCCTTACATGAGCTTAGTATTACTTGTAGCTCCCATGAAATGCCTGGGCTGGCTCAGATATTTCATAATGTTAAATTAGGTGTGTTGCTTTTGGAATTATATAAATCAAAGCAATGACTGGAGGCAACCAAACCTGTGTTGTTCTAATGGTCACAGGAAATATCAACTACTTAAAAAAGAGATACTTTTTATTGCTTTCTTGTTTGTTTGCATTTACTTGTGTTTTTGCTGGGAGAAAGAAACCAAACTGCTGATACAAACTGTATAGGCGCCTAAGGCACCTTCAAACAATTTGTGTAGGCGCCTAAGACTTTTGCACAGGACTGTATATATATAAAATTTAAAAGCAGTCCAGGCTGACTGAATTTAAAGCTGTTTTTACAGCTTACATTTCATACATGAACCCTTTTGGCTAGGTTGTGAAAGTCAAGTCCAATTTATTTATATAGCACATTTTACAAGTGTTCACAAAACAACTTTACAGAATCAAAATCCAGGCCTCTAGTGAGCAAGCCATGGGCAACAGAAGCAAGAAACTTTGCCTAAAGCTGGAGAAAGAAACCTTGGAAGGAATCAAAGGAATCAGTCCTCCCCTGGTTGACACTGAATAGCAGTAGAGAATGAAAGTACACAGAGTCTATAGTTGCCAGTAGTAGGATCAATCAGAGTCTTTAGTTAGTAGCAACAGCTTCCGTTAGAATCTGTGTCAGCCATAGTACGGGTGGGCAGCAAATGCACTTCATCCATAGTGGTCAAAATGCCCTGTAAGACAGGTAAATTAGAGACCCCAATTATGGTTGATCTAATCCTGAATACAGGTGAACAGAAAACCCTGACAATTATCTATCAATGGACAGCCATTCCTCTCAGAAAAGACAAACAACTCAGGAGAGATAAAAACCGTTAGTTTTGTTTAACATGAAGAGTGCAGAAAGGGGTATTAGAGACATGAGAGCAACCAGTAAAAAAAGCTCTGAAAAATAAGATACCAAAAGCCTGACTAATCAAGTAGGTTATCAGCCTAGACTTGGAGCCCAAATTCTGAACATTAACTGGAAGATTACTCCAAAGCTAGGGGGCTTTGTAATGAAAATGCTCTTCCCCCTGCTGTGGCCTTCATAATTCTGGGAACTAGAAAAAGGAGATAAAGTTCACAGAAGCACTGAGGGGCAAAGCCATTCAGGGCTTTATATGTCACAAGAAGAATTTTGTAATAAAAACTGAATTTAACGATAAGCCAATGTAGTTTTGGTAATATTGGACTGATGTGGTCAAAATTCCCAGTTCTAGTAAGGACTCAGCTGCTTCTTTGGGGCTGCTGGTAGCCTAGTGGTTTGGGTGTTCACCCTGCAATCAGGAAGTCGTGGGTTTGATTCCCAAGACCGCTGAGCAAGGTACAGTCCCCACACACTGCTCCCCGGGCGCTCTGTTCCTGGCTGCCTGCTGCTTCACTTGGTGAATGGATTAAATGCAGAGGAAGACTTTCGTGCTGTTCAGGTTCACACTGTGTGCTGTGCTGTGTTCACATATGACAGAATGGTCACCTTCACAAATCTGGACAAGCTGATGTTTGTTCAGGTTCCTACCAAAATAGGTAATCTTGAGGTAATAAAGGTACTAACAAATATAAGGATTATGCAGGTCTTGGCTTGGCCATAAGACGATGAATGGCTATTGTAGTCATTTTACCCATTTGTGCATCAGAGGAGAGAGCAGAAGCGATAGCTATGGTTTTTCACTGAAGTAAATGAGTTTACACACAAACCAGTTTACACACAAAGTAAAGAAAGTGGTTGTTAGTCTGAAATCACAGTATAATTTAGTTAATATATATATGAGCAATTGTATTTACCAGAGCATATTGATTCCAATCCTGGACATTACCTGTCTTCATGAATCATGGGATCTTCTCCTTAAAGGGGTATTCTGGCCTGAAACCCCTCCACCACTGGGAATCGCCCTCAAACATGCACCACTTGTACCAACTGAAGTCCTACTGTATTAGTCAGAAAAAGAATGAGAAACCAGTTCCTAAATCCATCCCAAAGTGCTTCTCAAAGGTGCCTTTCACCTTCACGATGCATCATTTGGTATTTCCTGTGGTCTTTAAACTAAAAAGTCAGTATTTGGACTATTCTGGAACCACTGTAGGAGGAAAGTGGGCATTTTCCAACCAGAGGATACAATAGATACATTTTTCATTTTGGCCAGAGTGCCCCTTGATGTCTCAGATGTTGGATAGCATATTCACAGCCATTTCAACAACATTCAAAGTCTTTTGAGCTATTTAATCATGAATCTTTGAAAGAAAAAAAAAAAACAGGTATATAGTAGTTATAGCACAGAATGGCTGATTATGTAGCCCTCAAGTCAAGTGAGGCATCCCTGTTTGTGCTACATGTAGGTCTCCTCTTGACTGCACTGTGATAATGCAGGAAAACAATATGAGCCTAACAGTTTTCGAAAGGAGTGAAGATCAATACAAGATGGAATAAAACATTAAGGCCTCATTCCAGGATCATCATAGCCTCTCAGACTCATAAAGCATTATTTTATTCCTTCCACGCTTCCCAACAGGGTGGCCACATTGAGCTTCACATCTGATTTGTAAGAGGGTCCTGAGGGCAGTGGGCCATTTTTCCACCTATAAATATCTGTCCAGCCTCACACGGGCCACAAATCAATCGCAAACAAATTCACATGCCATTATTTTTCTCTCTCTCTGCCCACAATCGCCACTGGAGAATGCAATTAGCGCTTTTATGGAGCCAATGACAAGCCATATGTTACATGCTAAGCTGCGGAACTTTAAACTGACTTTCAAAAGAGCCTGAACTTTACAGGAAGATGAATTTCAAGTGACATTTCGAGTTGCTTGTGTCCACTGATAGCAGTTTTTTTTTGCCAAGAGCAATAATAATGCAGTGCAATAATGTATAAATTCAGTGGAATATTGCAATTATGATGACGTTCAGGCAGATGACTAACAATGAAAAAACTAATAATGAAAAAAATACCATTCCCTAGGAAAAGCCTTGAACTGATAGGGGTGGTGGATAGTGGTGTGGAGATTCTTTACACTTTAAAGGGTCCATTTTCAGGAATTAGTTTTAAGTAGGATATGAATGTTGCAAGAGCATCAGATCGTACTCCTCAGGCCTCTTTAAATCTGTTTTTTTTGTTGTGATGTCACAAAATACAGCACTATTGCCAGTATCCACCTACTCAGTCTATAGCGGCATAGTCTTGCCCCTTTTACTTTGAAGTTGTAAGGACTGTTTCAGGCCAGACTGCTGTTTGAATGAGGCACAATTCAGGACAGCCAGTCAGAGCCCATTTACACACAGCCGTCTTAAATGTGCAGTAACTGAAGTATATATCTTTTATATATACAGACCTTTGGGGGGATATGCAACACAGGAGACATTCAGTATGGGCATTTTAAAATGGTTCATACTCACATATCTCATTTACAAAAATTGTTCTTTAAAGCAGCATCCACTGAAAGATTCTTCAGGGAAGTGAACTTGGATCATCTCCATCACTCCAGCGAACCCTTGTCACTCTTCCCTACATGTTGGCCTGCCACTGACCATTAAAATAAAGCAAACACATTAACAAGGAGTGAAGCAATCCCAAGGGTAAGTCCAAAGACTATATATTCTGATACTTATCTATTTCCTGTCATTCTCGTATAGCTCTCTCATTCGCACTCTCCCCGTCTTTCCTGAAGGTGTGGTGTTCTCCAGAAGCCCCGCTCTATTATCCAGTCAAAATGAGGCATTGATTATTTGTAAAAACATAAGTGCAAATCAAATCAGCACTCCTGAAAACAGATGAGTGGCCACCTACCTGCACGCGCCAGAGAAGTGAGACAATTATCGACCAATTGATTTTGTGTGTGGCCCATTCCTTTTCTCTCGGCTTCTCTCTCTCTCTTTTTCTCCTTTGCTATAAAGACCCTGACCGCAGTTGGGCTCCCCTACGGCCCACTACATCTCCCATGCTGCCATAAAGGCAATGTTCCCCGAGTTCAGATGAAACCTTTCCCTCTGCCTCTTATATATTTTGCTTTCCATTTCGCTTTAATAGCACAAAAATTGGCTACATATTCTTTTACAGCCCCCTGATGCCATTAGGCCTGTGTTGTCATTCCGATTATTTATGGAAAACTATTTTGTGCTTACTTACATTTGCCGCTTATTTCCCCCGCGCGGCTCCCGGCGCCTTTGCTCTATTTCAGGAAGCCTTAAAGCCAATTCGTTACCAGCCCACAGGCTCGCCCTGGTGGGCCAGACACGATTGAGGTGGTCTGTGCATGTGTGTGTGTGCGTGCATATGTGTGTGTGTGTGAGTAAAGGGGGGATTTGAGTGTAGGGGCAGGAGGAGGTGTGATAAGTGAAAGGGCAATGGGATCTTGAGAAAAGAAAGAGACCAAAAAGTAATATAGAGGAAAAGAGGGTGGACAAGGTCCCACAAGATGACAAGAGAGGAAGAATATAATAGAGTAAAAGAAGAGAGAGACTGAGAGAAAGAGAGAGAGAGAGAGAGAGAGAGAGAGAGAGAGAGAGAGAACCTCCCAACACAAAACAATATGGAGTGTCTTATAATCTGCTTATGTGTTAATTTTCTCCCATTTCTAATGAAGTAGTAATATTAAAGGAATCCTTCATTAGATATGTAGTCAATCAACCAACATATGTTTAACTCCTTCTTTCACTGCAGCTATGAGGCTAACATTGCTAAGAAATAATTCAATAGTCACCCAATTAACCCACATCTATAAAAACTGCAGCACCAAAACTTCTGAAAACTGCTGAAACTGCTGCCAGATCTTCATTAAGGTGGCTCAGACATGTGAATGTGGTTTAGGACTCAGTATGACTTACTGTACTTATAAGAATTAAACACATCCTCAAATCTGCACAGCCTTAAAGAGGATTTGGATGTGATTTGAGCAGGTTGAGAAATGTTTTGCTGATGTATTTTTACTGAAACTGTTTGGGCAATTTTGGTGACAGTTCTAGGGTTTATTAATCACATTAGCCTCCAGCGCTAACTAAAGATGCAAAATTTGGACAGCACACATCTTGTCAGATCAACTGCATCAGGGTGGAAATTGGCAGATTTAAAATTTTGCCAAACAATTCACTCAAACCCACTAATCACCATCATAAAAGCATTCCTTACTCATTTGTTTAATATTTACGGAGTAATTTAGGATACTGTTAAGATCAATAGACTCATAATATGCACAGAAGCTTACCCATTTAATTCTAGCTAACTTGGGCTGAACTAACATGTAAGTCAATGAATAGAAATTGTCAGTTTTTTCTATTTTCAACATATTTGTCGATTATATACTTACATATTTAATTACACAGTGGGTTACACAACTACATTTTCAGGCACTGAATGCATATGAATAATTATTTTATATTTTCATTTTATGAAAAACAAATGTAGCAAATTACCCTCTAGGAGAGATGCTAAATGTCAAGAAACATGTTCAATTGCTAAAAAATTGTCACTTTCTTGCATTCCCAAAAACGTCATCTGCAAATTTTGATGGTGATTGAAAATATATTTCTTTTATTACAGATGTTTTGTATCTGTAATAACTTCATTAATTTAAAACCTTAATAAAATATCTCCTATTCCACTTATGCACACAAATATGGTGTTGCATAAGTTTAGGATTCTTGCTTTTGAGAAAATTTCTTGGATTGAGCTTTGAGGGAGAATAATTAATTCTGAATGAATTTGGGTTTAACATAACCAAAGTGTTAAACAACATTTAGCCTTACCTCTTCAAACCTCACTGTCATTATCCAGCCTCTTATAAGGGATGTGATAATACAATAGCTACATTGTTAGGATTAGATCAGGCTAATTGGGTAATAACGGCTTCAGTTACGATCGTCACTCTACTCCATTTCCTGCAGAGTGACCCTCGTGCTCTGCGGTCAGTTCGGCCTCTTTGTCTCTGTCATAAAGGTAAATAAGGGTCGTTAATGACCTCTCACACTTTCGGTCTGCGTGGTACGCTGTGTGACGTGTTCAAATTCCTCCCCCTGCCCACCAGGCTGAAGGAGGCCCAGCTGCACAAGGCTCATGGATCGATAAGAGGACAAGGAGGTCAAAGGTCACAACTCCCTCCCCTTATGAGCCCAGTTGCTTGCCTCATTTCGCGTCTAACGACGCCTGCTTAGGAGCGGGACAGGCCAGAGTACTTTGCGAGAGTGAAAAGCACACAACAACGTCATAGTGTTAAGATCATCCTCACTGTCAGAAAGATACAGGTGCTAATATCCTATTGTGAACCTAATGCTTCTTCAAGAAAAAAATCTTTAACTGATATACAGCTTTTACATTATGTGGAAGTTTTAGGACCTTTGAAATGTCCCTCACACCCACACACATCATTACTAAATGGTTTGCTTAAATAACCATCCACTCAAAGAACTAGCAATTAATCTTAAACCAACTGGACTTGCAGTGTAATATTGAAGCATGTGAACTTGTGGGACAAAATTGAATCCTAGAAGTATATTCTTGAAATCACTAGACTTGTAGTATAATCTTGAAACCCCTGGACTTGAGATATAATCTTGAAACCACTGGATTTGTAGTATAATCTTGAAACCACTGGACTTGTGGTATAATTTCGAAAATACTGGACTTGTGGTATAATCTTCAAACCACCGGACATGTGAGGTACTCTTAAAGCATCTGAACCTGTGGCATAATCTTAAAGCACCTAAATTGTGGTCTATTCTTGAAACAACTAGATTTGTGATGTGCTCTAA
>JBBIGA010000001.1:36375738-36391515 GCA_037576975.1 Alestes dentex | reverse complement strand
CTGAACCTGTGGCATAATCTTAAAGCACCTAAATTGTGGTCTATTCTTGAAACAACTAGATTTGTGATGTGCTCTAACAGCTGGAGTTAGGGTATAAGCCTGAAGCATCTGAATTTTGGGTATTATTTGGGAACAGCTGGTTTTGGGGTGTACTCTGAAATAATCTGAACTTGTAATAATATCTTCAAATAGCTTGACTTTTGATATAATCTTGAAATGAGTGCACTTGTGGCATCATTTTAAACTTTAGGTTGACGGACTTGTGGTATAATCTTTTGGTAACTAGACTTGAATCTTGAAAGAATGTAAATTATAGCACAAATGTTCAGTAGTCTTGACTTAATACCACCAATAATATACAGTGACAACATAGTAGAAGCACATTTGATTTTGGAACCAAAAAGATTTAGGACATAGCACACACACATATACATATGCAGACAAAACAACACACTCAGAATGCAGAATTGCCAGTCTGGTGTCTCTGTCAAGTTCCTTTGTGAAAGAGTCATTATTACTGATCAGAATAGATGGATGAACTGGAGATCATCTCCCTCTGATTGGCTATTATCAATAATCAATACATTCACAGATCAATCCCCTCATTTGGTCGCATTACTTCCTCTTCGTATCACCTCTTTGGAGCACAGATGATTGTGTTAATAGATTCTTTCAGTATTTTTAATTTCACCTCATTTCCGTGTACTTCAGAAAGAATGGAAAATCATGTGAGCCATTGGGCAGCTCCAGAATTCAGTGAAAAATGTTGTGACTGTGTGACTAAATATGAAGCTACAATGGTCACACTCTACCAATACATATCTTACGACAAGGAAGTCTCCAGAGACTGTTTAATCAAAACTTAACAAACCTACAAACACTGGAGCAACAAGCAGTTCCAGTTTTTCACTTTTCTCTGGTATCCATGCATGTTCAGGTGGAGTGCATTTCTGCTTTACCCTGTTAAAGAATTACCCCAAATTCCCCTCGGGAAAACTAGCCCAATCTCCAAAAGAGTGAATTGTTCATATTTACATACTTCTTGTAGAACACTTTCATGAATTACTAAAGAATTCAATTAACAGAATCATCTTCCATTGTCAACTTCTTATTGTCTTGTGTCTTGGATCAACTGTTTTTTAGTTAGTTATTTTTTTTGGCATATCTGGCTTTTCCATTTGGATTGAAGCCTCATTATCTGATTCACATGTGATTGTCTAGATGTATGACCCTGCCAGACCAATCAAGTTAGCAGTTTTTGGCACCAGAATGCTGTTTTCAGCAAACAATTTGACATTAAACCTTATTTCTGAACATTGATGTTGGAAACTATTAGTCTGTTAGGTAGTATTACCAGCTGACTCAGTTATATTCATCTTCTGCTGATTGATTACTAAAATTTTGTTGAGCAATATTGCAGGATCATTTGTTACACATTGAGATCTAAATTCATAAGTTTGACTAATTCAGTGCTCCCTGGTCAGCATACTTACATGTGCATTGTAACTATGACAGATATATGAGCACATGTGACTACAGTCGGACTACAGTCGCACACAAATCGGATTTAGTGACCGACCAGTGGGGTCTGTAAACCAGACTTATGTAACCCATGTACAGATAAATGCACTGGATTTAGTGTCCATGGTAACTGACTGTATACAACAGCTACATCACACATAAGGGTCTGGTTGAATAACGTTATAGTATTGCTTTAAGTCTGGATTGTCATAAGGGACCAGGGCACTGGTATCGCATTAGGCCATCTCCAACATGAGCACTGGAGAATCCTGCATGCGCTTCACTGCCTTCACTGTGTTACTCCGGGCCACTCCAAAGATTTGACATGGGATGCACTAAATTGTCCGCCCTCAGACAGTACTATCCATTAGCCCTGTTTGGCTGTGAGTATGAAATGCGTGTGCTGGGGCAACTGTGCGTTGGGAGATATCATTCAAGACGATGAGCTATGGCCCGCCGTTGACAGGCACGAAAAATGCCTCCACTTTTCAGGCTGTACAAATGGCGTTTGGGCACGATAACTCAGCGATGGACACTTCATTCCCCGTCTAGAGAGAGCGGACCCAGTCAAAAGCTATTATAGCATCTTCTTTATTAGTGGCCTTTGGTTTTGGTGCTTGGGCCCCTCAGATAAATACAGCGCAAATGCCACTTCACTGGGAAATATTGGCCCATTGCTCTGGCGCGTGACTGGATCCAGATGGCGGCCTGTTTCAGACGTTATAAACCTTTTTAGAGTCACACGGCACGGCTGCTGTGCATCGGTCACACTGGGAGGACCATTGGTTGCAGGCCACTAGAAGTGATCAGTAGCGTTCCCCTCAGGCCTCAGCTAGGCATCATAGTCAGAGGAATTGATTATCACTTTATCATTGAACTATCGCTTGCTTTGAGGAATAATAACTCACATTAAAAGGGCCAAATGGCTTTGCATAGATCTGAAAACGCCAGCCATTTAAGAGTAATTGTGTAATTCATCATTGCTGACGTTGCTTTATAGTTTTTTGTGCATCTGTGAGCAGTAAGCGAATGGAAGGGGGCTGTCACCTGCGCTGTTGAAATTTCTCTGCAGGCTGAGGGGCGCGTTTCAGGCTTCGTAAGGTGACAGAGGTTTTATCGTGCATTGCCTCATAAAGTCACGTCACGACACTTTTATTAAACAGTTATAGCTATTCTCTCTCTCTATCTGTCTCTTTCTTTTTCTGTGTGTCTGAATCTTTATGTGCCTCTCTTTTTCGCTGTTGTATCTCCTTCTTCTCCATTTCTGTTTTTGTCTCTCTCTCTCTCCCTCTCTCTCTCTCTCTGCCTCTCTGTAGAAGTGGTTTTGATGGAAATTGTGTTTCCACCACCAGTTGAACTTTTCTTTTTAAGAAAAAATAAAAGGTTGATTTTTTGTCACAGAGGTTAATGCTAGGGTTAGGTTTAGGGGTTGTATTACTCGAATACAGCATTAGTCAAACAATGGCAGTCCTCACAAATATTGTAATACTGACATGTCTTGTGTGTGTGTGGGGGGGGTAAACTGTGAAATCCTCATGAATAACTTTACAGTCTTCTGACATTTCATACAATCAACAAATGGCTCACTAGATATACTTTTATTTATCAAAATAAACAATGTTTCCTTCTTTGTTAGAAATTAATATTAGCTATTGTTTGGATATCAGTTAATAAACTGAAAAATCTAAAAATTTAATTAATTTAATTAAAAACAACACTTTTATTTGTGGGACAGTCATGAATATGGAATCATCTTTCAACGCATGTGCACGGATGGACTGCTAATCTGTCCCTTTGTCCGAATGTATCATGCCTCGCTTTTTTACGAGCCCCACCACTTGTTCTCTCTGGCATAATGAGGGTATCTCATAGCTGCCGTGTGTGTGAGAGGGGGGGCAGCCGTGGTGGGGGGGGCAGATGAGGGAGGAGTGTGTTGTTTGCCCATTTAAAGTGTGATTCACATAATAGTGCTCTCATCAAAAGGTAGCAATTACATTCATTACATGGGCGGCGTGTGAGCGGCGGTGAGCAAATGAAGTGGCGCGAGAATGAAAAGCTTAATAATGTGCTTCCTTTCTCCTGTTCCTTTGCCTCGCTTTGTCCCTTTGCCACACGCCTCACGTCAAGCCGTGGTAGGGGGTGGCAAAGAGAGAGAAAGAGTAAGAGAAAGAGTGGTGCTGGGGGGGCCATGTCAAATAATAAATAGTCTTGCGTGTAAAGAATAAATCCTTGCCCCGGACCTACTTCAGCCTTTAGCTGTAATGATGTGCCGTTTCTATAGCTGCCCTTTTCAGGCCGGATTAAAAAAAAAAGGCTTTCTTCGGAACTAATGTCATAGTCAGCCATTTAAAAGGCTCCAGCATATGACTGCAGGTTTTCAGGAAAAAAAGTGCTCAAGTGTGTGTGGTGGTGGTGGTGGGGGGTTCTGCAAATTAATACCCAATTTCTTTTCTTTTTCCGGACAGAAACAAATTGTTTCACCTCCTATAAAACCACAAACAGCACATAAATCAAGCGCTTTGGAGAAGAGAGGGCGGGGGTGGGTTCACTCATTTAGAAGCTTTTAAATGTGAATTAAGGGAGAAAGAAAGTGCGGCTGACTTACAGCCGTGAGCAGGTGGAGGCTGGAGGGCCGGGGCGGCGGACATGACAGATGCTGAATGAGTAGAGATGAAATGAAATGAGTACAAATCAGACAGAGCAGTTTAACACAATTCACGCATTCACATGAAAAGTAAGACTTAACAACAAAGTGGCTTCGGGCAAGGTTTATAAGTAGGTCTAGACTAGTTATGGTCATTAATTAGGCCTGAATGATTATGGTGTCTGTAGTTGTCATGGAATATGTTCCATGGAATAGATTATTTTTACAAGGAAGATAGTTGGGAAAAAGCATGAAAAGCATTTCTTTTACAATTTATCTTACAGTAGAATATATTCTTATTACATGGGAGATTGTTGTATATGTTTCTTTCTCCATGAAATGCATTCATTTTACTTGGAATATCATGGAAACAATCATAAAATGCATTCGTTTTTCATGGATAATCATGAGATACATTCATTTTACAATGGAATGCATTCCTTTTATATGGAAAAGCATGGGCCAAAAAAATCCTGAAATTATTTCCTTTCAGAGTGGGAAATAATCCTTTTACATAGAAATAAATGGGGCAAAAGATCATTATGTGATTTGCTTTCACAATGGAATATTTTACTTTTACATGGAAATACATGGGGGGAAATTCATGGAATAAATTCCTTTTAATCATGTTATAATAATTAATAAAGTACATTCATTTTACATGGTAAATCATGAGGTGAAAATCATGGAACAGACCCCTTCCTTTTACCCAGAAAGTCATTTAAAAACATTCTGTCATGATAGTTTGAATCCAGTTTGTATAATTTGTCTTTTTTCCTAAAGGTGTAGTTAAATAATAAAAAATATAAGCACATTTTAGGTCAAACGGCTGTACCTTTAACAACAAGCCTTTATGGTCAAATAATTGATTAGTTAAAAAAAGCCCACCAGAGAGTAAAATAACTGTTAATTGTCTTGACAGCCAGTGTTTGCTGCATGTAATGCTGAACTCCTTCTTTGACAACAGTAAGTTTCCAACAAAAGGGCCCCACTTGAAAACCCAATTCATCTTTTTCAGCTGACAAATTATTGTCACCCCTGCTTAAATTATTTAAAGGGAAGTGGCTTTGCAGGAAACCTGAGCATAATTAAATTGCTATAAAATAACATTAGTGTTGACAGGCCATTAGGGACTGCTGTAATTGACTGCTTCAGGGGTCGCAGTTCAACTCCACCAGGCTGGCTGTCATGTCTGAGTTTTTCCCAGTAACAGTAACCTGAAACCTGCAAAAACACAAAACATGATGTCCCATCACCTTTCCACTGGTATGCCATTAAATATTAAGCCTATTCATATTCCCAGTGTCCTGTCATTTGGATTCAGGTTGAACTAATATCAATTTGGCCTCCTGCAGTACTAAAAAACGGACAAACCTGATAATATCATATACTTGATAGTATCATTAGATGTGTAATCAACAATTGTGACAAGAAATAAACTCAAACTTTAGTATCAGACTATACCTTTAAAATCATTTTTTGTCTAAAAGGTTTAACAGAAGGGTTTCCACTGCAGGCCCATCTGTTAAATCCATAGCTTGATGTTATGTGCCATCTAGAGGCCCTACAGCAAACTGGAGGACAGTTATAGTTACAGTTCATTTACAAAACTGGACAATTTATGTACCTGACATTAAATGACTTCAGCAGAAAAAATGGTTTGTAAAACATTTTTAAACATGTAGGCATATCTGCAACGTAAATAAAAGCTTTGCAAAAAATGCCTTTAACGGTCACCTCCATTGATCAAAACTGATTTCAAGGATCACTGATTTGTCTATTTCTGTAAATTAAATATGAGTCCTAAAATACATTATAAAGTACATTTTACAGAATACATTCTTAAAACCCTGTTGTCCTTGTCTGAAAAATGAGTCCTATTTCATAATACCCACACAGTCAACGTATATGCACGGTGTACTCGACAACATTTGATTTATTTTTTCAACTGTATTTTTAGGTTACAGATGACGCGTTCACTCCTAATATCTTGTAAATTCTCCTCTAAAACAATGTTGAGGCCGTTAACAGGCTGTTTGTTGATGTTTCCAGAAGGCCAGGCTGTACTTCGGCTTGTTCCCCGGTCATGTGAAGCGTGAAGGCGGGCAGCCCGGGTGTGTGTTACACGGGGACTCTCATTACACAGCAGCCCGGAGAAGTGTCACTGTAGTGGATACAAAGCTCGCGGCCTAACCGCTCATTTGTCACACTCTCCTCAATAGTGGCTCTACCACCCTGACACAAATGGGGCAACGCGATCTTCAGCTAACTTCCCTGCTGTTTAAATATTAAACACTATGAAACATAAATGAGTCAATCCAGCTATTTAAAGTAATGCAATTGGTTCAAGTAGTCATCAAATCGTTCTTGGCGTTTGACTGTGGACACAGAGCGGTGTGTATGCGTGTGTGTGTATGTGTGCATGAAATTTTGTGGCTAACATCATTACTTTCAGTCCCAAGACCAAAAAGCTAAATTTTATATAAAAAGCAAGTCAAAACACACATTTTTGATTTTGTTCTTCTCTAGCAACCACCTAGAAAACTATAGCAACACCCTAGCGACCATCATAACAACCGAGTTGCACAATCACACTTTTTTTTTTGGAAATGTATCTCTATTTTGAAAACAGTATATAAAGAAATGAAGCAATATATTAACACAAATAAATATATCATACATATCAACTAAAATTATGTGTTTAAATAACATTTATTTATTTATTTGTCTGTTTTCATTAACCAACAGCCATTGGCTGTAAACAAAAATGTTTTTTCTTCATTATAACCTGGTTAGTTGTGATAAAGGGTTAGTTGTGATAAAGGGCTTTATAAAGGGAAATTCCACTAACTTCTACATAAATACAACTGTCCAGTGAACCTACTGTCTTTCAAGACCTTTAATAAAGGTAAAAAAGTTGCAGAAATAAGTTTACTTTGGAAATATTTAGCCATACCGCACCTTGCACGTTTCTCTCCTCCATTAATTTTTTATCATTTTACATTATATGGAGAAAAGTATTGGGACGCACCACCTAATTATTGAATTCAGATGGGCCCCTTACTGCCAGTGAATGGCAATCTTAATGCTTCAGCATACCAAGACATTTTGGACAACATCACGCTTCCAGGTTTGTGGACACAGTTAAGACCCTTTTCTATTCCTGCATGACTGTGCCCCAGTGCATGAAGTAAGGTTCATAAAGACATGGTTTGATGAGTTCGGTGTGAAAGAACTTGACTGACCTCAACTCCAGCCAACACTTTTGGAATGAACTGGAACTGAGATTGTGAGCCAGGCCTTCACGTCCAACATCAGTACCTCATAAATGCTCTACAGAATGAATGGGTACAGAATGAAATGGCTATAGAATGAAATTCCCACAGAAAATCTTGTGGAAAGCCTTGCAGAAATTGTGGAAACTGTTATAGCTCCAAAAGGGGGACCAACCCCATATTCAAATCTATGGATCTGAATGCAATGTCCTGTTGGTCACGAATGGCCATGCGTCCCAATACTTTTGTCCATATAGTGTATTTTAAGCTAAAATCCCTGGTTTCAGTTAATAAAGTAAATGTAATAGAGAAGCCCCAGACTCACCGATACTGTAAATAATCCTGCCTCATCACGTTTCTCTAAAACCGCATTTTCACACTGATTTTCACATCAAACCATCCTTAATGACTACGTTAACTTCTTAAAGACTACTTTGTGCCAGATCGTTGTGAACTGTGAGTTTGTAAACTCTGTAAGAAACGTTTTTAAACCCTTGTGCGGTTTTCTCTCGTCTCCATGGTAACCGCAGGGAAACATGTCCGCGTGCCTAACTACCTCGGGTGAAAGGGGTGATAAAGAAATCAGTTCCGTTGCTTTTCCTGTGCAGCTATAAAGGAGTGAAAAGGAAACAAAATACTTCTCATGCTCAGGTACAAACTAATTACATTACAGGAGAAAAAGTACAACATGCAGTTTCATTCAGACCTTCAAATAAACTGTACAAATATAAAAGGCTCAAATCTCAAAACTCCCCTGCTATCCTGCTCCTTGTGTTTTCCTGCTCCTATATGTTTTACATATATACACCTGAGAATTACACCAACAGGGACTTGACATTGCATTCACATACATAGACTTTAATATGGAGTTGGTCTACCTTTGCAGCTATAACAGCTTCCACTCTTCTTGGAAAGCTTTCCACAAGATTTGTGGGACTTGGTGACCATTAATTCTGTAGAGCGTTTCGGAGGTCAGGTACTGATTATGGACGAGAAGGCCTGGCTCGCAATCTCCATTCCAGTTCATCCCAAAGGTGTTGGATGGGGCTGAGGTCAGTTGCGGGCCAGTCAAGTTCTTCCACACCAAACTCGTCATTTATGAAGGAGTTTTTCTAAGTGTTTCTCTATCTTTAGTTTTCAAAGCGTCTACAGGAAATCATACTGTCCCTGGTCTGTTTGTGAGTCATGATAAACCAGACACGTAATAAAATGCACCCAAGGTTTGTATGTACAGATGCTGTATCCTGGAGCGCCATCTAGTGGTTTTCAGGAGACACACACACACACACACGGAGACAGAGAGAGACAGAGAGAGAATGGCAGAGAGAGAGAGAGGCAGAGAGAGAGACAGAGACAGAGAGAGAGAGAGAGAGAGAGAGAGAGAGAGAGAATGATAGAGACAGAGAGAGAGAATGATAGAGACAGAGAGAGAGAGACTTTTCTTACTGCAGACTTTTCTTAACATTAACACAGACCACAGCAGAACAGAAAACATCTCGAAGGAAAGAGGAGGCCTAGTTTTTAGCAGTTAAACAAATATCTTTCAGTTCCATTAATTATCATCAGCTGCCGAAGCTCTACTGCTAATCTAGTTCATCCCTATAGCAAGTAGGTTTATTGTCATTTCAACCATTTACACATACAGTACACAGTAAAACGAAACAACATGCCTCCAGGATTATGGAGCAACACAAGAACAGAAACAGAAACAACACGAGACTACATAAATGCAAACTGGATAAAAAAAAAAGAGTGCAAGAAAAAAACATAAGTGCAACAAAACAACAGGACAAGACAACATTTTGTGCAGTCAACAGTTACAGCACTAGTCTAAATGAGTGTAGTACTATGATGCAGTAGAGAGTTGTGTGTGCAAAAGTGCAGAAATGAAGTAGACTGCAATAAATATAACTGCAAATATAGCAGCAGCAGGACAGGAATTTCCAGTGGTGTGTGTATTCTCCTACCGATTAAGCGGAATGGATTCTTTCGCGAAAGATTCACGATTCAACAGTGCTGGGTGAACTAATATTTTATGTTAAATGTGGGGGTGGGTGCAAACGAGTAATTATGAAATGTGAAGGGATTGAATGGCGGTGACGCCCATGTACACAATGCATATACACACGCAACTGTTCTGCCTTATACAGACAACCTACACCCCAACTGCCAACTGCACATTCTCTGTCCTTCTGCTGCTGTTGTTTGCACAATTATTACTTATTGCTGTCTGCCCCTATTCTGCATTTTTGCACACTTAACAACTCACCATACAGTATCTGTCATAATACTGTGTTCATTCAAACGCTGGCAGTAAATGTCTGGTACTGTTTTGTTGCTCTTGTGTTTCTCTTGCTCTTCTTTGCACTCTGTGTATTTTGTCCTGTCTGGACATGTGTAATCTTCTGATGTTGGCCCATGATCCTGGAGGAATGTTGTTTCATTTTACTGTGTACTGTGTATAAGACTGAAATGACAATAAACCTACTTGACTTGACTTGAGCAGCCCCATGTAAATTGTTTTTTAGAAACAGTCATTGAAGTCCATTTTAACAACAGGAAATTATAAGTGAATTAAACTTTCATTACAGTTCACGTAATCTGAGGTGCTGATTAATGTCACTTTCCTGCTATAACATATCCATAATGCTAATAATCAGTAACACTGAATGAAAGATGATGTGATGGTATTAACCCCCTACACACTGATCACTACATTCCTCTCCTTTTCTTTTTAAGAAACTGGACTGTGACTCAAACCCTGAGCTGCAGGACTGACCTGTGATTATTTAATGCATGTGTTTTGTTGTTGTTTTTTTGTTTTTGTTTTTTTAATCGAAACAGGTACACTATATGGACAAAGGTACTGGGACCCCTGAGAATTACACCAGCAAGGACTTTAATGACATTGCATTCAAATACATAAACTTTAATATGGAGTTGGTCCAGGCTTTGCAGCTATAACAGCTTCCACCCCTATTGGAAGGCTTTCCACAAGATTTTGGAGTTTCTGTGGGAATTTGTGCCCATTCGTTCTGTTGAGCATTTAGGAGGTACTGATGTTCGACGAGAATGTCCAGCCTCGCAATCTCCGTTCCAGTTCATCCCAAAGGTGTTGGATGTGGTTGAGGTCAGGGCTCCGTGCGGGCCAGTCAAGTTCTTTTACACCAAACTCATCCAGCCATGTTTTTATGTACCTTGCGTTGTGCACTGGGTAACAGTCATGTTGGAATTGAAAAGGTTCTTCCCCAAATTGTGTCTACAAAGTTGTAAGCATGGCGTTCTCCAAAATGTCTTGGAATTCTGAAGCATTAAGACTGCCCTTCACTGGCAGTAAGGGACCACCTGAATTCAGTAGTGAAGAGATACCTTTTTCCCCAATACTTTTGTCCATATTGTGTAAGAGGGGTAGGAACCATGAAGAAAGGTGGGAACCAAGGTTATGGGAATATGAGGAAGAATTGCAGCGGTGCTCTTTAGGTGTGAACTTTTAGCAGGGGATGATTTTCTTTTGTTTAGATTTCAGGAATCCTATATTTTTCTTGCCTTGTCGTCTTTTTGGAAGCAAGGAGTTAACACCCTGTTTTCACTGTCGTCTAGAGTTTATTAGAAATTAGGAACCCAGCCTGTGACATAAACGTAACCTCTGTTTTGTTGAGAAGATGCTCTGAAGCTGTTAGCCTCTCTGCTAACGACACACTCAGCCTGATATGGGGGACATTTATTGACATACATTGCTCGAAACCGACAGATCTGAACTCGAACAGGCTTGTTTTTTAGTTGCTGTTTAGTCGAGACGACTGGCTGGAAAAGGTAAATCTCTATGGACAGATGTTTTGTTGTCAATGCTAAGGAATTAGCCGCTACATGCTAAAAACCGTTTACTAACGTCAGCATTCTCCTTCATAGCAACCCTGTTACCTTGCCAACTGGACAGATAAGTCAAGTTGTAGCTAACCAGACAGATATATCAACCTCATATGTGTGTATGTGTTCTAAATTTCAGCCTTTATTTCATGACATTAGCTCAAAATATGGATTTTTGTCTGATTAACTAGCTAGCATGTGTGTTCTATTGATATAAGGGCTGTCAGGCATTATAGTTGCTCTGTGTTTTATCCTTGGATACACGTTTTCTCATAGTTGGGCTCACCGAGGTTCTTGTAAAATAGCTGCACTTCGTAAAATTCCTTTACAGATCTCTTTAGCATCCAATATGACTGTTTATAGAGATGCTGTTGTTTCTGGACTGCTTTTCTGACTTTGCTCAATTTGAAAGGCATTGATCATAAACAGCGATTCGGTTGTTTCTAGATTGCTTGTCTGATTCTTTGCTCCGTTTTAAAGGCATTGATCATAAACTGTCCTGATCTTCCAATGGGCGAGGAGAAGCCAGAGACGTTGGACTTTGTGAAGGACTTCCAGGAGTACCTCAGCCAGCAGACTCAACATGTCAACATGATATCAGGCTCGGTCAGCGGAGTGAAGGACACAGATGAAATCTCAGGAGGTAACACACACTTCCCACTTTTGTTACATTTCTGTATTGTCTGCTTGCTCTGTTGTCCTGGATTTGCATCCCATTAATACTACTCTCCCATTACTTTATTGTCTGTTTTTTGTATTGTTTGTTATACATCCCATTCACACTGCTGTCACAGTGCAGTGTTGTCTGTATATTGTATTGTCAGATTCGCATCCCATTCACACTACTGTCACATTGCTATATTGTCTTTTTATTGTATGTTTTTCGCATCCCCTGCACTTTGTTTAAAGCTGCTAACTGCCTCCTGTGCAATAATCATACTAATGGTGCAATGCTAGTCACTCTAGAAGGTTTACATAGTGTCCACACTATGCTGTTTACATAGACTACCACTTACATACAGTTATTGTGTCTATTTATTGTGTTGTCTGTTGTTACTTGCGTTTACATTAGATTTATGGCGTTTAGCTGACGCTCTTATCCAGCACGACGTACATCAGTGCTCAAGTAGTCCACATCTGTTCTTCATACCCGTAAAGCTAAGCTTGAATCAACATTTGCTATTCAACCAAGTTCATTCCAGCTATGTTACACACCTAAACAACCCCTGTTGAAAAGTCAGAGATTAAGGCAAAAGGAAGGAATGCATGAAGTAAGAGTGTAAGTGTCCTAAGTGTATAGGAAAGAAGAAAAGAATAAGCAATAACAAGAGGCCTAGTTAGTCAGCCCTAGTTGCATTCTGTTGAATGTTGCTATATGTTGCTCTGTGGTTCAACTGGCTGTGCAACTGAAGGTTGTACAGCTGGGCATCATTCATAGTGTTTCAGGGCTGTACAGTGAACTGAGCTTGCTAGCCAGCCTTCAAAACTGTGGTAATTTAGAATGTTTCATGATAGCAGAGTAGGCAGATCCTGCTGTATCTGGGATTAATATCCTTGTTCATTTTATTCATAGACATTGGACAGAATGGCCTGGAGCACCCAGCAGTAGACATGTCTCTGGAAGACGGCTCAGGCATGTTGGTGGATGGCTTTGAGCGAACATATGATGGCAAACTCAAGTGCCGTTATTGTAATTATGCCACCAGGGGCACAGCAAGACTTATAGAGCACATACGCATTCACACAGGTAAGCAGCTCTTTCTTTGAAGTGATACAGTTGTACGCAAAAGTTCTGGCATCAATGGTCAAATGACAGTTATTGTCTCAAAGTGAAAAGAAGGATGTGTAATATTTCAGTAAAATATTTTTATTATCATTTATTGGAAATAAATTTCATGTAGACATAAATTTGACAGCCTTTCGGATAGTTATTTTCTTACAGACAGTTATGTACTTTATTTTTTTCCTTATTTTTCCTTTCAGAAAGATTTTTCAAGACTAGTTCAAGACTGATTTTGATGTATGTTTTGTATCATTGTCTCGTAATATCAAGCTTCTTTTCTGTTTCAGTTTCTTAAGTGACTGGAGGATATTAGCTTCTGGGATTTTCCTGACTCCTGAAGCCCTTAATCTTTTGTTCTCTGTTGTAAAAAAATAATTAAAATCGCCCAGAACAGTTATGGTCATTTTTATCATTCAAAATAAATATGCCAGCTTTTTGTTCACATTGTATATTATGCCTATGGCCTTTTGTATATATAAACCATTTAATCATAAGACTCCTTCCTTGTCAGTTATTTGCATGTGTCTCAAATAGGAATGATTTATGCCTATGAATTAACAATTACATTAGGCTCATGTTTTTCTTAAAATCAATTGTCTTACAATAAATTGTCCTGCCCTACTTATCAAGCACCTTCTTAAAGTTAAAGAATTAATTATTTGATGAGAAACTTGCTTTCTCCTTCATGCCCCCAGGTGAAAAACCCCACCGCTGTCACCTATGCCCTTTCGCCTCTGCATACGAGCGCCACCTAGAGGCACACATGCGCTCTCACACTGGCGAGAAGCCCTACAAGTGTGAGCTGTGTTCCTTCCGCTGCAGCGATCGCAGTAACCTGTCCCACCACCGGCGCCGCAGACACAAGCTAATGCCCATGAAGGGCGCTCGCGCCTCACTTTCCCACCGCAAAATGCTCAGCGTGCTACAGAAGAGAGGTAGCTCACTAGGCTATGGCCGCAGACTCATTGTCAACCTCAATCCCATGTCCATGGTGCTGCAGAAGCCCAGCTCTGAGCAGCACCACCTGGGCGACTTCAGCCACGAGATCCCGCCCCACGCCCACCTCCACCAGGTAGCGTTGTTGAGTTCTGATTGAAGTTGTCACAGTCTGACCACTTTTTCGTAGGGCTGCATCAACACCATAATGCAGGATTAGGAGATACCGCAATATTGATCCTGTCATAACAGCCACCTCCCTCTCAACATGTCTCCAGATATTTTTGAGAACTTATGCAACATCCCTACCCCACATTCTGTCTAATTGCCAGTTTATGCCAGTTTCCTCTTCATTCGAAGATGAACTCAGAATAGCCAGTTATTGAATAAGATGATGTCTGCCAAATATAACCCAAAGTTAGCAGTTCACCTACAGATTGTCCCTTTAACTGATGATTGTAAGTCGCCCTGGATAAGGGCATCTGCCAAATGCCATAAATGTAAATGAATTGTGCAACTGTATAAATAACCAAAAGGTGTCAGATTTCTGGATTTAGAAGAATGAAATCTTAACAGTACTCTTCCCTACCAACAGGAAGCCTATGATGGGCTGGGGAAAGACCCGCAGGCCACTGGAAGCACCTCCAGGGATGAGCAGGACCTTGTTTTGGACAACCCACTGAACCAGCTGTCCACGCTGGCCGGCCAGCTCGCTAGCCTTCCTCCCGAAGCTCAGGGGGCTCCCACGTCACCAGGAGCTGAGTCACTACCCGACGAGAAGCCCACTTTCCTCGTGCAGCAGCCAGTGACTGCTCCGGCAGCAGTCTCGGCCAGCATGGCCCAAGCTTCCTCCCCAATCACTCCAGAGCCACGGCCAGCAGCACACAGCGGCTGTAGTCCTGGCGCAGGCCCCTGCAGCGAGCGAACCAGCACCCCCAGCGGCACCAACAGCCAACCAGGGACTCCCAACCCCGCCCAGGACACCCAACTGCTCCACCACTGCACCCACTGCCACATCTACTTCCCTGACAACATCCTCTACACCATCCACATGGGTTGCCATGGCTAT
Organism: Alestes dentex; assembly: GCA_037576975.1. Taxonomy (NCBI): domain Eukaryota; kingdom Metazoa; phylum Chordata; class Actinopteri; order Characiformes; family Alestidae; genus Alestes; species Alestes dentex. Next base: position 36,376,420 of record JBBIGA010000001.1, on the reverse strand, counting down.
GAGAACCCATTCCAGTGTAACATCTGTGGGCACAGGTGCAGAAACAAGTATGACTTTGCCTGCCACTTTGCCAGAGGTCAGCACAAGCAGTGATTAACAGATGACCGGGCGGCAGGACAGTACGAGCTTGGATTTGGCTCCTATCTTGTTCCCATTTGACTGTATTGCAGGGACCCTCACCTGAAGCTTGTTCCAGTAAGAAATGGGAACATGCTTTGTATTTCCTTTGTACTTCTTTCCTTTACAAAGTATCAGATCTCATAGATTTAGCTCACCTCTCATGTGTTCGTGAATGTTACAAATATTGAACTTGAAAGTCATGGTCCATTTAAGTGCTTTTCTATTTAGGCCTATAAGAGCAGCACAAAGGTGTGCTGATGAGTGGTGTTTGTGTATTCGTGCATCCTTACTGGTAAAGCTATAAAATCTTAACTAGCCTTGTTTTTTTTTAAATTAATTTATTATTATTTTTTAAACAGTCTTCATAAAGTACCCACTCATCCCAAAAGTATTTGCATCACTTTGGACTTATTTTTCATCTGTCCCAGAATTAGATGAACAGTGCCTAAAATTCTGCATAGCCTTGGATGGGAATGTTCAATACATTTTTGTAGTTTTGATTTACAAATGCCCCCGGAGGTTAGTATGTTCATTCATTCATTCATTCATTCATTCATTCATT
>JBBIGA010000001.1:36346535-36362647 GCA_037576975.1 Alestes dentex | reverse complement strand
ACTAATATTAATTACTCATTTCTATTAATAACACAAGATGTTTCAGTTGTTTTTTGTAATCCATTCATGAAAATATATGCAAGAGTGTGTGTTTACTGGTTAATACACTGATGTTTATTTAAAATAAATGAAAACAAACCAAGCTTTAGAATTTTTTGTTACTTAACTTCGCTGTATCGCAACCGTACCGAACCGTGATGTCAGAACCGTAGTGTGAACTGAACTGTGACCTTTCTGTACCGTTACACCCCTAATTGATTGGGAAATTGGCTTCCATTTCTTTTTAGCTACATTAGGCTTTTAATTCTAGTATGAAGGTAGAGAAGCAAACCTCAGGCAACAGACATGTCTTGACTACACTTGAGATAAGGGCGAAAACATTGTATATTTGATTTTTTTTTCACCAAACTATGTTGGCACTTATCAGAGAGGTAATGGTTTCAGAGCAGGTAAGGAGCATACAGAGCACACAGACACACCCAGGGATGGATGTCAAACTGACTGCAGTGGTTTGGACTGAATTGATGGATCAGAACTTGGTATTCTTGACTTGATTTGGGCCCACAGACGTATTTCATGGTGTCAGACTCTCTCATATTCTCTTCTTGTCCCTCTCTCCATCTCTGTTTCTTTCTCTGTGTTCTCTCCCCCTCTCATTTTCTCTAATGGAGTGCACTGTGTTGTTACAGATGCGTCAGGCCAGAAGGCATTCGAACCCATGTATTCAGAGGTACACACCACGTGTCACTCAAGGCAGCACGTATGTGAGCTCCACCCCCTCTGCCCCAGCCCTTTCCTATACCCCTGTCTTGCTTAAGAGAAGCTGCTCAAGCAAATGCGCATATGCACCTGCTGCACACTAGGGCTGCACAATATATCATTTTATTGATAAGAAGGCAATATGCAAATGAGCTTTCTAACCAATCACGGTGTGTACTGTCAGCAACCTGACAATCGCAGCTCCAGATGAGTGTTTCTGTGGGTGTTTTGATAAGCCAGCATAAGATAAGATTACATTATTTTGGTCAGGCCAGTTTTAACCATGTCATATTATTGATGATGTATTTGATTTATCAATGTATTTTTTAATGTAACACAATCACAGTAAATAGAAATATATATTAGCTAGTATATTATCCATATCGTGCAGCCCTAATACACACCTTCACCCTTATCACACTATATCCATGGTTTAACCAAATAACCAATACATACACAGAACATTATAAGCTTGAAAGCTACATTTTAAGCTAAGTTCTGTCCTCCTTCTCCTTCTGTCTTTGCTGCCAAGTGGCTCCTCAACAAGTTTTCTTACTTAAATTATTAATATCCTGAATTATTAATTATGATTAATGTCAACGTAATCATTCGTTTTCACGTGTCAGCTTTGCGCCCAGACCACTGCAGTCATTTCCTATTCCCCTCTGTCTTAATGTCATGCCCGTTTCATTTAAAAGCACTTTAACCAAAGTTATACTTAATGAGGACACTAGAGTTTAAGGACCAAGGGATACATTTATAACTGTATTGATATTCAAAATCAGTAAACCATGGGTTGAGATGTAATGTTTTGCTTGGTTATAGATTTTATGACAATAATTTCAAGTGTACATTGTTTTTAATGTGTTGCTGACATTCATATTAGTTTCATGATTGAAAATTGATATGATTGACATTTTGGCTTAAGTAAGATTAAACAGTGCATAAACTGTCAGTAGAAGCATGGACGCAGAGCTAGTGGCACAATTATACACGCACAAATGTGTTTTATAGAGTTTATAACTCTGTGTGTATACTACAGGGGTTCCTTTCACCTCTACACTTAAATCTTCAAACACTCTGACACAAATAAAAAATATGTAGCTGTGGTGTAGTTGGAATAAGCAGTTGGTCATATATGGAATTTTGGATGTAATGTGGGTACCCATGTCATGTAATTTAAAGAAAACCAAAACAAACGAAGTGGTTATATTTCTCAGAAACAAACAAATCAGTCATAGTGTTCAATTATTGATTAAAATATTATTTCACCCAAAAATTCTTTGTGGGTGCACAAAGATGACTCCAAGAAAGTGGAATGTGCTTTTTGCTTTTAAGACACTGTCGGTTATATATATATATATATGAAGTATTTGGACATACGTCTTACACTTAAGCTAAGTGTCATAAGAAGCAAAATGTCCATTCATTTTAAAACAAACTCTTCTAAGAGTTTCTTTAGGCTCTATAAGAAAGGACAGATTTTGAACTTTTTTGGTACCCTTAGTAAAGTCTACCTACAATTCATCTCAAAATGTTTTGTTAATTTTAGGAAGCAATTTTTTTCAGCTGTAATGCATTCGCGTTTTTCAGAGTTGAGGGAGTTGTCAAAAAATATGATCTTTAAATCAGCTAGAAAATCTTTAGTTAGTGAAAGCCCTGTTAATACCTAGCATTGTCATGATTCCCTTTTTTTTTAGAACAACCTTCTAAAGAGTCCCTTTTCCCACTGTTTTCCATAAATACTGAAGATTGTGACATGCTGTGTTCATTTATGTATTAACATGGACTGTTCTTAATCTGCCTCCAGCTTCTATCACATCTCTCCTCTTTCCATGTTGTCTGGGCAGTAAAGGGAGTCAATGGGTGCTATGACATGCTAACATTCCTCAGCTGATGCACTGCTCACTCTGGGTCTGGTACTCACTCACTTTCTCTGCTTATACTCGTCCAAAACACTACTGCTGCCAGTGCAACTTGTGACATGTTAGAAAAATAACATCAACTGTCAGTGCTGGGTTGGGTTTACAAGGGGAGAATTCATATGATTTAACTTTGATTTGTAAGAGATACAATATTTTGATTCATAATTGCCTTCTAGGCCACATTATACGGTATTTGGGTTTTCTTGGAATTCATGGAATTCATTCGCAATGTATTCAAAGATCCCTTTGGCAATCCATTTAAATTGCTATGTCTCCCCAAGTCAAACTAATCCAGGGTTTTAGTCTTTGCTGCATGAATTCAAGTTTATGCTTGCACACCTCTTTCCCCCCCTAGATGTTTCACTGAAGTCTTTGCCACAGTAATGCTATGGTGTGACATGTGATGGGTGATTTGCTCTCTGTCTCACTCTCTCCCATTCTGTCTTTCTGTCTCTCTCGCTCTCTCTCTACCTCTCCAGGGGCACACTGTTGGCTCCTCCTCATTCTACTGCCCACCCCCGCTTGGCCCATTCCCCTGGAAGGCCAGCTCTGCCGTGCCAGCCTACCCAGAGTGCCGTAGTGCCCCGCGGCCTGGCGTGGGACAGCGAGCACTTCATGAGTCTACTACCACTGCCCCGACAACACGCTCGCCTGTCACTACAAGAGACCCACCTGTCCAAGTGACTCACGAGTCACCATGGCGACGGCGCAGCAGTTTCGGGATGTGCGACGCTCCGTCTCCTCCTCCCGACGTGGACAGTGGCGAGCTACCTGTTAGTGAGGTCTAACTTTCGAAGCCCATCTCAGACCCTGAAACGAGCCCTGTAAAAGTCCGGTTTGCAGAAGTCAATCATAGAGGACTGTGTCAGAGAGGAAATGGATGAAGGACACAGGATTGGAAAATGACCAATTTACCAACTTTTGTCCTCTCCATGTAGAGTGTGGGACCATATGTATGTATAAAATATATATACATATATATTTTTATGTATGGAGTAGTGCCATTACTATAGGTTCCTTGCAGTTTTTCACTTTAATCCTTGAATGCGATGTTGGGAGAGTAGAAGATGAATCCTGAAATAATAGCAAAGTTTTTTTTATACATTCATTGCCTGTTAATGTCTCATTTGTTTTTATAATTTAAGAAATAACTCGAAAACACATGCTAACGTGACTAATGTTGAATGACATTGGGTAGTGTTGAAGCTATTAGCCACCTAGCATGTTGTCACTGGTGCAACGCTAATTGTTGGCTGTACAGTTTCATTCACTTGGACGGATGTACACTAAACGGAGCACTGACGGAGAACCTGCGTTGATGTGCTCATGTCTGCGTGTTTGGGTGATGACATAACTATGCTAACCACTGGAGGGGGAAAGCTCCCTACTAACTAGAGCTCATTTAATGACCTCTGATATTTTGTGCTTGACTCACAGGATGCAATTGCTGGTTCGTTTTAGGGTACCTATATTTTTGAAGAGTTTTGTTCTTATACAGTCCATATCCTCAGCAGTTTGTTTTGATGACTTCGTCTTGAGTGGTAGAAAACAGATCTGAGTGTAGATGACTGAGCGTGGATAGTCTAGGTGTTACAGAGTGGATATTAGTTGTTTGGACATAGACTCAGAAAGCATGGTGAATATGAATGGGTATCAAACTTTGAAGCAATTTAGGCTGAAACTTTATGTGGATCACCTTCTTTTGTGCTTTACTCATCTAGGACGTCCTACTGAGATTTTGGTGATCCTGTGGAGTTTGATAGTACTACAGAGAACAGCTTATGTGGGAGTTGAACTGTGAATTGCGGACAACTAGAGACAGCAAGACAACACTGGTACTAGAAGATGCTTAAATAATTTTAGCATCTGGAATTTATTAATTGGTTTGAAGCGTTCATATCGTGGAAAAAAAAAGTCGCTTTAAAATGACTGCTTTGAATTATCAATGCCATGAAAACCAATGCATTTACATATCAGTTTATTCAGCCTACAGCAGTTCCCAATAATGTTGAAGTTAAAAGGATCCTTTCAGCCTGGCCGGTTTTTGAATAAGGCACAATACAAGGCAGCCAATCAGAACAGAGCTTATTTACACACATCAGTCTTAAAGGCACAGTAGAGCAAACAGAAATAAAATACAAGAACAATGTAGAATATGGTCCCTTTAGCCCAATAGTGTGCTTTGTTACGAACCATTGTGGGTTTCAGTGTTTTTCAGTCTAATGTGTAACTTGTTGAGCTTTCTTGTCAAAATGAACAGTACTTTTGACACATTAACCTGTACTTAGAACAGAAATCCTATTTACCTGAAATTCACTTATAATAGAAGCTATAGGGACAGTTGCAGAATTCAATTTTTTTTTCAACTTAAAAACACTGGAGCAGCACAGTTAAAAACATAGTTGGTTACTTTCGCTTTCCCAAGGTCTCCTAATATCCATGTGCGAGCATTGGGACACCTTGGGTGGCCTAGTGGTTAGGGTGTTGCCCCTATAATCAGGAGGTTGTGGGTTTGAATCCCAGCTGCTAGTGTCATCACTGAGGTACCCTTGAGCAAGGCACCGTCCCCACACACTGCTCCCCGGGTGCCCAGGCAGCCCACTCCTTCACTTGGTGAATGGGTTAAATGGAGAGAAAGAATTTCACATTGTTCACACTGTTCTGTGCTATGGTTCACACTACAAGGGGCCACTTAACTTACTTTACCACAAATTCTTCCCTGTAGAAAAAAGCCCATCTCTGAGGAAGTAAATTATACAGATTTACAACTTTTCGAAATGCCTTTGAATGTTGAATTCAAAAAGCTGTTCCACAAAACTGTTCGGCCTGGACGTTTATTCATGGAATTCAGCAACTTCTGATCTAAATGAGTTTCGAGTCAGTCTTCTGTTCTATTTAAAGTTCAGGGAAACGTGTTAAAATGATTGTCTGTGGCAACTGACACTACACTACACATGCAGCAGACAGACACTAGGCCCAGAAACGCTGAATTATTGCTTCAATGTCATCCCTGCCCTCAAACCATCAATCACAATGTACTGTTTCTGTTCCTGCTTGAGATGAGACTGCGGTGTGTGTGTGTGTCTTTGTACTTACACATGCTCATATTGATTTGTGGTCTGTACTGTGCAGACATCCTTTAGATAACTGCTGTGCCTGTTTGTATAAAACAAAATAATTTGGGGAGTCTCTTCACAATGTGATTGCTACTACAGTTTGTCATTGTTTAGCAAGGTTTTTAGACTCTAGTCTTCTGGACACACTGCCAGGACAGTTTAGTGTTTTCTTTACCAGCTGGGGCTGCAGGATCAGGACAAAATATCATCTCTGTAAATATTCCGCGCTACGATTGGCCTTGCGATGTTTTTAAAATCATACCGGTGAATGCTTGATCGCCCAGTTAAAGAGGTGTCCTGCTTTGTTTTATTTATTTATTTATTTTTACTGAAAATATACATTTATTTTACGATGTGAGGGTCTTTTACAATGTGAATGTCTGACTCCTGGGCTCCCAAGTGGTCTAAGCACCTAAGTCATTATTATTAAGAGATGAAGTTTGATCTCCATTGATGCCACAGCTGTCTGTGGCTGGGAGTCCAGGAAAGCATAGTTGGCCCACTTCTCCCCCAGTTATCAGTCAGGAGTGAATGATTTGACCGTTATTTAGCATGACAGAATTGGCGTTTAGCGTTCTCCTCCAAGCGTGTCAAGCTGAAGAGATGTGATAGTGCTTCAGAAGGGGTGAAGCATGTGCCAGACTTCACCTTCCCAGCTTTAATAGGATTGTGTGATTGGGGGAGCCCTAGCTTGCAAGTGGAATAGACTACGACTAAAATTGAGGGGGGAAATTGTGCAGCGCTCCCATTAACACACCTGAATGAAGTGCATTATAGAAGAAAAATGCAAACATCCAGGGCAGTGGGTCCCTAAAACTGGAGTCACATTTCCTGCTATTGAGGCCCTCCAAGGGTGCCTGTGTAATGTTCTGTATTAACACTTTTTTGTCTTTTGTTTTGTGACTGTAACTGTTGATATCTCCTATTTTTGTATTATTTATTATGCAGACATGTAAATAAAGAAAGTTCAAAATTTCATTTTGCTGAATAGTTTTTTTTTTTAAAGGAAAAACGGAATATCAAGAGTGACAGCAGCACAGCGTAAGAGGTAGAAAGAGAGGAGAAGCTATATTTCACAAAACAACAAATCAATTAAAAAACATTTCATATCAGTTCTTTTTGCATATGAGTGGATTCTCCCTCATAAGGTTATGTACAGCTCCAGGAAAAAAATTGAGACCACTGCAATACAATCTTAAATAGGCAACTCTATGAGTATGACAACCATTCCATGCCAGAGTCCTCATTCTGCTTTATGAGGTACTGATTAGTGATCACCTGAATCAAATCTTATTTAATGAGGAAAATTATAAAAAAACATTGCTGTAATCAACACTCTGCTCTTGCAATGTGACCAGTTGGATGGCAATTATTGGTAATTATTGCCATTATGTTTGAGTGAACAAGAGGTTTGTTTTCTTTGAAGTTCTGTAAACATTGCATCATTTCTCGTATTTTGATGAATTGTAATTTCCTTTAAAATGTTTTAAAGAACAATATTTTTATTTGGGAATTAGGAGAAATATTGTGAGCAGTTCTTTACAACTAAGGCAAAGCTTAATTACTTGCACCTATAAAAGATAAAACCTGAGAAACTGAACATTTTTGCAGTGGTCTTGTTTTTTTCCGGAGCTGTATGTTAGTGCACAAAATAAAGTCCTTTTGAGAACACTGTAATGAAAAAGACCCTGCTGCCCTCCAGTGGTGGTGATTTGTTACTACACTTTATTGGACAACTACGCTCTTCCTTTTAAGATACCATGAGAAAAGGATTCAGTGCATTCGGGGGTAGCGCAACTTCATCACATTGCAAAGCTGTTGTATTAGTTGTTTTGGGGCCCAACTCATTATTATCGGCGTCATTATGGGTGATGTGGAAATGCCAGTAGCCTTTGGCCTGATCTTGTGTGAGCTCTACTTGGAGAAGTAGTTTCAGTGTCTTTCAACCTGACCCTATTCTGATATATCTGTAGCAACAGCTTTGATGGATTTTACTGTACTCAAAATTAGAAACCCTTAGACTTGAGACATTAAAAATAATAATAGGTGCTGAAGCAATTGAAGCAACTGCCAAGCATGTCTTGGTTTATATTTGTATTGAGGGGAACACATTCTTCTTATACTGGAATGTAAATTTAAATTCCTTATTAAATGAAATTTTTGGTGAAATGTAAATGACAATATTTTCAAGTATCCAAAATATAAAAAAGTCCATATCCAAAAAAGAAAAAAAAAAAACAGATACAAGGTATTGTTCTGACAGTGGAATTATATTGTATATATGCATGCCACTTTACCATGAAATTCAGAGAACATGATAACAAATTAACTTTTGAAATCATAAAGGAATTCCACACCAATCCTTAAAATATGAATTGTATCTTACCCCAGACATATTGACCCTCCAAGACATACTTGGTGTCTGGAGTTTGCCTCTTGACTGGTCCTGACCTCAACACCATCCAACACCTTTGGAATGAACTGGAACGGAGCTTGTGAGTCAGGCCTTCTCGTCCAACATCAGTGCCTAAATGCTCTACAGAATGAATGAGCAAAAATTCCCACAGAAACTCCAAAATCTTGTGGAAAGCCTTCCAAGAAGATTGGAAGCTGTTATAGCTGCAAAGGCCGGCCAAGTCCATATTAAAATGAATATGAGTTTGAATGCAATGTCATTACTTTTGTCCATATAGAGTACATTCTGTACTTTTCTGAGACTAATATGGAAATCTGGGTTACGTGGACACCTATTATATTACTCTGGTATCTCCAGTGCAAAACTAAAGCAGCAAACTTCAGACACCAAACATGTTGCCAGTCGAACAGTCTGGGAAAATGGGGAGAGTGGACTTTTCAGTGAACTGTTCCTTTAAGCCATATTTTACCCACACATAATCAAAGCAATAATCCAGCCTCACAGTCCTCTGTTAAGGACCTCTCCTATACCCAGCGCTCTCATAAATACTGCATGAACCCAGCCCAGTCCTCACATGGGCTCTTTCATAACTATGATTGGTGTGCCTCTAACTTATTATTGCTCACAAAAGACACATATCCTCATGAGTGTTTTGGGTTTTATGTTGTCGTGCTTCTTTATGCTCTGAATGGACACACATACAAAATGAAACTTTGGAGAGAGGCCATGTCCAGTCTTGTTTTCAATAATGAGCTTTCAAATTCCATCACATCCATGACTCTACCTTTTTCTTCATGACCCCTGCAGTCCCTCCAAAGATCTTCATTTAACAAATGTGGCTCGAATTGAATTCAGTGTTACATGTGGACAGGAGAGTTAAGACAAAATTGCCTCAACCATTACCAACACCCATGTGTTACAAAAATAGCCTGTATTTATTTGTTTATCTATTTATCTATTAAGGTTATTGTTAAATAATTTCATTAAACTACCGTGCATATTACACTTTACTGTCAAAAGTGAGAGCGGATTAGGTCCACAAGCAAACAATTATAGGCAAACAGCGCCATTTCTTTTGTTTGTATTTTATGAGCAAATTTAATAAAAGGGATTTGCTTATCACTTGTCGTCCCAGACCTTTGACCTTATCTAAAAATTTGATTTGGACCTTTGAATATAAAGTCTGAGAACCCCTGCTGTATAAGCTACCAATGGAAAAGTGCCTAAAGTCACTCAGATCCTTAGGCTTGCCCATTTTTCCTAATTCCATCACTGTTGACTGCAAGAACTGATTGTTCACTTGCTACCTAATATATCCCATCCCTTGACAGCTACCAATCAATGTTACTCACTTCACCCGACTTTGGTTTAAATGTTGTGGAGAAATAATTACTTTTATGCCTCAACAAATAAAGTGGCCACTGGACACAACACCTCCTTCTCCAGTGACTCTTATAATGACGCAGGTATTTCGCGCCCTGGTGCTCGCAGGACTGCACGTGAATGCCCGTTAGCCTTAGTGGACTCGCTAATGTGGATGCGATGCCTGAGAATTTAAGCGCACCAACATTGCTTCGGTTAATCTCAGGCCAGGATCAGCGTAAAAATCTAAAATATGTTATATTTTACAAACGAATAATTTATTGAAACATACACTTAATTGCATTGCGTCAATGCATTACTCATATGATGTGTGGACTGATTCCATTATGACTCGCAGTTCGGTCCGGATATGGACCGAGGTCCGGACTTTGAGAATTGCTGGTATACAGGAACTGTGCTGTATCTATACCAGGGATGGACTGGCAATCTGTGCGTTCTGGAAAAGTCCAGAACGGTCGTCTGGTGCACGGCCGTCGGCCTGTCTTTCTCGGCCGAGATGCAGACCTCTGCACACCACGCAATCCATTCTCCAGCCGTGTGATAAAAACCTAACCCTGCTGTAAAACTGTAACCGATCATGAAGCACTGTTATGTGGGTGCAGAATCAGGGACGCAACAACCCTGGTAGTAATATGACCCAGAGGGCCAAGAGAAATATGACCACAAACTGTCAGAGTTTAGGGATCCCACAATCAGGTTCATTTTGGTTTACCCTAGCTCTCAATTTGTGTAAACCCACTTAGGGTTAAAATCCCGACGGCACCCCTCTGGACATTTTGGGTCCAAGCTACCCTCCAGGAAGGGGGCGCTGCTGATCCCAAGCTGCCCAGGGTGCACTTTCGTCGGATACACAGAGAGCACTGGTTCATGCCACCCACCCAAATTTTGGACTTTGTCATTTTTCTGGAATTGGGCCACTGGTGGACCCCTTTGACTCCTGGTCCCCCTACAACCCAGGGGGGTGATGGTCAAAACCTAACCGACCATGAAGCACTTTTCCAGGGGACAGAACCAGGGATGGGAAGCCCTTGTTGTCCTATGACCCAGGGGGCCATAGTTATAACCATACCCGACCATGAAGCACTTTTCTGGGGGACAGAACCAGGGATGAGTAGGCCCTGGTTGTCCCATGATCTCATGACCCAGGGGGGCATAGTCAAAACTGTACCCGACCATGAAGCACCTTCTCCAGGGTGCTGAACCAGGGGTTCACCTAGTTCATCCATGACCCAGGGGGCAATAGTCAAAACCGTACATGACCATGAAGCACCTTTTCTGGGGGAACCCTTTTCCTCTGGCTCTACCTAATTTGTGCACGAATAGGTGGAGTTAATATCCCGACGGCACCCCTCTGGGAACTTTGGGCCCAAGCTACCCTCTAGGGGGGGTCACCGCCGATTCTTACCCGACAAGGTGACCTTTTGTCGGGTCAAGGTGACTGATGACGTGCCTGGTGAGCCACCCACCCGACTGTTTTGCGATATTATAAAGCCAAATTTACAAGGGCTGTCGAAAGCCATCATTGTTAGTTGAGAAGCCAGATTTTTTAGATTTCACACTTAAGTAATTTTTCTGAAATTTTGGCAAAAACCTCATAATTACACCTTCTCACATTACGTTTCTGGTTGCAGCCCTTAAAATGACAGATTTCTGAGGGCTTTTTCCAGACTTTTGCCATTAAAAAATAGTGCCACCTGGTGTATAATTAATTTAAAAACTAAGTAAAACTTCGAAATTTTCAGATTTTGTGATCCTAACTGCGGCCAATTTTGATGTCCTTAAAATTACAGATTTCGTAAAACAGGCTATGGAAAAAGCCATAATGTCAACGAATGCGATGGCCCGCATCGCACCGCATTCGGCGACATTTGACAATTCAATGTAAAAGTCCAAAATTGGAAGGAAAAAGCTGAATTTTTGAGGTTCCATTGATGTAAAGCGAAGGCCGAAACCCTAACCCAGCTAACTTAGTGATGTCCTGGTACACCTTCGTGTTTCTTAAATTTGTCAGCATCAAAGGAAACTGAAACTGAAACTCCCTCTGAAATTTATCTTCAGCCCAAACAGACAGTAGTGCTCGTACTTCGTCAACTTCTCAGTTGTTAGTTTGTTGTTTTTTGCGTGGATGGTAAAACTGAGTCAGAGCCCCTCCAATACAGCAGGTCTTGTGGGCTCGTACCTGCCGAAAGTGGTCCTAGGAAGGACAACTGGTGAACCAGGGGCAGGATCATGTGTGTGAATGAAGGTTAGCACATGTGATCCCATAGAAGAGCTTCTGTAGCTCAAATTGCTCTTTTACACCATGTGGATGGCTGATTTCATGTATGTTGCTTACCTGGGGAAACCTTTACTTTGCTGCAGAACACGTAAACCCTTCATGACAATGGCATTCCATAATGGCAGTGGAATCTTTCAGCAGGATGATGAGGCAAACATTGTTCAGGAATGGTTTGAGGAACATGAAAAGGATGTAACTTGCCCTGCAAAGTTCACTTGTCTCAATCCAATCGAGCATCTGTGGGATGTTCTGGGCAATCTAGTCTGATCCACCTCACAACTTACAGGACTTAAAGGATCTGCTTCTAACATCTTGATTCCAGATACGAAAGCATACCTTCAGAGATCTTGTGGAGTCCATGCCTCAATGGGTCAGAGATGTTTTGGTGGCTACGCAATATTACTTTATAGTAATTATTTATAGATGTTGCATTGGCAGCAGTTTAAAATGGGAAATTCCATTTAAAACAGGGTGGGACAATGCTTCACTGGGTGTTATGATTGAAATTAAAAGTGAGGTTTTGCTAAAAATATGTGGTTCATTGTTAATTACACGTGGCAGTGCTGCTTTATGTTTCCTGAGTGTTTTCCTTTTAAAGCCGTGACCATGCTGGACTATAACACAAGAATACAGGCCTAAAACTAAAAAAGGAAGTTTGCAAGCTTCCACTTTAGTAAACAGAGTTAGTCTTGGGACAGCTATGCTAGTGGTCAATGCCATTGCTAATTGGGGTTTTAACTGGGTACAGGTTAGATATTACACACTATAGTATTGTGTAACTGTAATGCAATATTGGCCTTTGCAATTGACCACAGTATGCAAACTAGGGGCAGCTGGTAGCTTAGTGGTTAGGTAGTTGCCCCTGTGCTCAGAAGGTCATGGGTTTGAATCCCAGGACTGCTAGTGGTGCCTCTGAGGTACACTTGAGCAAGATATCGTCCCCACACTGTTCCTGGCTGCCTGTTGCTTCACTTGGCAAAGGGGTTAAATACAGAGAAAGAATTTTGCACTGTTCTCACTGTGTGCAGTTTACACTTTAAATAAGCCCCTCAATCACAGAGTATTTTTACTGTGTGCTGTGAGCATCCTGAGCAATCAGATCTTCAGGGTTTTGATGTATTAATGTGATCCATGCAGCCCTATAGACAAGCACAAATTGCTTAGTAATACTGAGAGTACAGCATCATTCTCTCAGCCCACCTCATGGACCAGAATCCTTGAACTGGCCTGTTTTAAAACAGCTCGTTATGGACCCTGGTTAGCTGTAACAACTAGAACATTAGAGCATCCGCAGTAGAGCATCTCAACACAGTGGATGCTCTGCCCCAGATATGTTCAGAACAACTCATCACCACTAGGGATGATACTGATGAGTGTTTTCAGGTGCAAATTCATCTCTATGCAGGTCATTAAGATGTGCTGAAACATAATTATGATCGTTCTTTCCAGGTACTGGATGTTCATTTAGTTATAACACTATATAATATCCAAAAGTAATCAGATACCCCTTCCACTTGGTGAATTCAGCTGTTCGTTGATACAGGTGTCCAGTTTCTTGTTCTTTTTATTACTATCAGGAGCTGTTTAAGTAGTATTGCATCAATTACACAAAGAAACAGCATTCAAAGTAAAGTGACACCTTATTGTCACGTGTAAACACACCGTAGCACACAGTGTGAGCAGGAGCAGGCAGCCAGTGACAGAGCACCCAAGGGAGCAGAGTGTGGGGATGGTACCTTGCTCAGTTTACATCACTGGTGCCACTAGCAATCCTGGGATTTGAACCTGCGACCTTCTGATCACAGCAGCAACTCCCTAACCACCAGACAACCAGCTACCCCTAAAACCACTTACAACTGGATTTGAACCAACAATCCTATTTCTATGAGTACAGATGTTAACCAGTGGACCACATGGGTGGTCCAAGACAAGCAACAAGTCAATGCTAATGCTACATAGCCAGCCCAAAATAGGACTATATAATATTTTGGGGGCTGTCTAGGGGGGATTTCTTACACCAAGGGTGTGATATTACCACCCACCCATCCATTATCTGAACCGCTTATCATTATCACAGGGAATGCTAGAGCCTATTCCAGCATTCAGACTGCAAAAGGGTGAGAAACACTGTGGACACGTCACCAGTCCTCACAAACACACACACACACACACACACACACACACACACACCTAGCAGCAGTTTAGCACCTCCAATTCAAACTACAGGAAGAAATCCACACAGATATGGGGAGAACACGCAAACACCACACAGTACGCAGTTCACACTGTATGCAGTGGTGTGTTCATGTATGACAAATGGACACCTTACACTTCAAATTAGCCCGTCAACCACAGAATATTTTTACAGTGTGCTGTGAGCATCCTGACCAATCAAATCTTTAGGTGGTTGATGTATTAATGTGGTTCATGCAGCCCAAAAGACAACAGCATTAACTGCTTAGTGATATTGAGATTATTCTCTCAGCTCAACTTGTGCACCAGTATTCCTGACTGGGGCTGCATTTAAACTGCACATTTAGCTGTCAGCTGAAACTCCAGTTCACCTGACATGCATGCCTTCGGACTTCAGGGAGAAACCGACTCAGGCATGGGGAGAACATGCAAACACCACACAGAAAGAATCTCAACTGCCCAGGCTGGGAATCAAACCCTGGACCTTCTTGCCATGAAGCCAGAGCACAATCCACTAGGCGACCCCAACATTATAACCGGACCTCAAAAAAAAAAAGGTATCATATAAAATCATGTTCATATAACTTTTGTAACTTAATATGAATGCATAGTTCACTATGATTCATGATTGAAATCATAGTGAAAATAAAATAAACAAATACAAATGAACAAATCTCAGGAATGCAGTGATCCTGGTGAAATTTTTAAAAAGGAACCAGAAAACGTGCACCTACAGCAATTCACTGGTTGCTAAGATGTTGCTAACTGGTTGCTTTGGTATCTCTGACAATTACTAGGATTACGGGCCTCCCCTGCCAGAATGGGGGAAACCCCCCCACCCCCCACCCCCCCAGCACACAAACACACCCAAGTTCTCAGGCTTTAGTTACTTGTGTAAATATGCATCTATTTATTACACTGCACATTTTCTGTCCTTTTGCTGCTATATGTGCACATCATATTTACTACATATTTAACTCATATTTGCTGATTAACTCACATATTTATTGCTGTTCTGCATTTTTGCACATGTAATAACTTCTGCTAGAATACAGTCCCTGTCATAATACTGTCTCCAGCCAGACTGTAGCTACTGTTGATTGCACTGAAGGTTGTCTTGTCTTGTCTTGTCTTGTCTAATGGTATTGTCGCGCTTGTGTTTCTTGCACACTTTTGTTTCCTGTTTGCACTTGTGCTGTTCTGGTCTGTTCTGTTCTTGTGTTGCACCAAAGTTTGTGCGCCCCACTTATATCAGAAGTATACAAATAAACCACCCTGTGTACACAGTGAAATGAGATAATGTGCCTCCAGGACCATGGTGCAACACAAGAACAGAACAGACCAGAACAGCAAAATGACAATAAAACCTACTTGACTTGACTAGGATGTTGCAAGGTGGTGTTCAGGTGATTGTTCAGGTTTTGTTAGGTTGATGCTACGGAATTCCACATTATTGATAAGGTGTTGGGTGGTTTATTTGTATACTTCTGATATAAGTGGGGCGCACAAACTTTTGCCCACCATTCATTCCCTTGGGGAAAACAAAACAAAACATAACAAACAAACATGGAAACTGCATGACCAATCAAACTGATTCCTATTCCCAACCAGACTGAACAATCCGGTGTTGGAATGGTGTTGATATCTTGAAAACTGCAAAACAGAAAAATAATAAATGTGTCCAGATCACATTTGGCCATTTCATTTGATCAGAAGAGTAAATATGAGTAGAGCGGGACTACTGGGGGGCTTCTTCCCCTGGTAACCCAGCATAGAAAGCCAACAAAATCGAATAAAAACAGACAAAATAATTTAAACTGCGTTAGTCCGTGATTTTTACGTGTTTAAGTTTCTGCGTGCTCGGTGGGGGCGGTGCTGTTGAGGCTACGTCAATGTGAGACCCCTCCTCATCATCCAGTCCGGCCGGACAGCGCGCGTTCTCGTGTTTGTTGTTATTGTTGCGCTTTGAAAGAGAGAGAGAGAGAGAGAGAGAGAGAGAGAGAGAGAGAGAGAGAGAGAGAGAGAGAGAGAGAGAGAGAGAG
>JBBIGA010000001.1:36323734-36337598 GCA_037576975.1 Alestes dentex | reverse complement strand
TGTGTGTGTGTGTGTGTGTGTGTGTGTGTGTGTGTGTGTGTGTGTGTGTGTGTGTGTGTGTGTGTGTGTGTCAGTCTCCTGCTAAGGCTGTTTATAACGCTCGTCATTGGAACCAGCCTGAACCGGAGGATGTGCCCCCATCTGTGCCCTCTCGCACTGTTGTTGCACCTGTACGTACTGACTTCTCCCTTATGACTTTTGACCATGTATATATTGTATATGTATTATATACATTTATTCATTTATTTTATTATTATTATTATTGATCTGTATAAATGGCTATATTGCGTGTCATGGTGGGCCACCACAGCAAACTTTCTTCCTCAATGAATGTGCCTGATTTAATTCTTTAGCTAATTAGCAAGACCTTCATGAGCTGAATACAGAAAATTAGATAAGAACGATGAAGAAAGCCTAATCTCAATAGAGCTGTGACCCATGTTTAACCCAGTTTGACATGCCTGCTCTAAAATATAAATCTAGAACAAAACGCTTTACTATAAGCACCACCACTTTTAGCTATCATTTAAACATTGAAACCTATGACCTCTTCTTGAAATAACTGATCAAAATGTGACTTTTGTGACATTCATGTAAAGATGATCTTGTTGCTTTTTCAGTAACTTTTATTTGACTGAATCTATGATTATTGTAAGTGTTCATATTCTTGATAAATTAGCCATAAATACCTGTTTTGGGGGAAACGGTATTTTCTTTAAAAAAACCAAACAACTTTTATTTATATAAATTATGTTCCTAGAAGCCAAGTGTGTCAAGTGGAAGTAAAGATGCAAATTCCTACAAAGATGATGGAGTGTTCAAAGCCCCTCCTCCTCCTCCGAAAGTCACCAAAACAGTGACTGTCCCAACTGAGCCCTATCAGGACATTGTCACTTCGCTCAAGTGCAACAAGGAGCACAAGGAGGTGAGAAATACACCCTGGAAAGCTAATCAAAATATCTGATACTTTTATTTCATGAAACAGAGAATGATTGATCAGTCAGTGAAGTAAATACTCCAAAGAGCTGTGCTTTTTCCCCCAGACTGTTCCTTCATTTTGTTGTAAAACTTAAATGTGTATTTGTGTGTGTGTGTGTGTGTGTGTGTGTGTGTGCGTAGCTGTATACAGTAGTTCAGCATGTGAAGCACTTTAATGATGTGGTGGAGTTCGGGGAGAATCAAGAGTTCACTGATGATTTTGAGTATCTGGAGACAGGCCTAAAGAGCACTCAACCTCTCAACACACGATGCCTTAGGTAATACTCAAATACACACGGGGATTTATGCTCACTGCAGAGCTTTCAACGGCCTCATTAACACTACATATAATCAGAAATATTACTCATACACTTCAAATTAGGGGTTTGAATCTCAGACCTCAAAATGATTCAAATTATTTCTCAGTTGTGTGACTGCCCCAAATGGTTTCTAATGGTATGTTATGCATGTACATTATTAAATGTTACCACGAATGATGTGTGGTTGAATCACCACCTTCAGGTTGATCTCACATTCAGATTGTGCATTTACTTCAGGCTTACCCATTCTGCTTCAGGCTTACTGTTCTTTAAGCATATATGAATGTTTTATCTGACTGTGTCGTTCTCTTGCCTTATAGTATAATTAGTCTGGCCACGCGCTGCGCCATGCCAAGTTTCCGCATGCACCTGAGGGCTCGGGGAAAGGTGGCACAGGTCTTTAAGATGCTCAGTGACGCTCCACAGCATCCGGTGAGGCGCCGTACATGCCAGTCTATGATCCACTTTTCACTAAGAGCATGTTCATGTTTTTTATTCTCAAATGAGTGTATCAGGTACAACAGTGGTGCAGGAGATTTTAAACACCTCACTACTGAGTTAAGTATTCAGTCAGCAAAACCACTGTGAAATGGCCACTGATGAAGGGCTAGATGATGTTAAAAATGTATAGTTATTCAAAAAGCAGAATTAGTAATTGTTATACTCTGTTCTTCATTGGCTTGGTCTTTCAGAATTTGGCCTTGTGCACCGCCTCCCTGATGTATATTCTGAGTCGGGATCGGCTGAATATGGACTTGGACCGGGCCTGTTTAGAGCTAATGATCCGGCTGCTGGAAATGGAGCAGGACAATTCAGTGCCCGACCAGCTCACAGCTAAAGAGATTAACAAGGTCAAAGAAAAGATCCGCAAACTCTGCGAAACGGTGCACAATAAACATCTGGACCTGGAGAATATCACTGTGAGTTGTACGAATGGCCTCCATATTTTATACCTGTTCCCATAAATAAAGAGCCAGTGTGGCTGCAGGTTTTTGTTTGAACCAAGCAGAAGTTCAGTAACTAATCAGTTGTTTGAGACCAGATTAAAAAAATGGAATCAGGTAAGCTTCTGCTTCACTAAAATGAAGACACATTGGCCCATTGGCAGAAAAGATTGATGATCCTTGGTACATTACTGTTTATTAAATAACACATTTTTAATGATTTGTAACATTAATATAGTGTATACTGCATAAAGAAACAATTTTTTTTTACCTACACCATGTCTATCTGTTTTCAGACTGGCCACCTAGCAATGGAGACTCTTCTCTCTCTCACATCTAAGAGAGCAGGGGACTGGTTTAAAGAAGAGTTGCGATTATTGGGTGGACTGGATCACATTGTAGATAAAGGTAGTGTGGATTACTCTGTAATAGCCTCAGAACTGCTATTACACACGGCTAATGCCTGAAACGCTGACTGTTACTATACGTGACAGATGTAACCGAGATTATTGTTATATTAAAGAATAGTGTGTCATAAATTACATCCCTGGTGATTCCCAGCCATCTGTGTCTGAGACATCAAGAGCACATTATTGGCTTCGCCCTCTTTGTGTGGCCTTCCCTCCCCCGAGTCATGCATTAGCAATATTATAATCCCATTACTGCAGAAGGCTGCAATACACAAATGAGTTTTACAGTAATTCATTATTTATAGCTGAATCTAAGACATTTTTGAGTTTTTGATGAATCAAGGCATTGATGTTCATGTAAGTAATCAGTATCAAGTTTGATCAGTATCAAGTTTAAGTAATTTTGCTCACAATAAAGTCTTACATCATGGCACTTCAGTGGTTCACCTTTGTGTTTTTAATGTCTTGAATTGTCAATCATGATTACAGTATGTACTGATATTTTAACAGGAAGTTAATTTCATCAGTGATGAGTAAGTTTGTTTTTCTGTGTACTACACCAGAGCATTCATTACATGGGTGTAACATTTTTCTCTCTTCCCATTTCTCTCTCTATTTCTCAGTGAAAGAGTGTGTGGAGAGCTTGGATCAAGAGGAGGATAAGGAGATGCTGGTGGCCTCGTTATGGGGGGCAGAGCGATGCTTACGGGTACTAGAGAGTGTGAGTATATGCCAGTGTATAGACTGAAAGTAAGTGTGCATGATCAGGTGAGAGATTTCATCTTTGTCTTTTTTTTTTTTTTTTTGTTCTTTTCCCCAAATTCAGGTAACGGTCCATAACCCAGAGAACCAAGCTTACCTGATTGCCTACAAAGACTCACAGTTAATAGTGTCCTCAGCCAGGTGAGGGGTGTGTCCGTGTACGGTCATGGTACATGAGGAGTATGGTAGCTCCGCTGTGTTTGAGTGTGTTTTCATGTTACAGAATGGTACAGTATGGCTGTTTATTCTGGGTATGTGTATGTGTAGGGGCCTGCGCTATTGTGAGGAGATGATTCAGCGGTATAGCCGTGAGGTCAACAGCTCCCTCTCGTCCTCTGGCACTGCCCTACCTCACTGTAGCCATAGTAATGTAGGCAAGGCCGTGGAGGACTGCATGAGAGCGGTGATAGGAGTGCTTCTCAACCTCACTCATGACAATGGTAAGATAAACGAACCTCAGATTCTCCAAGTCTCTGAAACAGTACTGGATGCGTAGAACACCATTCTTACAAAATATCAGCAGGGTTGACATTACATATAAAGGCCACTACATATAAATAACATTTATTTTTTCTGAAACAATCAACCACCATGCACTTTACCTGTTTGAAAGCATCTGCACTCGGGTTTCCCTAATTATTTGCTATTTTGTTATTTTTCACTCCTCTATTGATCATATGTTAACTACAATATTGACAAATAAAATAAACACTGTGTGTATTGTTTCAAATAAGATAATGGACACGATAGCTGTATGTGTTACTTTGATAGGTGCAGATTACCTTTAACCAATAAAATGTCTGTGTTGAACAGCTAAGAGGAGGTCAACACCCACCTGGTAGAAAATAACTGTGTTTCTCTTTTTTTTTCCCCCATTCTCTTTGTTTGCTCCCTTCTTTTGTTCTTTCTTTCTCTATCCCTGTCTATAGAGTGGGGCAGCACAAAGACTGGTGAACAAGATCAGCTAATCATCACAGCGCTGAACTGTGTCCTCAAAGTCCCTCGTTTTCTACCTCAAGAGCAGAGATTTGACATCAGAGTGCTTGTGCGTATTAATGAACTACTTAATTCGCTTATAAAGTCATGAAATATATAACTGTAACACTGAGGGACATGGGTATACGTTTCTGACTCTACAGTGGCCGTATTCCCACCTGCCATTAACATGTAACATAGATGACCCAATCACAGGTGTGAACGAGATGTCAGGTGGCTGTCCATATTCAGACAACAGCCTGTTTAAGGTATACTAGAGATGAATTTATGCAAGACAATTTGAAGTGTGAATTCTCAACAGCTGTAGAGTGAGAGTGGAATGAGATTAGAACCTCAGTTCTCTAAGACTGTCTTCACTTATGTACTTCAGATAATGTCTGGAGGTCTGAACAGTGTCAAAACAGGACATGCACCAGGAGATTTTCTGAGTTCGATGAGTTCTCACCTACTGGTGGTTTCAGTGAAGGGTGGTGTCTGTGTAGAGTGTGCAGGAGACAGGCTAATAAGTTATGCAAATGGTGGTTTACTCACATTTAGCCCTATTTAAACTGTATTCATGATGTCCAGTCCTTTTGACTTGAAGCTGGCAGAGTGAATAATGCCACAGTATGTGAATGTTCCATAATAGATTTCTAACGGGGAAAAGCACAGACTTTCAATGACCACTGCTTGAAACTGTTAATCCTCCGCAGTAAACAAGCACACCGATTCAAATCAGGATGCATGTGTTAGAGTTGGAATGTTGCCTGTATGCCAAAAGTGGTTGAAATAATACGAATAAAAATAAAGCTTAAAAAAAGCTGTAATTTCATGCATTTATACTACTACTAATAATTATTTGTTATTATTTTTCAACCTGTTTTTCAACCTGTATTTACATTTGTATTTTTAAAATGTTTTATTTTGGCCAACAAGGTCTGTATATTTTATTGAAAATGATCAATTCACTATTTAGATGCTAATACTTTTTAAAAGTTTAATCAGTTTTGAGGCACGTTTACAACCCTAATGGTCTTTGTTACGTTTATATTTGTGTTTTGCATTCAGGGCCTGGGGCTGTTGATAAACCTGGTTGAGTACAGCTCCAGAAACAGGCACTGTCTTGTGGAAATGGAGGTGGACACCAGTTGCCTGGTAGAGCCAGAGAAAGATGTGAAGAAAGAAACAGAAGATGGGGTGGAGGGAGAGAACAAAAAGGAAGGAGAAGAGAACAAATTAAGCACAGTAGAGTCCTCAAATGCTCTTCATGCGCTTGTGCAGGTGTGTATAGACCTGAAATATTTGACGGTTGCGTCCATACACTTTTGTCATCTCTGGATTCTACCTCAAATGTCTAAATACTCTATAAGAGACTGGCTTCCTTCTCAGCCACAGTTCTGTGGAGATTAGTACTGATTTCAATTCATGAAGGCCATCATCTCCTGGCATTGATCTAGTTAGTCACATAACTTTAGATCTAAAGTAAGAAAGCAAAACTTGGACACCGAGCATGTCTTGGCTGTTCTTGAACTGGGTGTGTTTAATGATGTTTGCAGTGCTGTGACACATAAAAACTGAACCTTAAGGCATGCATTCGATGCCACGATAAGAAACCTTAGCTAGCCATTCTTACTGAAGCTGGAGTAACACAAGACAGTTCACTTTCCCATATTAAAAAGATGAGACTTAGACTGGAATATTGGTGACAAAGCAAAAATCCTCCATGTGGGTGCAGTTAGTAGTCTAGCTAACCAACTAACCAGAAACAAAAATGATGTAAATGTAAACCCAATATACTTACTTTCATTACTGTTATCTCACAAACGTGTGAGTGCTTTGTACTGACCTTGAGCAACAAATGTAGATAACCAGCAGCAGTGTGGGTTAGTTGTGTTTGTACATCTGTGTCCACTTGCGGTTAGCCACATGGCTAACATAGCCTTAGCAAGCTGTCTCACTCGTCTGCTGTAGATAATGACTCTGCAGCTGGATAACAGGCCCAACTGACTTTTTATATGCCACTGGGGTAGAAATGTTTGTAGAAAGGTTTGTGTAAAATGTAAAATCAAGTATACTGATGTAACACATTATCATTCACAATCGTTCAATGTGCTTTACAGAAATAGAATATAAAATAAAATGGAACAAAATAAAGGAAGTCAAAGAGATAAGAGTGCAAAATGCAATAGAAGTGCAAATGTTTAAAAGAAGGCAGTGGTGAATAGTGCAGTTTTTAGCAGCTTTTTAAAGCTACATTGGTGCAGAGAATGTCCACAATGGAGGAAATGCTAAATTTAGCGATCCATTTGTGTTGTATGAGAAATCAACACTGGTAGAGCAACAGTGCTGTTAAAATGTATTTGTCCTGGAATAAGCTGATGCGAGATCACTCATCACGCTGAATCCCATTGAAATGAGAGTGATTTTCCTGGCAGGCACAATTGAGACTGGGTCTTTGTTCTTGGAAATAAATACTGCAGAGCCAGCCTGCCGTCTAGCCAGTACAAAACCTATTTGGATTATACCTCGAATTAAGGCTGAGGTTTCTGTTGCCTCATTTCAAGAGCAAAAACAGAAATTATTTAATTTGAATGATCCAAGTGATTACAATTTTGTGGAATATCCATGGAAAATGCTTTCTAAGAGTGCCAGTGTGCGTTTGTTTGTGTTTGTGTGCACATACACAGCTGTTCCTGGAACGAGAGAGAGCAGCTGTGCTGGCCGAGGCTCAGACCGATGACCTCATCAGCGAAGCACCCAAGTCTCAGGCTGACCAGAGTGGAGAGTGGCAGGAGACCTCTGGGGAGATTCAGTGGGTTGCCATGGAAACCAATGAGGCACCTGACAAAAAGGAGGAAAAGAAAGAGGAGGAAGATGAGGAGCTGGACCTCAATAAAGGTACCAAGGCTTTCGTTTTGGGCATCATACAGATACTTTGTTCAGGGAGTAGGTCTGACAAAGCCTAGTATGGCAAATCACACAAACCACCTTTCCCGCACACGCACATTCTCCTTGTTTAAATGAAATTTAATGTCACTGATTTGTGGCCCCTTTGAATTTTCTTTTGCAGCACTGCAGCATGCTGGGAAGCACATGGAGGACAGTATTGTAGCGTCTTACACGGCCCTGCTGCTGGGCTGCCTCTGTCAGGACAGTCCGGTAAGTGCCTAGCTATCGGGCATTTTTCATTTACTGGCTGAAACAGTACAATTGTATTAATAATGTACTGCTTGTTCTGTTGGTTAAAAATAATGCCGTGGTTTGTTGAATGTACATGTAAAAGAGTGTGTCTGCGTATGTTTCAGTTGAATGTCAAGTCAGTGAGGGAGAGCCTTCCTAAGGGAGATTTCTCCATTATGACTGAGATGCTAAAGAAGTTCCTCAACTTCATGAACCTGACGGTAAGGACTGAAAATACAACAGAACTGAAAATGTCACGGTAGATTGAGGTTAAAAACGGCACAGTAGTCTGCAAGAAAGTGTACATGGGCATCTTGGCGCCTCCAGCAACATACGTGTCATGCCCATAAAATACAAAAGTCTTGATGAAATCAGTTTATGTTTTACATAAGCAAGTGTTTTAAACCGTTGAGAATTGGGCTCATCATAGCAGCTGTTAAGTTACTCTAGTTAGTTGTAGTAGCCTTAAAGGGCCCATATACAGTTTCTTATCCCAATATTTTCTTACTGTATCTTTTAAGCTAAAGTGTGTGTTAGAATGTGGATGTGTTCTAATTGACTGGCCTGTATTGTGCCTCATTTAAAAACAGTTAGGGATGAAACATACATACATTCATCCGTAAATAAACGAAGACAAAGGGTTCATGTTAGGCCAGCTGTCCTGGGGTTTACAGTATCGGATTAAATATCGGCTTCAGAGTTCAGAGCAAGCAAGGAATACTCTTTGCTGCTTGTTGCTTTCAAAAAACATCTCTGGTTTGAATTCTTGATAGATTCATAATGCACAAGCTTAAACTATCGCATCTTATAAACCGATATTTTTGCCCCTCATGGAGCTAAATTTACTAGTTTAGTGTTCTGCATTACATGGATATTTCTTTTTTTTTAATTTGTTCTTTAATACACATTAGTCATAAATATCCACATTCTTCCCTTTTTCTTTCCTTTTTTCTGTTATTAGTGTTCTGTTGGCACCACGGGCCAGAAGTCCATCTCACGGGTGATTGAGTACCTGGAGCACTGTTAGCGAAGGTGAGGCAGTTTAGTGGAATTTTAGAGGACTGGAGGCACAAAGACCTACAGTGGGAGGCGTTCAGTTTCACTCTGATCACCACCGCTGGGGGCTGCGTTCACCACAGAGGCTCCTTTCATTCACGGGTCTTTCCAGGCATTATTCAAATGCTGTCTCTCTCACACATGTTCACACACGTGCGCACACACACACAGTCGAGCACACTCGTGCATATGCATCGAATATTTGGAAATAACCCCTTTCCCTCAAACTGTTAAGGCAAATATGTGCACCCATATGAAGATTAAACAAGGATTTTACTCTTTTCTAAAGGTGATCCACTATAATAAAATACCATAACATGTACTGTTATGTTTAATAGTGACTAATATTTGAAATATAATGAAATGTGCACATACAACTTGATGATGAACTCTCTTAACAATGCGGGATCATTTCACTAAAAGATGTGCATTTGAGAACAATAATGAACTGTGAACAGCTGATGATGAATTATTCAATTGAATTGGAGTGTGAATTTTGAGAAAGGGTGGGGGTCCTATAATGTATTTAATCACTATGGATGCATTGCAAAAATTATACTGGCAAATGAATTCATCTTAAAGTCAATATAGGTCATATTTTCCAACAATTTGAGAAAGCTTAACTTCTTTCTAGATGTTTTTACTTGTTTTAAGTCATTTCACCTGGTGCAGTCTTATTCTACTCACAGATAATCTTGTAAAATGCAGAAGGGAATCTACCAAGAAAATAAGACCTCATGAAAATGAGATGACCAAAACATGTCAAAATATCTAGAATACTGTTATCCTCACAAAACTCTGATGCTGAGAAATCCTTTATATAAATTGGATTAAAGATGTTTTCACTTGTCATTATATTTTTTTGAAGTTTTCATGTCCTCTGCAATTGTTGCAGAGGAACTGAGTAGTTAAAATGGAATGAAGGGCTCATTCAGGGCTGCAAGCTATGGAAGAAATTCTGTATTGCTGTTAAATTGCTACATGTTGCAATTATCTTTTATTATATTAAAAAGACATTAATGAACCCTTATTTTGATGTGGCTAAAGATCAGCCTGCACACTTATTGACCACGTTGGATCATCTGCTTGTCTTGGTTGAAGCTCATCTTCAGATTATATTGAAAGCCACTATTGCGATAATGTGGCATACAAGCTTATCTGGCATACCGGCTCTGACTGATTAAAAAAAAAATTGTCTGTCTCTGGCATGTTGTTGCTTGGAGTTTAAAGTGTCACCTTGTGAAATTCAGGGAGTATGTCTTAAATTTGGTTGCTAATCAAGACCAATTGTTTGGATGAGAGATTCTGCATCATTACCACAAGTTCTCTGCCTTTATTCAAACCTGTATCACTTCCAAAGGATGTGTTTGAAAGAACAATCATGTAGAAACTATACATTTGGAAACCAATGAAAGTCTGTTGCGTGGCTAGTCGTTTTGATTTGATCATTGTTTGATTTTATTTTTTTCCTTCCTTCTTTAAAGAAGCATCAAATCAGCAGGACTGGGTTTTCTTCATTTGAACGATGATGACTTGAAAACTGTGGATTGTTGTTTTGTTTTTTGTTTTTATGCAAGGACTTGCTCTGAGTTTATGTACATATTGCTAAGAATTGAATGAGGTGGTGTTGCTCATGCTGCAATACCAAAAGAAGTGTCCTGGCAGTTGTGGAGATTTCTGATTGATGTATCTTTCTGAATGAGTTCATCTGAAAGGTCCTGTTTTATTTTCTTTCCAATTTAATAGTTAGAATTTCTTTCTTTAGTGTGAAATTAAGTAAAAAAATTAGTACTTTGTGAACACCGTTTTCCATCTTGGTTGCGAATATCTTAAGCTGTACCTTGATCTCAGCTTGGTGATGTAGAGCAGCTTTAGAATGCTTGGTGAAATGAACAACCACCTCCTCTCCCCAACTGAACTAAGCTAAGTGTCTTCTGTCTCTATCAGACGTTTGGTAAAGCAGAGCCATACTGAGTAAAGAACCATTTATATTTTCTCTGATTTGTAAAGCTGCAGTGACCCAAGTTTTTTTGTGATAAGTTAATTTGAGTCTGAATTTTGAGTGCTTGTTTTGAACCTGTAAATATTTTCTGTAAATAGTGCGTGCTGGATGTTAGACTGCTAGAGTACTTTTTCTGAATTGAATTTTTTATACAGGTTTTTTTTCTTAATTTGGAAAAAATGCAGAATAAGACATTTGCAGGAATATATATATAAATATCTATATATATGTATAAACAATTTTTACCAATTTCCAGGATACTGTCTTTGATTACCTGTAAATAATTTTTGCCTTTAATAAATGAATTGCTACTTTATGTAATCTTGAGTTGGAGTTTTTAAACCACATCAACCACCACCCCCTTTGCTTTGATGCATCTTTACTCCCTCTCGGGATTCTACCATGCAGCTTCATGAGGAGCCACCTGGGATGCTTTTGGAAGCATATGCTTTTTGCTCTCAGCAAAAACGGTTTATTGTAGTATGTGCTAGCAATAGCAGAACATTTTTGTTATTCTACAGAACCATTTAAAAGGTTGTTTAAAGAACCACATCCATCAGTCATGGTTGGGGGAAAAGAACCCTTTAAGCATCCACATTGTTCTACACTGCCCAGCCGAAGATTAAAACCACCAGCCTAATAATATATAGGTCACTCTCTTGCAACCAAAATAGCCAACTTGTCCAGACATAGATGCCACAAGACCTCTGAAGGTGTGCAGCATCAGATCTTTGCATCCCTGTAAGTTGTGAGGTGGCCTGTACCAGCCAGTACATGCCATAGATGCTCTATTGGTTTTGGATCTGGGCAACCAGGAATTTTGTCATGAGTGAACAAATCAAAGCACAGTGTTTATGGTATTTAGCAGACGCTCATATCCAGAGCGACGTACATCAGTACATCAGATTTCATCAAGTAGTGCACATCTGTTTTTCATACCTATACTCAAACCAACATCTGCTTTTTTAAGTTCCTGCCAGCTAAGTTACACAGTTTAACAAACCCTGTCAAAAAGAACAAACATCAAAATGCACAAGTAAGGAACAACAGTTAAGAGCGTAAGGAAAAGATGTATAAGAGATAAGCGAGAGGACTGTTTAGTCACCAAGGTGCTCCTTGAAGAGGTGGGTCTTCGTAAGACGCTTGAAGACAGCGAGGGACTCCGCAGATCTGATTGCAAGAGGGAGTTCATGCCACCACTGGGGGGTCAAGTCTGAAGAGAGTCTTGATGCATGTCTTCCTCTTCTTTTGAGCAACAGAGGTTCAAGACAAGCAGTGCTTACAGCTCTGAGAGGATGAGAAGTGACACGCTGCTTGATCAGTGCTGATAAGAAAGGAGGTGCCAGTCCGTTCTTGGCCTTGAAGGTAAGTGTTAAGGTTTTGAACTTAATGCAAGCTGCCACTGGGAGCCAATGAAGTAGAGGTGTGGTATGTGAGAATTTAGGAACACTGATAACTAACCTTGCAGCTGCAATCTGAATCAGCTGAAGTGGTCTCATTACCTTCAGTGGAAGTCCAGTCAGAAGAGAGTCGCAGTGTTCCAGTTTAGAGGTGACCAGAGACTGGATGAGTAGCTGCATAGCTTCAGTGGTGAGAAAGGGTCGGATTCTTCTGACGTTGTAAAAAGGTATATGCATGTCCTGGAGAGGTGGTCAACATGCGACAAGAATGACAGTTCTTCATCTAGCATGACATCAAGAATTCTTACCTTCGAGGGGATAATAACAGAGTTTTCTAAAGTAATGGTGAGGTTGTGGCTTGGTGAGGGACTTACTTTGATGAAAAGAAGCTAAGTTTTCCTGGGATTTAGCTTGAGGGGGTGGGCTGCCATCCAAGAGGAGATCTCAGCCAGACAGTCTGAGAAAGAGGCTGGGAAAGAGAATAAGTTGTGTCATCTGCATAAAAGCCATGTGAGGTTGTTACATCCCTAAGAAAACTGGTATATAAAGAAAAGAGAAGCTGTCCAAGGTCTGAGCCCTGTGGAACACCAGTGGACAATATTTGCGGGGCAGACTGGGAGCCATACCATGCTACCTGGTACCTTCGGTCATCAAGGATCTGCCAGACTAGCCAGGAGGATCTGATGGTCAACCTTGTCGAAGGCTGCAGAAAGGTCAAGAAGAATCAGAGCAGGAGACAGGTTGGCTGATCTAGCTGCATGAAGTTCTTCGGAGATGGCTTGTAGTGCAGTTTCAGTAAAGTGTGCAGCCTTCAACCCAGACTGTTGAGGGTCCTGAAGCCTGTTTTGAGAAAGATAGATGTTGAGTTGGTTATAAACAGCACATTCCAGGACTTTGGAAAGGAAGGAGAGAAGAGATACTGGTCTTTAGTTGTAGACATCTGAGAAGTCCAACGTAGGTTTCTTCAGAATTGGTGTGACCACTGCAGACTTGAAAGCAGAGGGGACATGACCAGTTGTTAAGAAGCCATTGATGATGTGGGCGATATGCGGGATTAGATCCGATAACATCTGGAGCGTACTTGACAGGAAAAGTTTGAGCAGAGACGTGGTGGGTTTGGTGGACATCAGGAGCAAGGTGAGAAGCCAAGAAACTGGGCGGCATTGGCTGGTCTCTGGCTGGCAGGTGGCTTGATGATTGGCAGAAAGGATCTACTAATGTCATCAATCTTCTCATCGAAGAATGTGAAGTAGTCTTCTGGTAAGATAGCTGGAACAACAGGGAGAGATGGATATGAAACGAAAAGGTGGCAAAGAGCTTGCAAGGGTTGGATGCTGATTCTTTAAACTTGGTTCTGTAGAAGGAAGACTTTGTAGAAGTTAAATCAGTGGCAAATTTGGATAAAATAGAGTGATAAGTGATAAAATTCTTTCTCTGCATTTAACCCATTCACCAAATGAAACAGCAGGCAGCTAGCGATGCAGTGTGTGAGGATGGTACCTTGCACAAGGCAGACCAGCTTGAAATACACTATATGGACAAATATATTGGAACACCTGACCATTACACTTTAATGACACTGCATTCAAATACATACAAAGACTTTAATATGGAGTTGGTCCCTCCTTTGCAGCAGTGGCGGCTGCTAGTCTTTCAAACAGGGGAAGCTCATTTAGGCCTACATCATGAAATTCATTACATTATTCGTACATAAATTCTGCCCTCTGTTCCTTTTTCAGAAAATGGCTTGTGACCCTGTTGTACTTCATCCACCTGCCATGCTATAAAGAGAGCAGTCTGAATTTACCTTTGATATGATCAGAAACAGTGGCTGCAA
>JBBIGA010000001.1:36304288-36315425 GCA_037576975.1 Alestes dentex | reverse complement strand
GGGGCTCAGAGGAGTTGCAGAAGTTGTTCAGAGTTGTTCAGAAGTTTGGAGTTGTTCTTCTGAAGTTGATGAAGTTGCAGATTTTCCACTGTTGGATCTTGGAGCAGGGTGGCTTGAGTTCAGTGAAGGCCCCCCCACCTTTCGCGAGTAACGGCGGAATAAAGTTCATAGTATCCGCACAGTTCATAAATTGGTATTGAGACTTGCAGCCTTGTGATGGTGATGTTCAGATGTTCTATCTTTAGCAATCACCAGTTATAATTTCCCAAATGCTTAAATCCTTAAGTTTTTTAAAGCCAAATCCAGGGAAGTTACATCTCTTTGTCTGTTCGGACCACATGGCCAGAGTCAAAGGGTGGGTGCTGTGTGATTTATGACTTTCTTAAGGAGCATTAGGCCTGAATGTTGCATTTACCACATTTAGGGTATCTTTTAAGTGACATGAATATCATAATTATTACCATAATTTCCGCATAAAGCCACAACAAAAAAGAAACTTGGAAAAGAGCTATGATTTTCTCTTATCTGGTTGGCACAAATAATTAATATTTGCTACTTACATGGGAAGACTTAACACACAAGATACACAGGATGGCTTATCAAAGAAAACACCTTTACAAATTCAAGTAATTTTGAAAGCATATAAGAAACGCAGAAATTGATCCTTTCTCCTTGTTTTCTGAACGATTCAGTCTGTGTGGGTGCTGAAAGGAATGCAGGTGGGGGTGTGAGGGGGAGTCTCTTGAGTGTGTGTGTCTGTTGGAATGTCTCTGCTTTTCTGGAGACTGAATGTCTGGCTCTTGGTTTGTTTATTGCTCCTAAAAAGGCAATCAGGGCTTGCCTTTTGATCCCCACCCCCCGCTCATTTGGCGAGGGCAAAGTTCCTTTTGTTGTTTAAATTAGCTGGGTTCTTTATTGAGGCTGCTGCATCTTCTCTCTCAAGGGTGAGATAACAAGACCTCCCCCTTTACTTGTCCAAAGACAGAGGTCTGTGGAATTCCGGCTTGTGATCGTTTATGAAAATCAGGATTTTTCTTGATCCTACAACATGTAGAATATAGACCTTTAGTGTCTACCATGAATTATTAAGCAATTCTTAAATTATTTGTGTAGTAAAGTATCAATTCCGTCATACACACAGTGTGAACAGCTTGAAATTCTTTCTCTGCATTGATCCCATTCACCCAAGCCAGGAACACAGCAGTGTGTGGGGATGGTGCTCAAGGGTACCTCAGAGGTGCCACTAACAGTCCTGGGATTGAAACCACACAGGGGAAACACCCTAACCACTAGGCTACCAGCTAGCAAGAACTTGAGAGTGAGGAACTTGAGTGTGGGCCCACATACAGGCCTTTAGGGTTTAAGGCAGAGCCGTCCCATGAATATGATTGATTTGGTCTACTAAGAAGTTATCCTAACCCCAACCTCCTCCTCCAGTAAAAGAATAGACATATATCCAAAAGTGTCCTGACACTCCTAATTAGAAAATTCAGCTCATTAAAGTTTGAATGCCACTGCTGGCACAGGTGTTCAACTGTACACACACAGCTCATATAATCTCTATAGAAAAGCACTGCTAACAGAATTTGATATTCTGGAGCAGTTGTGTGTGACAGGCCCTTTAGGCCGATATTCAAACTCGCTGACACACACACTCTCAAACTCTCTTAAGCACATTATCAAACCTCTCACATACACGTCATACTCTCTTACACACACCATCAGAAATCCCACCCCCACCATCATACCCTTTTACATTCATTCTTTCACACGCACACCCCATCATACTCGCTTACACACCATCACCATCATACCCTCTTACATTCACTCTTTCACACACACTATCACACATTCTTCTCATCCCATCATATATTAGAACTCTGAAACCACTGTGTACATGCACATAAACACAATCATACCCTCTTACACTGTTTCATACACACAGTTGTTGGTATCCTGTTTTTTTTTTGTTTTTTTTTGGGGGGGGTTATAAAACCTGGTCAACAAACCCCACCTAACTCTCTCTGGTGTCACCTATAAACAGATCCCCTCAATGGGAAGTCACTTCTTCTTTATAGGAACAACTCCTATAGGCCCAAATTTCAGTAACTTAGCTTAAGTTTAGCTTAGATGTTTGGTCAACATCAGAACAAGCCATCAACAAAGTCAAGCTTGCCACAGGCGGTTCTGCATGCTCTGTGAAAGTGAAGTTATCAAATCCTTTAAATCTGCAGAAAACTTCATCCCTGGATTTTGGCGGACCAGACTATTCCCCAGCAGCGACTGGATGAATCCGTCCTTCCTAATTTTCCCTCCAAACCTCCACAGAAACTTTCTGAGGATGATGGACTTAACTTTATAAAAGGATCTTGTCACATGTGGTTTAACCTTCTATATCTGGGCACAGCAGAACACGGCTTACCTTCATTCTGAATTAAAACATTAATTCTGTAAAAATTAAGCATTGGAAATGTGTTCATGTTTTTCAGACTTAAACTGTGTTTCATGAACCTAAATGTATATGCGCTTAGCTTCAAAAAACAAAAACTGCAAAAGTTTGTGAATGCATTCATGTTTGTCTTCATGTTTGTATTTAAAGAATCTGATTTATGTGCACATCTTTATCTTTGCATATCCTTTTACTCATAGCAATATCTCAGCACTCCTGAGAATTACTAAAACCTCAATATTTATAAAGCTAAGCAGACCATTAGCTTCATCATAAGGCTGAATCCTCAGTTTCTAGTACAGACTTGATCAAACATAGATCTCATTAACATACAGTGTTACTGCGGAGCCACATTGAGAAATCAATCGCAGATTTCCTTTGTCTCCAGGGATAAAGGCTCACATTCCATGCATTCATTCTTCTCTTACAACTTGCACAATGTTTGCTTCCCTGTTCCTCATAACAGGACTGGAAACCCCTCTTCTATCCTGTGCACATGCCAAAGCACAGGCGCTTTCTCTCTCCCCTTCTCTCTCTCTCAAACATGCACATGCAAGCACGCACAGCACATTTTTAGTGTCTCACTCACTTATCCAGTCACTCTTTCACTTAAATCTCATATCAAACCTCTTACATATACTATCAAACCTTCTCACACACATCACAAACACTCTCTGAAAGCCCTTTTCTTCACATTGTGAGGTTTTAACTAGTCTTGACATACAGTATTCACTATTATGCTTAAATGTGCGTACCTTAGAGTATGACTGTGTAAGAGAGGTTTGATGTGTATGTGAGAGAGTATGATAGATTTATAGAGAACCTAAGATAGCGTGTGTGTCATTCAAGTTTGAATATTGGCCTGAAGGGCCTCTCATAGCTGTTCACCATGGACAGTACTAAGCATTGCCTGGAGGGCTAAAAAACAACCATCCAACATCAGTACCCGACCTCACTGTGGTAAAATCATATTCTCACTACAATGTTCCAACACAGAGTATAAAGCCTTCAGAGAAGAGTAGAGGCTCTTAATGTCACAACAGAGGGACAAGCCATTGACTACCCCTATCAATTCTGTCACATCCTGCCTCAATTTGCCTCTCTCTGCCTTTGGTTTTCTTTGGGCTATGTGGCCTTTTGCATGTTTTTTTAGCTCCATCTTAGTCTGGCCCTCTGATTAGTGTACTCACCTGTTTATGTCTCCGCCACTTTCCATATTTTGACTTAGTATATGTATCCCTTTTGTGGGAATCAACGTTTGTCTGTCCACCCTGACACTTTCCTGTCCTCACTGTGTGGTGTTATCCTGTGTTTTTTGTTTTTTTCCCCCGGTTCTTTGTTCAGTATTTGGTTTGGCTTTATATTCCTCATGTTTAGTTTGGTTCAATAAACTTCTGCCTGCGTATACATCCGCCTCCTGTCTTCCCAAAAAAAATGTCACATATTTCTTTTATGTTATGTTTCAATTTTGTTTTTAGGGCACAATATTGTGTAATATTATAAAATACATTCTTAAGATCCAACTACTTTCTATATTTGTGTTTTGACTTTTTTGCTTCTTGATCTGCCATAAACATACCACAAGATAAAAGGTTTGGACACCCCACTATAAGGTAGTAACTTAAAGTTGCTGTCCATGGTGCTGGTGTTTGGCCCTGCTCCACTGGGTCTATTTTATCTCTGTGTGGTGTCGAATGCAAAGGCAGGGGCTACAGTTTCCATTTACAGCTCATACTCTGCTGCCAAGGACATACTCATCTGAGCTTATCAGTGGTGAATTCCAGGCTGTTTCAGCTGGGAAATTTTGGACTAATGAATTGCAGTAAGTAAAACAAAAGAAGATCTTAGAGTACCACAGATGCAAACAAAAGTAAAGCTCCTTGGGCAATTTGCCTGCTCTTGATCTTGTTGGTTATTGGTCCAGATCCCTGAGGGTATGGAGCTCAGTCATAATTTCATGATCCATTTCCTTCAGAACAGTGGGACACATGGCATGGGGATGGATAAAGGTATGGGGGAGGGCTAACCTGACCCAGTACAAAAGCTTCAATTACAATGAACTCAGTAGGGGTAATAGACTTCAAATACGTAGTAGAACATATTTGTTCCAACTCAACAGGACTGTTAATGTTGGGCTTGAATGTTCCATGCATTGAAGGAGACCAGTAGAATCAAAGGACAAAAGAACCAAAATTGGTTCTTCTAAAAAACAATTTGACAAATGTCCAGAAAAGTGACTTCCTACAAAAAATTCACTTTTGGATATGTATTATAGGAAGTAATTGGTCTTTCTGTCTTGTTTATTTTTTGGCCCATCTATCATAGAGTTGTCCGTGCTTAATGGTTTAAGGTTTGGAGAAATGCCCCTCAACTATTCAAGCTGCGGAAAGCAGCCATGGATGCTGAATATATTCAAATGCCAGTGTGTATTTGATCAATCCAGGATGCTTTGGTGGCTGAAAGTGACGCTGTCTCTTCATCTACATTGGTGTTTTTGCCTCTCAGTGCCGAGAAGGAGAAGACACCTTTCCCTAGCTCACTGCTTCAGGATTAACGGCTAATGACTTCATGTGACAACAGCACTGCACTAGTTGCTCACACTGCTGCTGGTCTCCTTTCTCTGTACAATGGCTGAACAGTTATGTCTGGGTGACTTATAAACGTAACAAGAGATGACAAGGCCCACAAAAACACTGCTCATTAAACTGAGTGCACGGTTCACAACTCTGCCTGAAGAGTACTTGAACTGTTTTGTTGCCTAAAAGTTTGTCAGCATCTCGAAAACTCTTTGAAATTATATGCACAAGTTCAACTAAATCCGCAGCACTCCAGTCTAGGAATGCCAAGAACACATATGTTCCTGGTATATATTACAGTACTGTGCAAAGGTCTTGACTCAGGCCTCAGGTCTTTATATTTTACTTCCTAAGGGCCAGACTTAAGAAGTAAAATGACCTATGTATGAATCATTCAAGCAGAACAAAGACCATCTAACTGAAGTCCTGAACCAGTGAAGAAACAGATACAGTTGATTCCAGATGAACAGGCCGGTGATTAGTATACTGCTGAATGCTGAGACATTGGAAAACCATTATTTAGGTTCCTTGTCTCTTGGGGCATGTAGCAGCCTGTCGCAGTAAAACATTTGGTTCCATTTTTTTACCTACTCAATACGCCATAGATAAGACAGAATGACAGGTGTAAAAATATTATTTTGCACCATATGCACATACACACATATATACACAAATCAGCCACATTATTAAAACCACTGACAGGTGAACTGAATAACACCAATCATCCCCTTGCAATTGCACCTGTCAAGGATGGAATATATTAGTCTGCCTGTAAACCATCAGCTATTGAAGCTGATGTATAGGAAACAGGAAAAACAGGCAAGCATAAGGATCTGAGTGACTTTCACAAGAACCAACACAGCTGGGTCAAGAGGGCCCAAAGCTCACTGATACATGTGGGGAGTGATGGCTGGCCTATCTGGACCAACCCTACAAAATAGCTACTGTAGCACAAATAGCTGAATACATCAATGCTGGCTGTTATAGAAAGGTGACAGTACACAGTGCATTGCAGTTTACTTAGTATGGGGCCACATAGTTGAAGACCAGTCAGAGTGCCCATGCTGAACCCTCTCCATTAGTTGCCTACAATCGGCATGTGAGCATCAGAACCATGGAGGACCATGGAGCAATGGAAGGAGGCAGGCTGGTCTGATAAATCAGCCATCATTTTACATCATAGTTTTTGGATGGCCAGATGCGAGTGGGTCGCATACCTGAGGAAGAGATGGCACCAGGATGCCCTATGGGTAGAAGACAAGCCAGCAGAGGTAGTGTATGTTCTAGGCAATGTTAAGCTGGGAAACCTTGGGTCCTGTCATTCACTTTGACACATATCAAATTCTCCAGATTTTATTGAGAATCTGCTGCTAATGTCTTGGTGCTTGATACCACAATGCACCTTCACAATTCTTGTGAAGGCCATGCTTAGAAGGGTCAAAGCTATGGTGTCTGATCAAAGCCAATACAATGAATGGACCAGTACAAATGATTTAATGTTGCAAAAATGCTCTTTGTTGTAACTTCCATTTTAAGTTATTAAAGTTTTGTTTCTTTCTCCTATAAAACTATCATTTTAGAGATGCAGTTTTGTTCTGACAGTGATTATATGCACAGCTGTATGCAAAGATTTGAACACCCCCGAGTAACATTTCCTGTTTGTTCTTTGAAGAGGATGTGTATTTATTTTCACTTAAAAAAACCTTTGACCAAACTTTTGTATGTAACTGTATATTTCTTCATTGGCATTTGTCACAGCCTCGCCACCTCCACCCCACCTCTGGCAGTCCCTGTCACTGGATTACTGATCACCGGTTTGCTTTTTTTTTTCCAGATTATTAGACTTGTTAGTTTATTGATTAGTGCTATCACCTGTATCTAGTTCTTTCTAAGTTCAATGTTTGTTTGATTGTTCTTTTTCATTGGTTAGGTTGTTTGGGTTGATTGTTGTCATGGTTTTCTATCTCTGTTGTCTTTATTTAAAGCCAGCTTACCTGGACGTTTTTATCTGGTCACCATCATTCTCATTTGTGTTTGTCTTTTCTTTGCTGCATGCACACCATGACCAAGCCAGGCTCGAATTTCTATTTCTCTCTTTTCAGAAACAGCCAGATTTACTTCAGTGAATTTCTGTTCTGACTTTTGACATTAACCTCTCCCTTGCATTGATTTGGTGATTGTCTTTCTGTTTGAATTTCAGTTTTAGTTCAAGATTTATGATTGAATTTAGTTTATCACAGCTTGTAACCTGTTTTAAGTTATACTTGTGCTTGAGAGTCTGTGTGTGCTTTAGTTTATTTTTTTTTTTTAGTTAAGCTTTGAATTTAAGATTTTTGGATTGGTTTGTTTATTTAATTTTGTATGATCAGTCCCTTTTTGGATTAAACATTCAGTCAGATCATTATCTGCATTTGCGTCTCCATGTTACCTACACCAGTCCCATGCACAGACATATCACCATTCAGTCCCTTTTTAGGCAAGCACACCACCCAACACCAACAAGAGTCCTTGGAAAAGACTCCTAATGCTACTTTTACTTCCAAACGTGAGTAGATTGCAAATAGCATCTTTCAAATGTAAAATTCCTTAACATCAGAACAAACAGAAAAAAGTTATGTGCAGGCTTGAAGCTGGTGATACAGATGCAAATGGAATGTTAATGCAATAGAGTGGGCTGAAATGTCACAAAGCATGCATGGTATCAGCGAGCTCCACTAATGAGAATCTGATCTTGTTCGATTGCTTCTCTGAACTGTAATTCACAGCGAATCCTGTGGCGCATCATTATTCCCTGCTGTTCCTTTGCTGTGACGGCTGGCTAATGAAGAGCTTATAGCTGGTGAGTAAGGTTCACATGCCAGAATGATACACAGATTGTTTGCTTTAGATCTAATCTTATTTCTAGCAGGGTTTCTACACAGAGATCAGTCCATCATTTGGCACCCCCAACCATACCTTTTGTCCAATCACACACACACACACACACACACACACACACACACACAAAATACCAACCAAAACTTAATCACAAATTATTTGTCGTCCATCTCTTTCCCTCTCTCTTTTTTTTTTTTTATCATCTGGAAATCAACCTTCTCCACTCCATTTGGGGAATGGCCATTACACATGCAGTCACATGCAGTCCAACACAAGAAATACCCTCTGATTGGTCTTTTTTTATTGTCTGGTATCCATTATGCTCTTAAAAGGATCCTAAATGGTTCTTGCCCTTGACGTATGGCCCTATGCTCTTAAGGTGAGACACTACTAGCGGAAACAATGATTTGGTCCCACCAACCTTTCGGTTTTTAAATAAATTGCAGCCATGAGACATCTTTACTTAAACTGTGATCATAAACATGTCAACTCTCAACAAAAATGTGTTTGTCATTTCACCTCCACTCGTGTTTGACTGTATTTTCAAAAAATTCCAACCTTTAAGAAAGGTTCCACCGAGCACAATCTTGTGGTGTGGTATACACTAGAATATCCAAATGTGCATTTACTTTGTACTAAGAGCAACATTCACACAAATGGAGCAATTGTTCTGAGAGCTGACTGGGCTGGGTTATCTTAAAACACCTATATTCATGAATCTGTATGTTTTATTTCCTAGCCACACACACACACACACACACACACACACACTTGCTCACACGTGGCATTGTCTTGATAAAAGAATAAAAAAGTAGAGTTTAATAATCTGTTCAATAAAATACTCTCATCCAAAGGCTAGATGCTGTTAAAATATGCAAATGCATGCATATTTAAGTAGATCTTATTTGCATTATCTTGTAATTATCTGTAGCATTTCTCTTTAGAGATTTCATGTTTCTAACATACGCTTAAAATGAAGACTCCCAACTGGTTCTTGTCTTTGTCGAACAAATCAATGCTCTCAAAAATATAGAATTCTAAATTGTTTTTGTCTTTGATGAATCGTTCTGAGCTCTTAAGACTATGCTTCTAAAATTAAAACTTTAGTGGTTCCATGTTCTTAAAAATTAAGGTTCCCAAGTGGTTGTCTTTGCCAAACAGTTTTATGATCTTAAAAAGGTTCTTGTCCTTGTCTTTCTGTGCTCTGTAAAATAAAGTTTCTTAAGTTATTGCCTTTGCAGTGTTTTTTTTTTTTTTTGCTTTAATGTGTGATTCTGTGTTATTGAAAAAAGGTACTTAAATGGTTCTTGACTTGGACATGTAGTTCTAGGACAATATTATGCGGGTATTCTTTAGTCTGTGAAGCTGTTAGCAGTCACAAAAATGGTTTCTTTTAAGAACCATTCATTCACCTAAGTATTCTTTAGGAAACCATATCTGGCCCTTCTATAGCATTGCTTTAACAAACTCTTTTTTGCCTTGTATTGTTTTTGCAATTCCCGAAACCTGTTGAATTCAACCGTTGTTTGGAAAACGCTGAATATAAATGTGTTTGTGAAGTAGTAATAGTGCATACTGTTTGCAGCTGGGAGAGAGTGGGAGAGTCTGATGCTATTTGTTTTTGAATTGAGTTTCTTTGGGTAGGCTGAGAAGCTCTCTGTGTCTCCTGAGCTAGCTGGGTTTGTTATTATGGCTCCTGAAGCTGTTTCCTCCTTCTAGGTAAATAAATAAATAAATAAATAAACAAACAAACAAATAAGAGACAAACAAAGATGTGGTCTCACCTCTCCTGTCTGCTGCATCCTGTTCTAGGCACGGATGAAACAAGTTCACAAATACGGAGAGGAAATCCATTCTTCTGTCCTTTTCATCATTTATTATTCTTCTTAAGCTTTCTTATTATTTTTATTCCACCCGGTATTTAGCACTGCTTCTTGTCAAAGACTGCATTTAATTTTGGCAAAATTCAAATGTCAAAACGTCCGTTAATATCCCGTCTGTTGCGTTTGTATTCAGATTTTTGATCGGTGGGGGTGGGGAGATGGTGAGGGGAGCTGGTTGTGCGCGGCCAGAATCTCGTCCGTTGTCCAGGAAACAAAAAGTGGGTGGACTAAAAGAATGCTTTTGAAAAGTGGTGAGGAAATGTCCGGTACCCATGCATTCACCTAAATATCTCTGAAATTCAACTGAACATTTAACTAAATACAATGCATTCTTTTGAATCTCAACAAAACCATCAACTTAAACCATAACATGCACCTAAAGCCTAAATCTACTCAAATATAATCCAAACCCTAACATTTGTGACTTTTGCCAGAAGGTTTGTTATAAACGGAGCATCTGTAGATATATCCTCTGTGGCAACACAAAATAAAGTGCTTGGTCGGAGCATAAAGTCTGACTGCACAAGCTCAAAGTAATAAAGCTACAAGCAGGTGGAAACACTGGACTGATATACTGTTGCTATTCTGGTGGTCTGTTCATCTTTTACAATTTTTTTTTCAGACTGTGGCTGTAATAGTAGGTAAGACAAGCGAGTAAATGTACATTTCATAATCAATATGAAGGGGTGGACTTGGTGTTTCTTGGGACCCAAGTAAGGTTATTTCTGGAAACCCAAATCAAAAGCATTAGAATGAATGCAAAATACAGTATTATCATGTGGTGCTTCTTACTGCATTCAGAACTGGGACCATCCTGGTTTACTTCACCAACAAGGCAAGGAAAAAATCCCTAAACCTGGATGAAGCAGGGTTAGGGTCAATTCAGGAATGAACCCAGCAATGCTAATTCAAACATGAAAATGAAATTCGAACTGGAACTGAACGACAACTACAGAAAATTCATTCTGTCTTCCATTTTGGAGCATTCACTTGAGATTATGTGCAGTGACATACGTTGAACCCCTCAATATTTATTATACCTTACGGGTACCAACTGATGTTTGAGGAAAAGCAAATTAAATAGAATCTCTCAAGCTTAAATGTCATGCCAGCAATACAGAAAACATATTCAACATTGTGATGGTCTTAGACTATGTGTGAACTCTGTACTTCAATATTAACGCTGAGATGTGGAATCACTTTTAAAATGGAAATGGTTGAAAAATCTGAACTTTCTGGGAAAACCTCTGAGAAGGACTTCAGGAAATCACACTGCAGTTTGTAAACATCTTGGTTTACCTCTTCATGGATCCACCAGAAAAACTTTAAACTGTAGATTAAAGGCTAGGCAT
>JBBIGA010000001.1:36287494-36304188 GCA_037576975.1 Alestes dentex | reverse complement strand
CAGTTTGTAAACATCTTGGTTTACCTCTTCATGGATCCACCAGAAAAACTTTAAACTGTAGATTAAAGGCTAGGCATCAATTCTAATTCTAATTCCAATCACAGGAAGTAAATTGGGATTTAGCATGTATTCTAAATTCAGTTAATGCATGGCCCCTATTCTGGGA
The DNA here is from genome assembly GCA_037576975.1 of Alestes dentex. Lineage (NCBI taxonomy): Eukaryota > Metazoa > Chordata > Actinopteri > Characiformes > Alestidae > Alestes > Alestes dentex. Next base: position 36,304,022 of record JBBIGA010000001.1, on the reverse strand, counting down.
GGAAGACAACTTGAGAGGAAAAAAGACTCAAAAAGATGGACCCACATAGGGATAGTAAAAGAATAACGCTATAGAGATGACATACCATAAGAGGCAAAAGTGTGTGAACTTTAATTTGATAATTGATGAGCAGTAGGGTCTCTAGGTAGCCAAAGTTGGATCAGTTAGAGTCTGTAGCAGCAACTTCTGTTGTAGTCTCTGTAAGTAGTAATTTGGTTAGAGGGTGGGCAGCTTATGCAGAAGATTCATGGTGGTTGAACTTATCTGGAGGGCAGGAGTCTCTAGTTCACAGTCGTAGGTGCTGTTCTGTGTTGGGCAAATGAGTGCTTTTGTCTTCATAAAATCAATCATTTACAAATTACAAATTTGCACAAATGCTCCATATGAACCCATTCATTTTGGATTAGCTTGGGAGTGCCCACTAAGATTCAAACAAAGGTCAAAGCAATTATCAAGTGGCAATTCTCCTCACTGCAAGATTCTACAATTCCGTTTTTCTGAAGAAATCTGCAAGGATATTTTCCCTGTTTCTTGAAAATACCTCTAAATTTCAGGCTTAGCGTTTTTCTACTTCCATCCAAGATAATGCCAATTACAAATTTACATTCAGTCCATGGAAGCTGACTCCACATCCATCCAGTTTAGGTGTTCTAGTGCAGTGGTTCTTGAGTGACATTGCCCTGCACATGTTAGGCTTATCCCTGCTTCCAACACACCTGATGCAATTAATGAACTAATTAACAGACCTTTCCAAAGGTGAACAGGGTTTTAGAGCAGAGGAAACATCCTGGGGGTGGAACTCCAAGACCAGGACTAAGAAAGACTGTTATAATCCATTTTCTGTAACACTTTAAAACAAGACTACCTGTATAAAGGCTTCATAAATGTTTTAAAATCAGGACATTAAATTAGGTTGTAGGTAATTTATAAATCATTAATAAGCAGTTATAAATTAGTTATAACAGATGTCATACACTGATGCAGTAGCCACTATTTGGCAAGAGCTCACATCTTGCTAGTTGCTGAGCTTATCTTGTCCCTTTCTCAGGAAGAATGTTGAACTGTCAATCAAGTATTTGGTAACATGCTACTACCATCACAACACTAGATCTTACTAAATAGTGAGCCTGCATCAGTGTATGACAACAATTACAACATGTTTATAATGGCTTATTAATGGTTTATAAACTCTCTACAACCTAATTAATAACCTGATTATAAATAATTTATAACCCCTTTATAAGGTATTCTTATTGTAAAGTGGTAACCCATTTTCTTTTCTCCAGAACTGCTTTTGGACCAACTACACATACTTTCAGACACAGTATTGTGTCGTCTTCTCACACTGGAAAAGTCCTGGAACTTTTTCAGACCTTAAGCAAGAATCAAGCTTGATTTTCTCCTCTTACTCACAGATGAAAGCTTTAAAGGCCCATATCCTACATTTTTCTTGCATTTAATTTTGCTACCTGTGGTCCTCTTGTGATGTTTATGTGGCTTTATAAACCAGACACAGTCAGAATTCATTTTTACCTGATCCCCCCTCTCTTTATCCCTTAGAATTAAACTGCCTGTGTGTGTAACTATGCCTCTGAGAGTGATATACAGAGAAGAGGTTTGGAACATGTATTTTCAGTGAAACACATTTTCAGACGACTTGATCTATTCATCAGAAAAAATGAAAAATGAAAAAATGAATAGGTTAATAAACTGACCGTGGTTCAGCTATTCAAAGCGTATCATTGCTTTGGGTTTTCAGCAGAACATGTCATACCAAGTAGCATTGTGACAGTGGGAAATACAGCATAAGAATGAAGTGAAAGTATCATAACCTTTCATTCCTGTAGGCAAAGTGGGGCTTTCTCATCATCAAATCATGGTTAAAGTTAAGATTTCTAAGGGGGCAGAGATGACATTTTCAAATGCTTCGCCAAAACTGAATTATTTGTATTCAGACCATTATTAGACAGACCAAAAGTGCCCACACCATTGAAAAATCGATAAATAAAGCTTTGAGAGGCTGAGACAGAATAAAAAGTGAAGCACTTCCAAGCTGCAAATCTTCAGTGAAGGCTATATATTAGTGGTCTCGAAAGACAAGTAGCAGTCCTTCTCAGGAACAACTTCTCAACAACATCTCAAGAAGGTATACATGGTTAAATGTTTGGCACTATGGACAATATGGACAAAAGCATTGGGACGGCTGACCATTACACCAACTTTAATACGGAGTTGGCCCCCCCTTTGTAGCTATAACAGCTTCCTCTCTTCTTGGAAGACTTTCCACAAGATTTTGGAGTTTCTGTGGGAGTTTGTGCCCATTTATTCTGTAGAGCATTTATGAGGTCAGACACTGATGTTGGACGAGAAGGTCTGGCTCGCAATCTCTGTTCTAGTTCATCCTAAAGGTGTTGTATGGGGTTGAGGTCAGGGCTCTGTGCGGGCCAGTCAAGTTCTTCCACACCGAACTCATGCAACCATGTCTTTATGGAGCTTGCTTTGTGCAATGGAGCACAGTCAGGCTGGAATAAAAAATGTTCTTCCCCAAACTGTGTCCACAAAGTTGGAAACATGGCATTGTCCAAAATGTCTTGGTTTGTTGAAGCATTAAGATTATCTTTCACTGTAAGTAAGGGGCCTAGCCCAAATCCTTAAGTAAACAAGTGTCTCCCAACACTTTTGTCCTTTTAGTGTATGTCCATTTCAGTGGAGATGAATGGAAAAAAGTTAAATAATGAGACCAAGTTTGAGATTTATAGCAGTAACAGGGGTGTTTGTGCAAAGAGACGAACAGAAGAGAGATTTATACCACAGTGAATAAAACCAATTGTGAAGAATGGTGTTGAGAATATTCAAGCCTGGGAGTGTTTTGCCTACTCTGGGGGTGGGTAAATGAACAGAATGAACAACGCCCTGACAAAAAAGAATTACCACTCCATTCTTCAAAGACATGTTATAGCCCCTGGTTTGGAACTTTGTCGATTCACACTCCAGCCGGACAATGACTCAAAACACACCCGACACCTTTGCAACAACTACTGGTTGGTTGACCAACGATCAAGGAGCAATGACTTTCATGGACTCTTCTCCACAATCACCTAACCAATCAAGCATTTATAGGGGCACTTGAAGGCAGAGACAGCCAAACATTCAGGAATAATGCTGAGATAGCATCGATCCTCAGACTTTGCAGAAACTTGTGTCCAAGCAACCTCACTACAGCAAATGGGGACATACTAAATATAATACATTCTAAAATGTATGTATTTTTTTTTAAAGAATTCATTTTTCACTCATATTCACTAGTGGTCTCTGACTTTTTGCCCCCACTGTATATAAATGAGCTGGATTTTGATTAGCCACCCTGTATTGTGTCTCTTTTAAGAAGCAGTCTGAACTAAAACACTTCTTTTGACTTTACAGTTAATGGGTGGTGCGGGAGGCCAAATAACAAACACATATTGGTTTTTGTGACATCACAAAACCAGTGGATTCAAAATACATTTTGACTGGGATTGAACGGCACGTCACTTTAACAGTATTCACATAGCCATGCACTTTAATTTTAGAAGAAGATTGTATGATATTGGCCCTTTAAGTATTGTTTATCGGTAATAATGGAGTGACAACTGTTGGAACCATGCTTTATTCCTAAAAGGTACACTGCTGTACCTGGCTGGGTTTCAGGCTGGAATGATCGAAGACTGAAGGTGGCAGCAAGGCGTAAGGAGTCTTAGATGTTGGATTTATATGCTGGAGGCCTTTATGTAATTTTCTTTGGAAAAACTATGTGTTTCCAATGCTGAACAAGGAACTAATGGTACACAATGGCTGTTTTGACTGGAAAGGCAATAAACGAATGGGTGGTCCCTGACTTATGCATGGTGGATGAAACAAGAAGGTGAAAGCACATCTGACTTCATTTTGTGTGCTTGAGATACTTGAAAGGACAAGAAGCTAAAATCTGTCTGATTGCAGTGCACTCAAATATGATCCAAGTATGAGAGGAGGAACTTCAAAACAGCTCTCAGAATGGCTCATGAGCTCCTGAAATCATTTCATTTTACTGTTGCACTTTCATTTTGCTCTTAAAACATGCATACAGGCCTCTGGAAGCATTGATTCAATTGCTAGACAATAATTTCTTCGCTGCTTGTCAGCTTCAACACCTTGACTATGTACCCTGAAACAAATGACACATCTAGACAATTGCTACACTGTACAATTCCATCACTTTTTTGAATTATTTTCAAGTGTAGTGTAATTTTAGTGTTTAGAGCAACACTCAGGAAAATACAGGAACTCTGCTCTTACAGCCAAGAATAACAAGGCTAGGCAATTAACCAAAACACACAACATTAGTTAGAGGCGCATCCAAGGAATGGCAGGGCAAAAACAAGGCAGAGATAAAAAGTAAAACAAGAGGAAAGATGCCCAGTATGCAAATAGATGGAGACAGAAGCCAACAAACGTTAATAGAAAAGGAGTAATAGAATATATTCTCTTTAAAATACAACCGACTTAATTAATTTGGGTATGTGTCTGATGAAATCCAATGAGACTTGGAAAAGAACAGTTCATTCTCATTTATTTGACTTGTATGACTTTGCTTAATAACTTTCTCCTAACCTGTAAAGAAAGCTAAAGCATGTTTCCATACTGTACATACTATACATAAAATATATAAAATAAAATATATAAAATATTAATGTTTCATTTCCATTACTTATATTTACAGGTCAATGACTAACTGTTGCAAACATATTGACAATTTGATTGATTTCCCTGTGAATGACTTAGAAGATAATGTTAGTTTTTCAGTTTATTCCTAACATGCAAAGTAAGACACAATGAGTCAATGTAATTAAACTTTTAATTAGAACAATATCATATCAGTGACTTCTTAGATATTTAGTGAAAATTGATTGTCTTAAATGAACTGAGTACCTTGAAAGGTACACATTATTAATGGACATATCACTGTTGAAGATTTCTTTTTATGTCACCAAAAGGCTAGTTTCCTGTAGAACCAAATTACAATATCTAAGTATGTCTTCTGCATATCATCTGAGATCTCACTGTCTAATGCATTTCTGAGGCCCATTCTTAAATCCTTACCATGTTCTGCAGGACTTTATAGAAGGATTTGGATGTATGCTTGATTTTGTACAAAAAAATCCCTGAAAAACATTTATAATAACATTGCTGTGTGTTTTCTCAACAAACAGAAAACATTGAGATTTCAGTCATTTGTTCTGTGAAATCTTTTCTTGTGAATGTTTATTTCACTGTTAAATAGACAACTGAGTTCAACTACTATCCAAATGCAAACTTCTGGAATATCTCAGTTCAGGTTACTGTTTTTTTTTAAACAATCTGAAATTCATAGTTTGCATGAAGATAACATGTTGTAACCAAAAATGAACTTTATTTGAACTGCTGTGAATTAATTAAACTAAGAGCTAATAAACTGAAACAAATCAAATTGGCAAAAATGCTGGGAAGCTCCACATTTCGGCCAGCTTAAGGCTGCTAATTTGGCCTCATCTGTAAAAACTCACATCATTTAAGTGTCAGGAAATCTATCAAGGACAGTCCTCATTAATTAAAATAACATAAAAGACTGTTCTAAATCAAACCTCTTAGCCGGTTTAACAAGCTCACTCAACACCCAGTCCAATTAAACACTGGAATTTGCATTGATCTTTAAGTTTGCATTTTACTAGAATTAATTGGCTTATGTAACTTATTCACATTTAATCATGCACATTCCAAGCACCAGCATTTTCCCTCCAGTCCATAGCAGAATGTTGGAAAATATCAATCCAAGTGATAATAATAAATAAATACATGTTAAGTGTTTCAGACCTGGACAAAGGATGAATAATGTTGCTGAGCACAGAACAGGTTTTTGTTCAGAAATATCATGCATGTAAATGGAAGTTGGACAGGTGTACTATTGTTGTAATGGCACGATGCGACCAGAGGTGGCGCTTTATTCCTATTAAATGCTGCTCCCACCCAGCACTTGTGGGACTGAAGGTTAACCGTTACAGCGGGACAAGCATTCAGCAATTCAGCTGGCTGAGGAGAGCACTACTGTCACTATTACAAATAATAATAATACAATAATTGAAAAAGAGAGAGAAAGATATTGAGAGAGAAAGAAAGAGAGAGAGAGAGAGAGAGAGAGAGAGAGAGAGAGAGAGAGAGAGAGAGAGAGAGAGAGAGAGAGAGAAAGAAAGAAACATTGGAGCACGTTTTAAAGAACAGAACAAGAATATCATATTAAATACATATTAAAATTTACTGGTAAATGCGATGCATGATGAATGCATGTGTGCATTTAGTCTTAATAATATACAATAGCAAACTATTAGTGTTTGTAAAGATGAAACAACAAACCCGTAAGATTTTCTCTTTTTTAATATTCAAAAACAGTCTTGCCATTCTGTCTAAAGCCTCCAGACTTTGATTCCCCAGGCTGAAACCCTGCTGCCTGTTGAGTCCCGGCAGGGCTGGAGCTGTCCACCGTCCTGGTGCTGAAATCAGATGCCCCCCGACAGCCTTATCCTGACAATTAAGAGATATTTCCGTTTGAGAAGTCACGAGAAATATCCTTTAATTGTAAGGCGAAGGTCATCACTCTTGCTGCAGATCCATTTGTCTGATCGTCTGAAGTGAGGAAAAGCCCCCCTGCATTCGGAGACAGACCCCTTCTCGCTCCTTCAACGCAGAGGTTCAACAAGCAGTTGCATCACTTTTTTGCTCTTCTTCTTTCTTTCCTATATCCAGCACCTTTCCTTTCGCTTGGGGGTCCACTTGTGAGAGTGCACGAGACGTTTCAGGTGAACTTTTTTCCTTTAGTCCTATAGTTCTTCTCGAAGGTTTTGCATTTTGCTTTTCCAAACAGCAGCTCGGACAGAACGCGCTGATTCACTCCAGAACACCCCCCCCCCCCCAAAGAAAAGAGGGGTTGCCTTAAAGACTGGAGATGGTTTGGGGGTCCGGAGTGAATTAGCGAGGGCTGTCCGAGCTTCTGCCCATCGTTAGGCACTCTCTCTCCGGCTTGGACACTTTCTGTTTCCCCTGGACGCCTCCGTTCCGTTCCTGTGGCTCCACATCACACAGTGCAGGAAGACCCCCCCAAAAACCCACCCAAAAACCCATCCTGTTGCGTGCTCGTGGATAGTGGAGGGAGAAGGAGAGAGAGAGAGACAGAGAGAGAGAGAGAGAGAGAGGTGGGTGGGTGGGGGGGGTCCCCTCTTTGCTCCGCAGTTTGCTGTATCCGAGCCACACTGAGAGAGAGAGAGAGAGAGAGAGAGAGAGAGGTGGAGAGGACCCGTGCAAGAAGGACCCGTCACTTGCTTGATTTCCAGTCGTTCGTGCTGCTTTTCCTCCCGTCCTTCCTCACGAGACTACAGGAGATTATACACTGTTTGTTTGTTTATTTGTTTATTTATTTCTTTTTTCTTCTAACAGAAGACTGTCTGGACCCTACAGCTGCAGAGGAAGCGCGCTTGCTACCTGTGGTCGCTCTTTTTTTCTCTTTTTTTATTCTTTGCTCCTCGTCCGCGTCTCGCGGAGCTGGATTTGGCGGGGCGCGTGGATGAGAGCCTACACCGGCGCGAGACGCGGAGATGGAGTTGCTCGTGATCAGCCTATGTCTGTGGCTCCTGCAGTGGCACGCGGCGCAGGCGGACTCCATCATCCACATCGGTAAGAGCTCGGGAGCAGGAGGGGGGTGAAGGCAAAGCGGCGCGTGCAGTGTAGATACTTCTGCCCGCCTGGTCGCGCGAAGCATTTAGCATTTAGCGCGTGCAGAGCGTTTCCAGGGGGTCGCGGGGGTCTCACCTGCACAAGTGGTGTTGTGTTGCTTTTTTGGAGAGCGAAAAGTTGATTATTTGTTTGTTTTTTTACTCCTTTATTTGTCAGTATTTTTTATTTATTCATAATGTATTTTAATGCTGATTTTTAGCCCATTTAAACAGCATCTTCTATTAATTATCTAAATGTAACAAAATGACTTTTATCATTGTTTTGTTTATTTATTTATTTATTTTGTGTCCTAATGCAGACTTTAATCACTATTTTGCTTTGATTTACTCGGTTTATTTATTTATTTTTTTGATTTACTGCAGTTTCAGAGTCATTCACAGATTTATTTTCCTTTTTTTTTACATTATTTTCTAAACTGTTTTTAGTGTTTACTCCTCTTTTCGTTCATCTTGATTTATTCATTCCTCTTTGTTGTTATTATTTATTATTTATTTTATGTTGTGTGTGTGTGTGGGGGGCGGGTTATGATCTTTCTACAGTACTACTCATAAGAAATAAATTAGTAAAAGAAAAGGCTCAGTGAAGGTGCTATTACTTCTGAACGCACGTCGACTCACTGCTTGTTCAAAGGGACTGTCAGGCTAAAGCTGAGTGTACGTGGCAGGATTAACTCCAGCCCCCCAAATCCCGCCCCCTGCACCCCCACCCCACTCAAAAAAGAAAGCACAGAGTCCTAACTTTCTCCTGAACGTGACTGAAATGTTAAAGCTGCTCGGCAGAATGCGTGGCAAACCCTTGGCTGCTGTTTCTGCACCTTGGTTGAATGGAGATGTGCCCAAGGTAGCATTACCCCACTGCCTCATTACCTCACTGCCTCATTACCTCACTGCCTTAACTGAGGTCCATTCGGTTCCAGCTGTGCTGTAAACTCGAGCCTGGTAAATTAAGAATGGCACTGCCTTGGTTTTGAGGGGAGGGGAAGGGCAGTGGGTAAGGAAGAGGGGAGGTTCTTGAAGACTAGCAGACATGAGAAAGCCCCTCTGAGGGGGATCAGTGTGCTAAGGCATAAGAGTGAATCTGCTCTTACAAAATGTAAGCAGTTGCAGTGGGCTTCTAGTGTGAAGATGATTTTGTCAGTCATTAGAGTTCATGAGCACAACCCTCTGGTTTGATCATTTTTATAGCTTAAAAAAAACCCAAAAAACGGTTTACCAGTGTCCTCCGGCACATAAGCAAACCTGTGATTTTCTAAAGGAAGGATTGTTTTATATCAACAGACAAGCAAGCATTTGGAGCTTAGTCGTGCTTCATGACCAGTTGTGTAAAATAGCTTTAAATGATGGTCAGAAAACGAGGGTAAACACATCACCCCACAACAGATTGCTAATAAATATCATCATTCTGCTGTCTAACATCTTTGTAAATAGCTAGCATCATGCTAGATAATTGCCACCATGCCACGGAAAACCACTTTTTTGTCTAGAAAACCTTTCAATAGAGGTTTAAGACTACTGTTTAACTGTTTAATCGCATTCAGACATGGTCCTACTTTATGGCTTAGGATTGTAAAATATTTGTTCCTGCAACTGCTAAAACTTGTTAGCTTACAATGTCTTAAAAAAAGAAAACAGAAACATGAAGTCTATAGTTTGTCTATAAAAATAGTTATTCATCTATCTAACATTTTGTTGGCCAGGTTTTATGGCCTGGTTGTGTAAATTTTTGTATTATATGTTCCTAAAATGATTAAAACTACATCTAGTATCTAGCTTCATGCTATCTATATGTGTCCTGGCTTTCTATCACTTACTGCAGCCACTAAAACAGAGGTTAAAGACACATTTATCTTAAAACTGGTTACAATAACATACACATGTCCTCACAACTTTATAAGTAAGTAGTAAATATTGTTATGTAGCATTATATACATCTAGCACTTTGCTATCCAAAAATGATCAGGGATATGACCTAGCATAGGTTTATGCTAGCTTAAAATAAATTAAAGAATGGCTAAACACACAAGAACACAAACATGTTCTCACAGCTAAATAAAAGACATTCAACTAATCAGCATTATGCTATACAAATATGATCAGAAATATGACCTAGCATAAATCTAAGTCACATGTTAGCTCAAAGAATAGCTGAAAATAATTGGTTGAAACGCATAAAAACAAACGCATTCCCTTGCATATTTATGAATGACAAATAAATACTGTTGTTCAGCTAACCAACATTGTGTTAAGCTACTTAGCATTGTGCTTTTCAAACATGAGACTTACAGAATAACCATAAATGACCACCAGTGAAGTACCCTTGAGCACTTGGTGAATGGGATAAATGAAGAGAAAGTATTTCACATTCTTCACACTGTGTGCTGTGCCATGGTGTGTTTATGCATGACTATAAGGGACCATTTTACTTTAAATACAGGATCCGACAACTCTGAATATCACTAATAAAAACAGCCATCCAACTGTCCAGTGTTTTATCTGTGCTATCTGTTCCTACATGTTGACATGGGGTTTTCAAATGACCTCAATAGGTCCTTTGCTTTCTAGCTGTCTTTCCTTTAAGTGTGGAGGTGGATGACTGGGCCAGCCAGAAGATTAACTCATACATATCGAGCCTTTGCTAACGTACCTGAATTACAACCCATATGGAAATTTGCTTAATGGCTTCTGCCACCTAATGAGATTCGGCTTAATGGTCTTACTACATTACAATTAAAAAGCTCCACAAAGTCAACATTGAAGTCAATGTTAACTGAAGTCAACAGTGTTAGATTTACTTATCCATAGTATTTATATCCAGCATTTGTATATATAGCATAGTGTATTTCATATTGAGTTCTTTCTGCAGATGTTTTACTGGATCTATTTATACTTTATATGTTACATTGTTCTTGTCTATGTGTCCCTGTGTGTCTTTGCAGTCATTACATAAGCAGTTTCCTCTGGGATCAATAAAGTTTTATGATTCTGGTTCTGATTCTGATTCTAGACTGATACTTTAAATTTTCAACAACAAAAAGCTAAGCATCTCCATAATTATTTTACATGGTTCGAACTACATTGCTTGAACAGGCAGTAGTGTGGTTCATTTTGTTGGTGTTGTGGTGAGCTGGACGATTTTTTTGTACTTGACTGTGTAAATTTGGAGCTGTAGTACATGGCTGCTTTTATATTGATTTTGTTAGCATCTGTGACATTTGCACCACAGTACGTTAATTGTGGTCCCTAAAAAGTATGTAGGCGGCTCATGTTATCTTGCGTAAGCAGATCAAGGTGTCAAGGTGTCTATTTCAAGTGTTCTCATTTTCATGAAAACACTTACAACTACTCATTTTTTAAAAAGAGCTCCTTTTCCGTGACCTGGGTTGTATTTTCAAGCATGTTGCTTCGAATATTTTTGTGCAAGTGCACAGATGGGCGACAAATTAAAGGAAAAGCCTTAACAAAGGTGTGCGGCTTCATGCAATCAAGTACTTAACACACTGCCATTCTCTGTGACATTTAGAACCATGCTGAGCAGGTCCATTTCACCTTGATTGTGGAACAAGATGGAAAAAGGAAAAGATCTAAATGGCACTAAAAAAGGGTCCATTATTGGGACACGGCAGCTTGCAGAACATAAGATCCTGATTACAAACGGAAATACACACTAGAGAGTTCAGAGGTATAAAGGCACTAGTCCAGAGGTGTGGACAGTATAATAAAAATATGGAGATGCAGTGTGTTAGTTAAGAAAGAAAATAAACAGAGGCAGGAAAGTTTTACATTGAAAAGTGATCTTTTTAAAGAGTGAAATGTAATCACTTTGCAATGACACCATGGAAGAACCACATTAACTGGTCTAGAATCTTTACATTATGTGAAGAACATCCACATTTCTTCATATACATGGCTCTTTTAAATGTGGCTCTTCATGGGACCAAATCTGGTTCTTATATGGTATTGCTAAATGAAGTCCTAGTGGCATGCTTGAGTTCACACCAATCCTTGAATCTTTTCATCAGGTTCTTTCAACTTTATAAAGGTTCTTCATATTCACACATATAATTTAAAAAAATGTTTATATATAATAAATGCATTTGGCCCTTTAATTTTATGAGTGTATAATCTTAATATGATGTGGAGGTTCTTTAAACCTTCAAAATGCTCCTCTCATTCACAAATCAAACGTTCAAACATGGTTCTTGGCACAGATCAGACGCTCAAAATGCTACTTGGTCCTATGAGAATAAACTGTTTAATGAAGAAAAATGTGTTCTGAAATACACTTGTATGTTCCATGGCTAAGACAATATACTGCATCTCTTGAAGAACAATATGAAGTTATACAGTGGGCAAAGCTTTGTTTGACATGTCGGTTTCCTGCCCTTTGCTCTCGACATAAGAGATTGTCCCACAGGATTACAACCCACTGAGCATCCATAAACTGTGAAAAGCCCTTAACAAATTAGAGTCATGCATAGAATATAGATGAATTCAAGGCCCTTTTTCCAACAATGCCGCTCTCCATGGTCCTGAATTATATTACAAACATGCTGGCGGGTTATAGAAAGGTATTTTTTCTGCATGGACTAATCAAGCAGTTCACAGTTTTGGTCCCAAAGACTTTGTCATGTTTTTCGTGGTTTCCCTACTCTTACATCTGATTAAACCCACTGGGTTACTTATCAAACCTTCACAAGTCCAGTAAGCTATCTAAGATCAAGGAAAGCATAAATGTGCAAAACTTTAGGATTCTCCTTGCTGGGATTGAGATTCAGTGAACTAGCAAATGTGGTTAAATGTAGCAGAAAACAATTTTTCAGGTATAACATTTTTTGCCAATCCATGACTAGCAGACCTAGGCCTTCAAGCCATAAATGTCAATACCCTTTTAAAATGGAGATTAAAAAAACACCTCACAATGAGGTTTCCATTAACATTTTAAGCACTTTTTAAAAAATCTGTTAATCTGTTCACATGCATTCATTAGTGTTTTCATCTGTTAAGAAGTCCTGAAGATTTGCCTTTTTATTAGCTCTTGGTAGAGCAGTTTTAACGTCCCTCTGCCAGCTGTTCATGGCTGTATGACTAACAATTCAATGATCCCGGACAGAGTGGCCAATGGTCATTTAATGAATTTGCTATCTCACTTTGCCTTCACTAACTATTGTAGTGTCAGTCCGTCACCATTACTCCTTTTCCTCCATTAACTTATCACCTTATCCAAGTGTACATTTTTTTGGGGGGTTATTTAGCCATTTTTTCAAATGTCCACTTTTCCATCCAGGTTTTTATGTGCATTGTTAAGTGATGGATGGAAAAACTTATTACAAAAATGTTAGTTTTCACCGGCCACTCGCATGAGATTTAAATACAGTGGGACAAAAAAGTATTTAGTCTGGCACCAATTGTGCAAGGTCTCCCACTTAAAAAGATGAGAGAGGCCTGTAATTGTCATCATTGGTATACCTCAACTATGAGAGACAAAATCCAGAAAATCACATTGTCTGATTTTTAAAGAATTTATTTGCAAATTATGGTGGAAAATAAGTATTTGGTCAATAACAAAAGTTCATCTCAATACTTTGTTATATACCCTTTGTTGGCAATGACAGAGGTCAAACGTTTTCTGTAAGTCTTCACAAGGTTTTCACACACTGTTGCTGGTATTTTGGCCCATTCCTCCATGCAGATCTCCTCTAGAGCAGTGATGTTTTGGGGCTGTCACTGGGCAACACAGACTTTCAACTCCCTCCAAAGATTTTCTACGGGGTTGAGATCTGGAGACCTTGAAATGCTTCTTACGAAGCCACTCCTTCATTACCCAACTGGTGTGTTTGGGATCACTGTCATGCTGAAAGACCCAGCCACATTTCATCTTCAATGCCCTTGCTAATGGAAGGAGGTTTTCAGTCAAAATCGGACGATAAATGGCCCCATTCATTCTTTCCTATACACGGATCAGTCGTCCTTGTCCCTTTGCAGAGAAACAGCCCCAAAGCATGATGTTTCCACCCCCATGCTTCACAGTAGGTATGGTGTTCGTTGGATGCAACTCAGCATTCTTTCTCCTCCAAACACGACGAGTAGAGTTTTTACCTATTATTACCTAAAGTTCTATTTTGGTTTCATCTGACCATATGACATTCTCCCAATTCTCTTCTGGATCATCCAAATGCTCTCTAGCAAACTTCAGACGGGCCTGGACATGTACTGGCTTAAGCAGGGGAACACGTCTGGCACTGCAGGATTTGAGTGTTCGTTGGATGCAACTCAGCATTCTTTCTCCTCCAAACACGACGAGTAGAGTTTTTACCTATTATTACCTAAAGTTCTATTTTGGTTTCATCTGACATTCTCCGAATCCTCTTCTGGATCATCCAAATGTGATTTTCTGGATTTTTCTTTCTCATTTTGTCTCTCATAGTTGAGGTATACCTATGACAAACATTACAGGCCTCTCTTATTTTTTTTAAGTGGGAGAACTTGCACAATTGGTGGCTGACTAAATACGTTTTTGCTCCAATGTAGTGTGTTTGTGCTTAGCTAACAACAATGTACTCAAACATTGTTTGGCTCTTTGAGATTACCCACGAACATTCCTCGATTTATGTCCATGCTTGTGATAGACATATTAAAATACCATTCATTAACCCTGTATGTTGTAGTTTTACAGTGACTCTTCTAATAAAGAGCTGCTGTCACTGCTTTCCATTTCTAACAGCCTAAAACCTGGATAGACTACCACTCATATTCACTCGTGTTTCTTACCAAAGTTTAACAAGATAAGAGTATAACACTTGCAGAGAGTTAATACAGCTAGCATTATGATATAATGATTCTTTTATTTTCCAGAAATCATTCTGCCTAGAAGTCTGAAATCCTAGAAGGCCCTGAAAGTCCCCGAAAGTTGATAACCACGAATACAAATGAATGTTTCCTTTATTCCCAGGCTCTGAAATGATGGCAAAGCTTTTGGCCAATTGTGTACATGCTCTGCAAAGTGCATAATAGCCATAAACAAGATGACTGTGTAGAGGCATGCTGAATGATTTGAACACAATTCCACTGAGGGGAAAAGTGTCAGCTGTTTTATTGGCTATTGATTTTCTCTCCCCTCTGGTCCAACAGGTGCCATTTTTGAGCAAAACGCAATCCGGGATGATGAAGTGTTTCAGCTGGCTATTTCGGACCTGAGTTTGAATGACGACATCCTGCAGAGCGAGCGGATCACCCATTCTATCAAACTGATCGAACCCAACAACCCCTTCCAGGCAGTGCAGGAAGGTAAGCCATCGATCTCCAGCAATCAATTAACTGCACCGTTTTGCTTTATCATTTTGGCTCAACAGTTACTTGATACAGTGAGCTCCTTTTCATAAAGTTCTGATGTCAGTGTTGTGGTAAAGCGCCAGGGAAACATGTTTCTGGGGTCATTGTATCTCAGTGGAATGGCTGCTCAGGTTTTCTCTGAGTTTGAATAAGGTTTCTTTCATGCCAGGCAAAATTATTGTTGTTGACAGTCTAGTTTCTCTAGCTGGATCTTTCTCTCCCTCTACTTCTCTCTCTCACTCTCTCTCTCACACATTCAAGCACACGCACACACACACACACACACACACACACACACACACACACACACACACACACACACACACACTCAAAATGCTCTCTCAGAGGAATAAGAATGTGTGTTCTGTGAAGATAAAGCTAGGTTGAAGCATTGAGTCATTTGGTCATGCTGGTCCCTCTTGTCTTGTGTGAAGCATTTCAGTGATGTTCCCCACTGGTGCCTCTTTACCTGCTGAGCAGCCACAGCTTCTGTCCGTGTTTTCTCATTCAAATGGACAGCAGATAGTGCTTGCAGTGAAATTGAATTTCTCCTTTGCTAATTATAAACATGTCTCCTGTTGTTGCCTCAAATAGCTAAATCCTAGAGCTTCGTGGCAAGTGTTTACAACATTCACCCAGCTGTTTGGGCCTTTTTAGTTAAATGCATGACACCTGTCTTGTAAGCACACTAATTGGCCATTTTAACAGAAACACCTAGCATATGGGTGTGCTTTGTAGGTTTTCAGTGACTGTGGCTCACCTGTTGCTGCACAAATTACCAGCCTCAACACCCCCAAAGTCACTGGAATAGGACCACCACCCAATATTTGGATGGTGATTCAACTCTAGTTCAATGCGCACTTGCTGTCACTTTATCAGAAACACCTACTTTGCTGCCTGTTACAGACTGTAGCTCATTTTTAGTGCAGAGTTAGTGTTATTCCCTAGTCATCAGGGGGTCAGTTTCTGAGCCTGCAGGGGTCAGTTTAAGTGGCTGGATATTTGCTGTATGGTTGGTTGAGTACTCTCCACCCAGCAGTTAAAATTAGGTATTTAAAAATCCAAGTGTGAACTACAGGAGGCTGAATATATGCAAATGAATTAGTTTTCATGACATTAAATAATTTATTTAAATGCAGCTTAATTTCCATATATGGACGTACACACTGGGGAGGGGGAGCTCTGAAAGTATGAAATGTATTCACATGCTTCTTTTATTGCAATTTTGGTTTTCCTGTGGTATGGGCTCTAATGCAAATGTAAAGATATTCTACATTTCCATATTCTATATTTTCTAACATTTTATGATTAGAATTATAACATTTGTGTAAATTGATGCACCAAAAACAGTCCCAATTAATTTCAGACCTTCTGTATCTCTTAGAATTAAACAGACTGCTACTGTGCCTTTATAACCGATA
>JBBIGA010000001.1:36257484-36267932 GCA_037576975.1 Alestes dentex | reverse complement strand
GCGCTATAAGTACTTCCTGTGCAGCAGCGCCACCTATCGTCTTGGATTACTAATAACAGCGTTTACGGTCGTTTTCGGTCGTTTTCGTGTAGACGCGGATATATTCTGAGCCGGTTCAGTCTTTACGCAAATTGTTTTGTAAACGATCGCCGTTTATGGCTTAAAATGGACTCAATAGGCATATTCTGACAGGACTAAAATTGCTGAGAGATACCAGTATTAATTATACTGCCCCACCGCCCCAAGTAAAATAATCCCACTTGAATAGTCCTTCCATAGCCATAAGAGCTCAAAAACATTCAAATTCATGCTTCAGTATTGCCTGATTGTATCGTTCGACTGATATATCAGTCAGGCCAGTTTGAAACGCAGCAGGATAGAGGGACCTTGTCGAAATAATCCTGAAAATTCAAAGTGCAGCTTAACCTCCCTTTCCCATCAAGTTTTCAGACATGAGGACTGCTTTTTTTTAAAACCTCTCACTGGCAGCCCTGTACACGACGTGCATAAGTAGCCCCTTTGACCCCTTTGAGTAATTTCAATTCATTCAATGCCAAGCTCATCCGAGCTGTCTTTTGTGCGCGTCCCGCTCTCTCCGGCATGATGTGGCAGGGTAATCAGGGAGTGTAGGGTCTCCTAGTGTTCTCATGTGTAAATGTCATCCATCATTGCCTCTAATAGGAAATTAAACCCTCCCCCTGTCCAAGTCCCCATCGGCTGCCACCACACGCCCATGATGTCACTCATTCAGTCAGGGCTTATTTTTGGAAATGACAGTTCTGGGAAATGGTGCTCATCAAAATTTGTCTGTTGTGTTATTTTATTTTTTATAAGCTGTCTTAAGAAATGAAACAGAGCAAATAGGAGTGGCTAAGCTGCAGCCGTGGATTGCGCCTTGGCTGTATGTTGACACAAGGTCCTGGCACGGGCTCTCTGAAAGCAGCAAAAGGGCCGATGTCACATTAATGTAGATGTCAGGCTGGAGACATGTCTCATTTCACCGGGACGGTGCAGACGGAGAATGGAACGTCTCATGAAATATACATCACTGGATCCGGCACTTCGACCGCGGCTTGTCACAACTGAATCTCCGCCGCCTGAAAGTAGCCTAAGCGCGGTCATTTCTTTCAGGCAGGCAGATTGCATAAAGCCGCAGCCCCAAAGTTATGTGCATAATGATACATCTGTTATTATTGCAAACATGGAGAGCAATGCTACACTTTGCACAGGAGACACTTTCATCAGAATTGATAGAGCCAGTTTGAAGTGTCGATACTGCAGTCCCAGGGCCCCAGTGCAAAATCAACAAAAACCAACTACAGTAAAATATGCCGTGCATTCAGATATCTCCATCCCGATATCTGATTGCACATCACTGTGTGTAATTTCATATCCACAATTTTGGTGAGCTCATGATTTAACCTTGCCGGATTTCAGCTGGCTCATGGAAACTTGCTTAGGCGACGCAGAGCAACAACTGAGATCCGCTAGTACTTGTCATGTTCCCAGTGGTCAAATGTAGAGAAATGAATATGCTGCATTTACACAAACGGAGAGACAGCATACCGGCTGTTCGGCTGCATGCTTACATGGTTTGGTGGTTAGGGAGTTGCCCCTGTCATTGGAAGGTCTGAGGGTTTGAATCCCAGGACTGCCAGTAGCCTTAGGTAGCCTTGCACAAGGTACCGTCCCCGCACAATGCTCCCCGGTGCTATTGTCGGCTGCCCACTTCATCACTTGGGTGAATGGGCTAATGTAGAGAAAGAATTTCACATTGTTCACACTGTGTGCTGTGCTGTGGTGTGTTCACGTGTAACAAAAATGGACAATATATTTTACTACATGTGTCTTTCACTGGGCTCCTGCCAGTGCTGCAAGCATATAGGAAGACCCTCACGAAACCCAGTGAAACCAGTGCTTTGATCGTGTAATAGTCTTTCTGTGAACTTGAACCACTTGATTTGATTGCGCTAGAATCTGAAAGGGTGGTAAATCAGACATGAACACTGATGGAGAAAATGCTAATTTTAGCATTTTCTAAGAAATTTTACAGTAAGACATCAATGAGAAATGAAATATAGTCAGTAATGGATATGTAGTAATGGATTACCCAGGGGTCTCTGACTGCCAGGGGCTTCTGGCTACCAGGGGCCTAGGAGGGCTTAGACCACAAAGCTTAAGGTGAGATAATAGAGACCTTCCACTGCAGGTATTAAATTTTATGCTGTATGTACCACTATGTCATGAATGAATCAGATAGACGGCAGATTTAACTGTCAGTCTTAATCAGCATAAGCACTAAGTTACCTTTGGCTTCATTTTTCCTTCCAACAACATAAACTGATTTTGTGTATCTTATGCTAGGTAATCGGCCACAATGTCTTGTAATTGGAGGAAAATGTAACTTGTTTATGACTTGAAAAAGAGATGAAATGGTAACACAAATCTTTAACAATAGTAACAGTGTAAGACGCTCAGCCAATTTGTTCATTTTCAAAAACAAAACATACAAAAAATCCAATGCTGTTCGTGGTGCACATCAATGGGAATTAATGTAGTATCTTACTTTTTAGGTATATGTTGTATATTTTTTTTTGTATTTATTTTTGCTGGAGTGCTTGAAGGCCTCACAAGGTGAGTTAGCCAGCTTGTTTGTGTAGAGAGTGATCAGTTTCCTTAAGCTTGCCACAGTTTCTGTAGCCCCAGCTAAAATGTTATGTCAATACTACATACTAAACTGCACTAAAATCAAGGACCCCCCCCACCACCCATACCCCCACTTTCTGCATTTTTCAGACTCTTGCAGTGCAGAATAACGAGTCAATGAAGCCTTCTGTGATTATTACCACTGCGTGGAGTGTGTTCTCATTTGACAAACACCAGCTGAATTGATTTAATTGAAATCGAGTCGGAGGTAATTCAATTTGGCACTAGCAGGTCGTGAATGTCAAATGAAAATCTTACTTGTCACAGTCTCACCTCCACAATCTTCTGTTCGGTCTGTGTTAATCTCCCATCGATCGCCCGGTGATGTGTGGTGATATACATGGTCCGATGCACAGTATAGAGATTTAAAAGAATGAAAATATTATCTAAAGTGGCGTACCAGGACGCTAGTGCCAGACTAGTATTTGATATGATTATGATGGATATAAAAAATGAATACTGCTATGGCCAGTGGAAGAAAGCAAATGTATATCCAGTGTTCAGGCTAAAGTATGAATGGCTGTGTGTATATGTCATTTTTCCGTTAGTGATTACATCTGCAACTATTGTCATTTTTGAATATAATATAATAGAATTTTGAATATAATTTTAAAGTTCAAGATATGTGAATAAACACTGTCGCATTATTTTTATTATTATTAGTAGTAGTAGTAATAATAGTGTAGTTGTTATATTTGTAATAAGAGGCAATGATGGCTGTTATTATTATTATTATTATTATTATTATTATTATTATTATTATTACCATTGTTGTAGTCATACAACATAAATACATGTACTAGTTTGAAATATTGCATCGGTTCTGTACAGTTATAGTAAATTCAAGGTATATTAAAATTCTAATTCGTTAATCTAAAAAATGAAAAGTATTATTTTTAGATATATAACTGTTGTCAAAGAACAGGTGAGCGATCAGAGACTCACCTGTTTACAGCCTGTTTTTAAGACACTGGGGCACGTGCTAAACATTAAGAATTTGCTTTAATTTTACCTTTTGTATCTCCTGTATCTCCATTTGGCTTGACAAATGTTTTCCCCCACTTCAGTACTTCATAAAAGGCTTTTCCATGTTATAATGTTTTACTGGAGATTTAATTAAATACTATTGATGTTTGTTGTAGCCATAATTATGATTATTGTAAAAGGTGCTCAAGTATGCTTTTCTGAATCTATCATGGATGTGTGTGTGCATATTTGTGCACACACACAAGCACACACACACACACAGATGTGCCTTGTGTGTCACTGTGTGTGTGTGTGTGTCACTGTGTGTGTGTGTGTGTGTGTGTGCGTGTGTGCATATTTGTACGTCTTCTCCTGTGTGTGCTAATCAGTGATAACAGTCAAGGCTGGTGGATGTTTGTTGGATTGAGCGGAGAGTCACTGGAGCACATTCCACAACGAGCCACAAAATACTGGTTTTATGTAGCATTCCTACAATATTCCTGCAATATCAAATGACTTCAAGTATATTTTCCTTTCCTTTATTTATACTTGACTTTCATGTGATATGCATCCCAAAAACAGCGCCTCAAAGCTCACCCATTATGCAGTTCTTCATTAACAGTGTACCCTCTTTAAATCATTCCTGAGCACAGGGAGGACAAATGCGGGTCCCTTAGGCCATTCTGTGGTGCCTGAATGCTCTCTGTGTTGTGTGAGACATCTCGGCTAAATCGACAAATCAATCTTGTGTGGTGCTGTGGGTAATTGGAGCACACCAGCTTTCATTTGGAGGTAATTAGATGTGTATGTGTGTTAATATGACTGGGCTGCTGCATTGTGAGAGTGTGTGGGTGGGAGGCCAGAACTACAGTACAGGAGAGAAACCCCTCTAGTTTACATCGAAAAGGAGAGGGCGTGAACGTGCTGTTTGATGTGAGATTTAAAAGCTGATTGAGATTTGAGTGCAGTGAAAGAGATGTCAGCACTGTGCTGCGCAGCCTGGTCAACCAGACTGCAAATGTATTGAATTGGGTGGCAAGGGCATTAAGTCTTATCAATAATATGTATATATGCTCCAGAAAATGGAGGATTAAAAGTTACATAGTATAAAATATAAACCTTTAATAACCTAACAAATCTCTTTTAAGATTCTGTAATTACATAATTATTTTAGTAAATACATAACTATCTAACTTACAGCCTTCTGTAACTATGTAATATTTGAACATACCACAAGTAAATGTTACAAGTGTTTTACTAATGGAAGTGTTTGACTAATACTGCATAATAACTACATAATTATTTAATTAACGTTATTCAGTTATTTAACTAGCAACTTTCTGTGACCTACACAATTATTTTCCTAATATACTTTTGCATCCCATTTATTTCCTCACCAAGCATCTTTTTGTGACCTACACAATTATTTCAGTTTTCTGTAATCCATGTACATGTAGCAAACTACTTTCATTAACTGGCACAAGTATTTAGGCAACAACCTTCGACCTAAATCTGTGGTCTTAAACGAAGCAAAGCCAGGATTGGAGTTTTGGATCACGGAACACTAACAAATGAAAAGAATGAAAAGTCATAAAAGATAAATTCCCCATGGTGGGTAGTGCTGTATCTTACACCTCCAGGGTTGGATGTTTAAATCCAAGTCCTGGTCTGTGTGTGTGGAGTTTGCATGTTCTCCTTGTGGTAGCGTGGGTTTCCTCTGGGGTCTCCGGTTTCTTCCACAATCCAAAGACATGTGCATCAGGGTTTCTTTCGGGTTTCTAAATTGTCTGTGAGTGAATGGTGTGTGCACCCTGTGGTGGGCTGGTGCCCCACCCAGGGTGAGTCCCTCCCTCGCATCCACTGGCTCTGGGTACCTGCTACCCTAGTGAGGATTAAGCTGTTACAGTAGGTGAAATTCCAATTATTTATTTCATGAGCCATTATGGATCATTGTTGATAAATCGATAAGCGATTGATAAGGTGGGTAAACACTGATCTTACTGGCTCCTATTCCTTTAAAGATGCAATTTGATCCAATCAAACTTGCTGCCTGCTCTCTTAATTAGTTTCTTGGAAACATCTGCTCTTTTTACTCCTTTTTGTCCTCTCTCTCCATTTTACTGGCTAATTAAGTTCAAAGAAAAGGGATGGAAGGTAGAAACTATTTAACCACCGTTGTCTAATGCAATTTTCCATTTCCATTCCATTATCAGCTTCTTAATAACAGCAGAAATCCAGCTCAGCCTTAAACGTATATTAGTACGGACAGCGCTACAATTGTGTGCTTTGTAGGGATTTGTTCTATACACATATAGACCTTCCTGTTCTTGAATTTCCAGACGCTTAAATGCTTTTTAGAACTTGGAAGAGCACGCCACTAGCGAGAAATACGCCGATTATCTAAGCCGCACAGAGCCTGTGTGTGATGCAATTGCCTCTTCTTGGCTTGTGGATAATGACACAATTGACTGTCGCACGGTGATGTCACGCTTGAGGCCCCTGGGCGGAGAGGAGATAAGTGAATGCATGAATATTCGAGATGAAGACAGAGCGGTATATTTCAGAGACTGACATGGCTGAATTGATTACTTAGCAAAGGGGAGCTTAACTGGTTTTAAATGCTCACCCACGGACAAATACCTCCATGCCGCATTCCCACGCGATGCGTGGCCACAAAAGAACATAATTTACACTCAATTCAAGAAGGGCAAGCCACTGCCTGACTTACAAAAGCAGCATCCTGCACCAATCCGATCTCTTGCGAATAACCACAAGGCATTGTTCTGTTTTTATTTTGCTTGACATTTGATTCACAACTTTGTTAAGTCAACCTTTGAGTGAATGGAATATCAGACGAATTTACCATTTAACCTTATGTGATTCTTGGGCATTCGCCTCGACCACATTGTTCGGCCCGCTGGCTGACCACTGAATGCTCTGTGCTTGGTTTATTAGAGCTAGCTAATGCTGTGATCATTGCTTTTATGACTCCGAGCGCCTATGAGATTAATATGAGCTGCAGACCTAAGCATGTGAAGAGTGGGACAGAGACCAGCTGTATTAAAGAGAAGACCAGGCCAATCCCGAAGCTCACAAACTCGTTTTGATTTACTCTGTTTTGGTCTGGAAGATTGGTGTATCCCAGCAGATATTCCCCATGGATGCTGTGGCCAGCATTGCTGTGCATGTTCTTATCAGCTGAACTGCTCCACCATATTTCATCAGGGACCCTGGGAAGGTCTAACTGTAAAGTGGTTTGAGGAAGGATTCACTATAATGGGATGCCAGACTGAAACTGCAGAGCAAATACAATATAAGAGGTTGTACATTTAAATGTATCTGTGGAGACAGACCTAATCACACCTTTGTGCCAGTCAAACTTCACAAGTGAACTGTCATTAATCTGAATGGGTTGGACGGCTTCACTTTGCAGATCTTCTGGGACGAGTTAAACTTTGGTGAATGTACAGTTTCTCAGGTTTCCTTGCATACAGTAATTATATTCTGATTGGGGCTGCATGAGCATACAACCTTATTTTACCTAGTAGATATCCTTTATTGACACAGATGTTTTCAGAGCAGAGGAATTCTGTAACAAAAAAACAAGTAATCAGTAATCAATAGAACTGAATCACAAGTCCTTAGTTGAGCACTTTATACAATGGAGACTGTTACAAAGCAGCTTTGTAGATATCTGGGTCCAGTATCCTAATGAGCAAGTCAAGGGCAACTGTGGCAATAAAACACACGAAAGATGTGTGAGATATGCCAGTGATCCTTGTTCAATGGGCATGACAGAGGGTGGTCCAGACAACTGGGGACAAAAAAAAGTATTTATTGGTTAATTTGTTTACTGTAAGCAGCAATGACTTGACATAATGAGACCAGATAATTCTGTAGTCAGGGTGCATGCTTATGGCATTTTTCCACTGGCACAAGGAATTGTGCCGTACCATTATAAATGAAGCGAGCCATGCTCGTGCTGCTCAACAGCTTCCTGATTGAACAAAATGTTGTCATCAAAACATGGAAAGAGTCCTCTGGTTTTTTTTTACAGTGCGCACAGAAAAACAACAATGGAGATACAAGCTAACAACTGGGACGGAGTACCAGCACAACTTTCTGTTTGGGCTGAAGATATACTTCAACTGGAGTTTTCCATGATTCTCAAAAATGTACCATTAACTTTGTGAGAAATGTGAATATAAACCAGGACATCACTAACAAGTTAGATGGGTTAGGTTTTCATCTCACAAAAAAAAAAGCAAAAGCAACTCTGACAGAAAAACTTGTTCACTGGTTTGACTCCATGAACACGTTTTTTGGGACAACGTGCGACCATAAACTGTGGGGTGAGTATTGCACTGCTGACATGTCAGAAACACTGTTACCAGACAGAGATACACTGGAAAACAGTACGGTTTAGGTACAGCAGGGTTCCTGTATGCCCATGGAAAAGTGCCTTTAGTATAGAACAACATGATGTGCAGGTTTGTCAATGTGCTGGTTAGCTAATGAGCTAATAGAGGTAGGCCAGCGGGATAACCTGCCTATTGAAGAGTAAAAATATAGCAACTTTGAAATAGCCTGAACCTGGGTCACATTTACTTGCAGCCCACACACTGTGTGGAATGATGAGGCAGAACAAGACCAGGTGTGACTGCCAGAACCCAGGCAGATAATGGCCATGATCTCAGCTACCTTTAATCCACCACTACCAGAAGTGACCCACCATTCAACCACAAAACCTGGGCTGTTACACTTTAAAGTCAACTTAACTCAAGATAGTAATACAGTCTGCTGGCTGAATGTGAATCATACAGTCTCTTTCATGTGTTTATTGATAGTTAGTGGGGATAAAATGTCAAAAAGCGTTCTTTCTTTTCTTGGATATTCTTTCCTGCTGTATGGGGGGCTCATACAAGTCAATACAGCCAAAGCAGCAACACCATTAGTCCAAGATTCCAATTTGCCAAGTCATAGTTCACCAAAATTTAAACCTGATGTGAAATTTCCAGTGACATTTGCAGACTGGTGGGTGTGTCTTTGAGTCAATATATGGAATATAAATGGGAGTGTCCTTGAATTCATAAATTTAAAATGTAGGCAGACTTTTATGTGATGCATGGGTGTGATTGTGAGTTTATAAAATGGGCATGCAAAGTCTACACAGACACTACCATCAAACACATGGGTGGGAATCAAACCCAGGACCTTTTTGTTGTGAGGCGACCGTACTACCCACCGTGCCACTGGGCTATTTAATAAATAGAAAATTCAAGATGACTGATAAATAAATGAACTGTGCCAGTTACCTGTTCTGATGAAGCCTTTTTTTTTCTCCCAGACAAGGAATATATAAGTTTAAAACTTTAATGGGCTGTTGAATTTTACTATTTTTACTTAGACTTAAAAATATGCTCATATATTCATTGAGAGGAATCCCACTGAAACAAATGGAATTTCGCTCATGAATTTGCTGGTAAATGCAAGAAAGTGTAGGCCTTTAGACATGCAAGATGTTATAGATACAGGAACGTGATAGGTATAACATTCACAGTGAGCAGTACCCACCTGGGGGGAATCTGGCAGTCATGAAACTAATTATGAATCATTTGATTTGGAGTTTGACAAGGAAGTGAAGGCAAACTACTCATTAAAAACTCTGGAGCACCCAGGTGAGGCCTTTCACTGCAGTGGGGAGGAAAGTGGCATAATCATGGCACCAAAGTGATCAAAGAGGTTCAAAGGAGAGCGGATACAAATTTTCAGCGGAGGAACGTGTGGCTGTCACTGGGGAATAACTGGGGATAGGGGTTTTTCCAGTCAGGCAGGCCTAGCCATAATCACAATGTCCCGCAATGTATGTGTAATGATGTGAGGGTCGAGGCAAGCAGGATGCATTCGCAGGATCCAAAAGGTTTTAGGTTAAAGAACAAGTAAGAAAAACACAAACATAAACAAGGGGTCTGGGACACACAAAAACACATGAAAGCTGGTCGAAGGGCAGTGGAAAATTTATAGGTTTAACAAAACCACAAGAAAACCAGTACAACTAGAAATTATAACTTACAAAGGCAAGTTTTACAAAGAGAAGAGTTTTTTACAAAGAATCCAGAAACACAGAATGAAATACAGGGGTATTTATACTAATTAAGGAAATGAGAACACCTGGGCAGGGGCGGAGAATGGAACTAGACAAAGGTGAACAGGATAATAAGAGGCAAAGCTAATACCAAATCACATACACACATGGAGAATGTAAACAACAACTTAGACAAGAAAACAGGGAAAAGAAAGAATATAACAAGAAACAGGAAAACGTTAGAATATGTTGTATTTTATCCATTTCACGGGCACTGAGGGAAACACAACTAAGGCTTGGTGAAAAAAATTATGTGTTATCTTGCAATTTAAAAATAAAAGCCATTGACTGAGTGTGTGATACTGAACTGCTTAATTGCTTTGTGGGCCAGGGGGTCACATATCAAGTCACATATGGTTAAAGCACAAAGATGGATCACTAAACAAACCAAATGAATGAATCAAATCATGTTTATACAAGCTGCAGGCAATTAACAAATGTTTTACTGACCAAAGGCCTGAGTAAACAGACAACAGAACAGGTCACAAACACAACCTTACCCTCACCTGGACTTTCATCATTAATTTGATATTAATACTGTAGTTATGTCATCTTTTTTAAATTGTTTAAAAATGCCTCAAGACTCCTAAGAACATATGTAAAGAGCCTTCTAATTGTCTCATTCATATAT
>JBBIGA010000001.1:36247333-36257384 GCA_037576975.1 Alestes dentex | reverse complement strand
AAAAAGCTAGGCAACCATATACAGCAAAGCAACAAAATTATATAGCGTTAAGTTGACTTACTTGTCCAGGGAGAGTTAGTACTGATCCAGACTTAATTTTCAGCCATTCAGCAAAACCAGCTCTGTACTGCCCCGAGTTGAGGAAACAGTCTTTGGCAAAATGTTTGGCACAGACATACAAATTTTTAGGAAGTCGTGTTGGCGCATTTCCAGAAAAAATTAAATTAACCCACTGGTTGTTCGGAGGCTTGCGTGAAGGAACTAAAAAAATACATTTGTGCTCATCTAAGCACCCAGCAACTGCCAAGCTTCGCTCGTTTACAAGCCATGACAGTCGGTGGAGCAAATTTTTTAGGGGAGGGGTGCGAAATTCTCTGGGCGGGCAAAGAACGAGAAAGGGGAGGTAACCTTTCCCCCTATGACGTCATGCGGGGCCAAATTCCAGGTCGGGCCATCTGAGCTGTCGCTCTCTGAATGGCGGCTGACCATAGCACTCTTTACATCTGTCGCAATTTCTAGCCACTGCAGGACCATAGGCAAGCTAGGGGAACTCGTATTAATGTTAAAAAATCTCACAAAGTGAAATTTTTATGTCATGGGACCTTTAACTGAGACACAGATGGAAACTGGTGCTTCTGTGTAACTAGCCAGTTATTTCGTACTCACGCTAGGCCCGGTTTCTTTGGACTATTGCCAAGCAAGTTTGTGGACCATTACCAAACAGTTCTAGAAGCTTTTTCAAAAAGTAGACGAGGTAAGTTATGTCCAGCCGCTTAGCTCCACCTGGTCAGTGTCTTCAAAACTGGAGCGGGACTGCCAGATGCACGACTTTTAACTACTCTGTTTAAGAGCTTCAAGGTTCAAGGTTACTTTATTATCATCAGTAGCTGTGTACACGTACACAGTGTGATGAAATGTTTATCCACAGACCACAGTGCAACATATAGCAACATTCAACAATCAGCAGAGTGCAAGTTACAACAGAAACAACACAGACGACACAATACATAGACACCATAACAACATAATGGTAATGTAACAGTATAGTATGGACACTTTGTAAACGTTCCTGTGTGACTAGCATGGCACCATTAGTATGATAATTGCAGAGGAAGCAGTTAGCAGCATTGAACAAAGTGCAAGGGATGATAGAAACAATACAATAAATAAACAATATAGCAATGTAACCATAGTGCGAATGGGCTGTAAAGATTAAACGGTTACAGAAAATAAATGAATGAATAAATATCTAGATGTTCCTGTGTACTCTGCTCTGCCCAAATTTCCAGCAAAAACTGCTGTAAACCAAAGTCTTCCTACTGCCATTATGTATGTTGACATGGAGCAGTTGTATCTCAGTTCTGTGCTCAGGCATGGTTGGTGATCACACTAGATGTGTACCAAGTCCAGCTGAATCAGTGTACCATGCCCAGAAAAGTAAGGAGCCATTGCACTCACCTAACGAACTGGAATTTGCGGGTCAAACGTGCTTGGGCATGGTACAGATTGCCTTAGTGTGAGTACACCCATAGTCTCGAATCCTATGCATAAGTCAGCAACAGTGCAGAAAGGTAAGCTTATGATAATATTGGTGTGCTTGAGCATTGCTGCAAAATGTTGGTTATTTTGAAGTTTGTTTGTGAGTTTGCTTTCCGCCCACTCAAGGTCCCTGGTGTGTATGAGTCTGATGACAAAAGTTGGGCGTGTGTTTGAAGCTTGGCGTCTCTGTGCCTGAAGAGGAGTTTAGCAGCGCTCTCCTTAGATCCTGAAAGGAGCCGAGAACAGCGCCAAGCTCCAAATAATTATTCTCACTTTGTCCTTGTTACTGTCACTGTTGTGTCTTTTCCTTTTCATATTAGCAGCCCGCCATACTTTATTCTCACTGAGTTATTACTATCACATTCCTCGCAAATAACACAAAACTTCATGGCCGAAATAGCCGTGTTTGAATAGCTGTAACAGCGTGACTCGATGTGTGGGAGTGAGTTTCTAGCTCCAGTCCTGGGGACCTATTGCCCTGCACGGTTTCAGCCATTCCCTGCCCCCAGAACACCTTATTCACCTCATAAGGAGCTTGATAATTAGCTGATGTGCTGAATCAGGTGCACTAGGGCAGAAAATAGTTGAAAATATGTGGAACTGTGAGTCCTCAGGACCACTAGTGTAGTGTCTAAGCAACTTTCTAACCAATACTGATCTTACTGAGCTCCATAATAACCAATCTCACAGTGAAAATATGAGAAATTGCAGTCAAAAAAAAAAAAAAACCCTCACGATAAAAATGTGTGCCTAAAATTAAGATCTTATTTTTAGGCACAAATTATTTTTGGAATAGAATTAAAGCATGTTCCCACTTATTTTTCCCTTTTTAAAAGTTTAAAACAACTGGAGTCATATTTGACCTAGCTAAAAGAAGACAGATTTATATTTCTGTAGGAGACAAAATTCCTATAGGGGTCACAAAAAATGATACCAAATTATACTTAACCTCCAAGCCAAGAATTTATTTGGAAAGCATGCCAAAAGACAACATTTTTCTTTAACCTAATGACAAATGTAACATCTGGAATTCACTAGACATTCCTCAAACACAGGATTGAAAAGCGTAGAGGGACAAAAATAAGAGCAAGGGGGTTTTGGTGTAAAAATGATGATTATACAGACCTCATCCATGCTTTTACGTGAATCTGGTGTGGATCTGTGATGGTTTGAGGTTGATTTTTCTTCAAAGACTTCGAGAACCATGTTAGGCTAGATGGCATCATGAACTACTTCGAGAAGCAGGAGATTTGAAATGAAAACCGGCTGCCTCTGCCAAAAAATGTCAAACTTGAGTCATAGGTGAATCTTCCAGCAGGGCAAGCATATGTCCAGAATGGTTCAGTGGCCATGAATTCAAGTTTTTGACACGGTCTTCAAGATCCCCTGACCTAAACCCCACTGAACACCTGTGGG
Organism: Alestes dentex; assembly: GCA_037576975.1. Taxonomy (NCBI): domain Eukaryota; kingdom Metazoa; phylum Chordata; class Actinopteri; order Characiformes; family Alestidae; genus Alestes; species Alestes dentex. Next base: position 36,254,429 of record JBBIGA010000001.1, on the reverse strand, counting down.
GTGAGCTGAAGAGTTGAAAAACCGTGGACCCTGGTGGATCTGGAGGAATTCTATATTTAAAAAATCGATACAAAGGGTCTCTAGTACTAAATTATCTTCAGTTAAAAGTTAGATGTTTCTCGTATTGTGAAATACACCCCAAAGACTTATTAAGAACTTCTTTGAGGTGATACCAATAATTCCAGAACCGTTCGCATATAGACAACAATCTTCATGGTGAATCCTGAGATCTATCCATCAGATAGCTGTGAAAACTCACAGACAATGTGCCTGTGCTAAATCAAAAGGTGACTGAAAAGTGCATAAAAGTCTGTGTTGTGTTTTATAATAATTTTGCCCCCACCCCTTAATTTAATATTGAGTTTTATCAACAAATGTGAACTGCACATTTGTTGGTGACCCATTTGTTTGTAACAAATGCTTTTGGAAGAACAGGCTCAAGCCCCTCTTTGACTTCTCCAGTTAAAATAAATTAAATAGAATTAAATAAACAACAACAACAAAAATCACACTAGAGAGTGATTATGCTCAATTTGGTCGCTTGCCCAACATGCAGAGCCAACATACGAGACGTGCTCCAAGTACACACACACACACACACACATACACACAGACACACACACTTGCCAGCATGCATTTGGACATGTTTGCGATTTGCACACTAGCAGGCAACACATGCGTCAATACATGCGAACATCTGTGTGTGTGTTTTGCAAAGCACTCAGCCCCATTCTGGCGCCAGGCAAAGCACTTGACCCCTCTCAGCCTGTAGCACAAAGTGCTGGCCTTAACCTGACAGCACAATGAACAGCAGCACGGCCCAGGCACACACAACAGTCCATCTGGGCTCCTTTTTCTCTCTGTCTCCGTCTCTATCTGTCTCGAACACTGATTCACTTATAAAAGTCCTCCCCACAAAACTGCTGTATTTTAAAAGTGCGAACATCTGTACATGTGACAAATGACATATTAGGGCTGTCGGATAATTAAATTAATTTGTAATTTTTTTTTATAGTAAGTAATAGTTGCTAGTCATATTTGACCAATAATGAACTAATAAGTTATTCATCATTAATATGGTGTCATTGATATTTCCCTACTTAAAAATCATAAGAAACATTAAGGTTGCCTTGCAGGCCATGTTTTATAAGGCATGTACTTGTCATAATTCATGGATGAGGAATTAATGAGTTATTAAGTTAATCATTGATATCATTACTTTGTTATAATCACTTGATTATGTCTTACAAAAATGATATGTAAGTCTAAATGTGTATTGTAAGGTATACCAGTTAGCAGGGTACTACTAGTGTGTGTGTGTAAAGTAAAGTGACCATTCTGTCACACGTGAACACAACACAGCACACAGCGTGGACAGCATGTTCCTTTAAACCAGTGCCAATCAACAGTCCAGTCCAGCATACGTCATACGTGTACCGCCCCCCCCCCAACTTCCAGCTCTATTTTCATTAGTACACTGTGGCTGAGCTCAATGTTTTCAATATATTTCTTTATTCATGTTATTCATGTTTTTGTTATTCATTATTGTTTTAAGTAGTTGAAAATATTGCGTGTATTGAGCAAGGACATCTAGCTAGTTACGGCCTTTAAGCCTAACTCAGGAATCCCTTTAAATGAGACAGTATGGATGTTTGCGCAGTTCTATAACTCGCTCTGAAAGGCTTACTGGGCTCTAGAGATGCCAGCTACCAGCGAGCAGCTTCATAATCAATTGACTGTTTTCTACCAGACAGAACTGCCGATTGCTAAAGCCAGGTTCTCCATAATAGGCTAGCATATTAGTAGGACTTTATGAGAGGTGATGTTTTGGGAGCGATCTGTTTGCCTCTGTGAGAAAAAGTGCCCTGGGCTGAAACTTACTGAAATATAGCTTAAACTCCTCTGCACAGCTCACACCACAGACTGGAGATGTGAGTTTTTGTGACCTTATTTTGATGTTGACCTTTTGACATATTGTCAAAAATCACTAATTACTAAAAAAAAAAAAAAAAAGAAATCATCAGGCCATGTGTATGTGTGTGTGTATGTGTGCACGTGTATGTGTGTGTGTGTCTGTAGCCCTTTTAGTCTTTGCATTCTTCTCATAGCGAAGGCCCTGGAGAGGAGCTGGAGCTTCCCACTTTACGGATGCTTTTGATAGCCTGCTGCTTATTGATTTATCTGTAGGACACCTTTGAGCTCTCTCTGGGGGATGAACCTGAAGGGATCACTTTTAAATGCTCTGTTTCAGTGCAAAGGCTACAGTCACGGGTTTCATCATAGCAACATGTATAGAATACATGTTGCTCCATATTGTATGGCTGCTAACATGCTAATGGATGCTCACATCTCTTCCTTACATTCCATTGTATCATGCAGTACACTTGTCTGCACATAGCTGCATTTATTGTGCTTCTCCACTTTCAGGTGCTTTAAATCCTGCAATCTTCCAAAGTCTAAAATATCTGGCAGAAAATCGTGCTTAAAGCTTTGACACACATCCGCATGACTTTCACTGAAGACTCAAAGCGCCTGTTTCGAGTTTTCCCAGCATCAGATCACCGCTGTCACATTCTGTGCATCTTGCATCATCTCTGCGCTCGCATAAATATGGCTAATGTTGACACAGACAAAAAAACACATCAGTTATACTCAAGTGCCATTGTCATCACACTGCAAGAATGGCATGAAAGCAGTCCAGCATAGACAAACACTGGGAAAGACACTGAGCAGTGAAGTGCTATCTGCCTCTGTGGGTGTGCGAGTACATTTCCATATAAATCAGCACACACTAAAAAATATAAGTCCTCAGTCGTACTAGAGAAAGTGTGGGTTAAGGCGATAATGCAGACATAATAGAGTTATGGCTTGGCAAACATTACTCGTGTTTATGCATGCCCCTTGGGGGGGTTGCTCAAATACTAAACATGGGATAATACATTTATTGTAATCAGTTTATATGACATTAACCTTCAGGCCAACCTCTCATTTTCCTGATGTAGCTTCAGCTGAGCTGGCTCTAGACAAGGGAGCACAACAAACTCAAATGGAAAACAGTAAATTTATACATATTTCTGTCAATACTTATTGTCCCATAAAGGATGGATAGAGGGCTTCCTAGTATTAAAAGAATACAATCTGCATTTTTCAACCTTATTTCCATTGTTCCATTGCCATGGAAAATAATTTTGACATACTTATAGAAGAACAGAAAAACAATTTTCACAATTAGCCAGTTTTAGAGAAAACGCTCACGGAAAGCACTTATTTTTGAAGGGCACTGTCATGAATTTTCCGTCCGATCTCACGACTTTTCGTGCAGGCATCACAATATACAATTTAATCAAAATACATGCTGCGATCACGATTCAGGGCTTTTTTCGTGCTAGGACAACGCTTCACTTTTTCGTGCTAGGACAACGCCTCACTACTCTATGTATTTTAAAGTGCAACGCGTAACACTGCCAGTATCTGCGCTAACTGCTGGCTGTTAGGGTTAGGTTAAGGTTAGGGTTAGGTTAGGGTTAGGGTTGGGGTTAGAGTTAGGGACTTTCCCCGTCTCACGGCATTTCAACCTGTTTCAACCGTTTCGCAAACAAAAATGATAAGGAATCAACTCATTATTTCTCTCCTACTGTCCCTCAGTCACCAGTTAGCGCTGATACTGGCGATATTACGCAGTGCGCATTAAAACACATAGGGTAGTGAAGCGTTGTCCTAGCACGAAAAAGTGAAGCATTGTCCTAGCACGAAAAAAGACCCTAAATCGTGATCGCAACACGTATTTTGATTAAATTGTATTTCGTGGTGGCTGCACGAAAACTCATGAGACTGGGCTCAGATTTTAGAGTCAAAGGTCAATTAAGCTGTAAATGTATATAAGTTGTGCTTTCAGTGATGGGACTAGCTTTCCAGTGGAAATGTTGCAATACGAGCATAGTGATGTGGGTGGAGTTCTTACTTGATCATGTATGTAGACAAGATAAGATAAGATAAACCTTTATTAGTGGGAAATTTGCATCAAGGCAGAAAGTGGACAGTGCAACGTTAAGAATAAAAACCCATAGAATAGAATAAAATACTATACCGACAGTACAGTATAAAATGTACACTATACAATCAAGAAATATAAACATGGACGTCTGTATTGTAAAATATATACATATATGTATATGTAAACTATACGTTAACTATACGTAGACGTAGCAAGTATGTGTGTATGTACACAATGAGTCTATGTATGTATATATGTACAGAGTGCATATATAAGGAAATACAAGAACACTGTGGATACACAAACACACACACACACACACACACACACACACACACACACAGGTACACAATGGAGTAACAGGCATTGACAATAACAGCAGAAATGCACCAGAAAAATTGCATATTTTAAATTGCACATTTTGCCCAGTTTTAATTTTTGCATCGGAAAAAATTACACTCATAAGAGAAACTACTCTCAAGCCTTCTAAGCCTCCAAAGGCATCACTTAAAAATTTAAACAGGCAAATATTGCAATACTATTATTATTTTGTTATTAGTTTTGAAGAAAAAGTTAATATTATTGAAAGGACCAATGCTCTCCCATTGGCCTTTACCACCTAGAATGGTTAGATATATTTGGTTAGCCACCAATAAAATAAGGAACAGTAAAATTCACCAAACATATTTGATTTCCAATGGTTAAGAAAATGTTGGGAAAATTTTCCTAACCATGAATAAGAGCAGAAGCCTAAACACTGGGTTTCTCTCAAGCAGTAAACAGCAGCATCTCTATGTCAAAAATTTCTAACACTCTATAATTCCAGTATATGGGGTAAAATAAATGTTAAAATGTCTCTTACAAGCTTCTGATAAATTGTGGAATGTGTTTTTAAAGGTTTTAGATGGCTGTTTTTAATCTAGGCCAAATGGCCTAAAATTGTAATGTGCAATGCTAATAGCTTAGCACTAACAAACTACTAGAATCCCAAAGGGATGCTAGCAGAATATTAAAGGTGTGTTTTTGATATTTATCGTCAAATATAGTTACAATTTCTTACTGAATGAAGGGATACCATAAAATGTTAAGCCAAATGCTCAGTATCAGATGTTGACAAACATGGCAAAGGGGTTACAGTTCCTGATTCATGTGCATTCCAAATGTTCACCGAATTTAGCAACTGTCCTTCTATTGTAAGTGTGATCTGGGTCAACAGGTTTTCTGTAATTGCCTGTATGATACAGGTATAGACTTAGATTAGGTTGAAAGGAGAGCAGAGATGTTTCTCTACAGTTCTTTTCACTTCCCTCCGTTTCTAACAGCAGAAACCTTTTCTTACTATTCTGCACTGTTTGCTCTGCTGTTGAAGTACCCATTCACTTACCCACACACTCTCAACAGAAGAGTGTGTGTGTTTGTGTATATGTGTATATGTGTGTGTGTGTGTGTGTGTGTGTGTGTGCGTGAGAGAGAGGGAGAGAGAGAGAGAGAGAGAGAGAGAGAGAGAGAGAACAGAACTATACTGAAGAGATATTCTTCCAGGTGATAGAAACACAAGTTTCAAGTGCATTGACCTTCAGGTCCAAATTAAACCCATTTACTGTAAGATGCTAAAACGCTTAACAAATTCTCTCTCAAATGATCTCTGCCATCCCTGTATGTGTGTGTGTGTGTGTGTGTGTGTGTGTGTGTGTGTGTGTGGGTGGGTGGATGTGTGAGACGCCAATCTGAACTGTCCATTCAGTCCTGAAAACATCAACTCTGTGTCATATTGGGGGAAGAATACTATTTTTGTCACTTCAGCCTGGTATTGCAGTCAAAGTCATTTCTTTATTTCACAAAATATGGCAGGTTACTCCTTAACAAGCCCACAGGTGTCAACCTGTCAGTAGGACACCAGAGCCATAGAAGATTCTTAACCCTTGACCCTTTGTGCTCTTTTCCCTGCAGTGACGACCCCAGAGAGCCTGAAGTCAGCAGCCAGGTTTGTCCACTTTTCTAATTGTGTAACATCCGATTATTCTCCCTGGCCTATAGGTCAGTCACACAAGCTGTGTACCACGGTCAGCTCGTATGCATCGCAATGACAGTTGGTTTCAGTTCGCGGGCTGCCAGACCCTCGCCGTGAAATATCGGTTCATTTTCGATTCATGAGCTGAATTTCCAATTATCTCCCCTAATTGACTTGAATTTCAAATTGAATTAGCCTGAGCTCTAATTGACGTGCACAAATCCATGGCGGGGATTAGAGCTTCTCTGAGAGCACCCCACTGCCAAACCTGAGTGCACTGGCTTCTGGTTTAAACACAAGCAAAGCAGCCAGGAAGCATCAACACAAAGAAAGGAAGACAAAAGAAAACCAAAAAAAGAGAGAAGTTCACAGGAAATCAAAGTCGACACAAATCTGCTCCCGCTTCTCTTGTGCCCCCCCTTCTCTCATTTGCTCTCTGCTTATTGTTAATGCCTGCATTCATAATTGGGTTCTTTACCTGTTGCCTTCTGTGAGGAAGAATGGGAAAGAGAGTTAATTTGCCTAATTTGAATAATCTCTCAGAATAGGCAGCATTTGCATAAATATGAGCTGTCACCAGTCTCAGCTGTGGCTTTATCGGAGCGAGAGATTAGACAGCTTCTCTGGCTCCGCGGTGCTCTGACTCACCCAGAGTTCATGTAAAAAGACTCGGCCATGCTGCAGAGAGAGGCAGCTGTGTGCTGCGCTGTGGTGGTAGCTCTATGTGCCTCCAGTTTTTTGGGCAGAGTGGTCCACAGTGAGTAAATGGAGGATTGCAACTCTGTTATACCTGTTGACCAGAGATGCATCACAAGGCAGCAGGCAATCAGCAGCAAAGAGAAATTAATAATCCTCTCGGATTGGCTACTTTCAAACCTCCTGCCTCTGAGTACAGGGGTATTTCACCATCCCAAGACCTGTTTTCGTGTAAAGTTGCTTTGTGTTCTCTTGACAGTACTAAAAAATGTATAGTTATATTTTAGATGGAAAATTAGCAGAATTTCCGTTAATATTTATGTTACAAAATTAGTAAAATATGTTTTTCTTAATAATTAAATACTAAAATGCATGAAATTGCCACGTAAAAAGCA
>JBBIGA010000001.1:36211713-36235174 GCA_037576975.1 Alestes dentex | reverse complement strand
CATTAACGACTTCAGATTTTTTCAAGTCGACTAATCCATCAAGATAGTCGAAGTCGAGTCGACTAGTCGTGATGACGGCACACACACATGGAGGAACACCGTGTCCAACATTGAGCAACTTTTATTAGAGTTCTCTGTAACATTAACAGTCAACATGACAAATAAACAAAACAAAGGCTGATACCTTGACTGCTCTGGTAAATTTAAGTACAACAGAAAGTCAGAACAGTTTAAGCCGCAGCACCACTCAGCGTCCTCCACACTGTGTTCTCTGCTGCCGTGTCTCTCGTCTTGTTGTGGTCTCGTGCTTAGATTCCACACTACGTGCCAACGGTACCGTCCCAGGGACTATAGTAATTGGTTAAACCAAGGAACGCGTTTCAGCGTCAGCCAATCAGAGGCAGAGACTGCATTGCGTCCACAAGCGAGGGCAGAGAGAGAAAAAAAACACGACTAGTCCACTTCTCTCAGTGGCCGTTGACTCGTGCCTCTATAGTCGACTAGTCGACTTTTGTGTTAATGCCCTAATATATATATATACACACACACACATACTCACTACTGTTCAAAAGTTTGAACTCACCTCATTAAAAATTAATTTTATTACATTTTATACAGTATTTATTACGTACTGCAGGGTCGGACGTCAGAAGATATTTGATGATGCTTTATTTAATATTTGGGCAAATTAAGTATAATTAAACAGTAGTTAAATTACGACTTTTAAAAATGACGAATAGTATAATTATGGGTGTATATGTTACCTGCCTTGAGTAGTTTTGATCACCATCAGCTGTTCATCATTCTGTTAATCAGGACACTGGTCAAAATAGTGCATGTAACTATATGTGTATACATATGTATGTATGTATCTATGTACGTATGTAGAGTAGACCGTAGGACAGTAGATTCTTGAAAGAAAAGGGTTTTACTCTGTTAGTTAGTTTATTCAGCCCATTTGTGCAATGAGATGTTCACATTCATTTCAGTTTGGGCACTGTACGTTTCCAGTAAAAACTTCACAGAAGAGGCAACATTTACAATAAATGTCTTTTTGTATTTCAGTCTATTTTGTTTACATATTTGTGTGAAAGAGTTCTTTGACTTGTAGCAATTGTGGAACCATTTTGGGTGCTACATGGAACCATTTCTATTTGGTTTGTTACAGAATCATATCAAAGCATTTCCAGTGAGTTTATTTTGTACCCTTAAAAATGTTCTTTACAACTGGGTTCCCATCATAGAGCAGAATTTTTAAACCAGAACTTTTCATGCATTTAAATGATCACTTCAAATAGGTGTTAGTGTCATTTCAACCATCTACACAGTGTAGCCAGACCACGTTCCTCCTGGACCATCGTGCAACACGAACAAATAGAACCTCTGAAGAGTCTGGACCCCAATCCGCTGTCACCCATTAGTAGATAGTGTACAAATAGAGAAAATTCAAAACCACTGTTACTCTCCTGAGGAGGCTAAAATCTCAGGATCTGCCCGGCTCTATAGCCTGGCTTAATTTACATTCACGGTATTTAGCAGACGCTTTTATCCAAAGCGACTTCCATTCCCTAACTAGAGGGGACAGTCTCCCTGGAGCAACTTGGGGTTAAGGGTCTTGCTCAGGGACCCAGTGGTGGTAAGCTGAGGGCAGGATTCGAACCTATGACCTCTTGGTCCAGAGGCAAATATCCTACCCACTGGGTAGGAACAAGGCACAATACAGGGCAGCCGATCAGAGCTATTTACATATATCAGTCTTAAAGGGAAAACAACATAAGAGGGCCGAAAGTGGTCACATTAAACGAATCTTGACTGTTTTTAGTGAATAAAACAGCACAAATGTCACAAGTGGACCTAAAATCCAAAAATGTAGAATATGGGCCCGTCAGCCAGAATATTGCTATGACAAACCAGCATACACACATTTTATTACAAATATACACATACTTTTATACATTCTTTCGTATTTCTTCTAAGCGACAAGGTCTGCCCTAGTTTCTTTAGCTCCTAGCCATTGCGTACAACACTGTAATACCATTTATAGCATATAGAGCATCTGGCGCCTCTCTGGAGATGGCACATCTCTCTCGAGACAGTCTATGAATAGTTAAATGAAATTAATAGATAATTTGAGAAGCTTATTGCCTTTTTTAAAAAATGTAACAGTTCTTAGGGGTTACGTGAATCTCTTATGGGCGATGTTTTATGTATCCTGTAGTGGGATTTTGAATCAGTTCACGGATAATGCAGTCATTCCGTGTGTTTTAGCCTCCTTGAGCTATAGACCTGAGATTCATTCAGTTGTAATTGTTTGCAGATGTTTTCTCTATAAGGATTATATCGCTTTATTTTCTTCCATTTGCATGCAGTCATGATGGTCCTGTTTCTGGTGGCGACAAATCTCATATCAAACATCTCCTCACATGCAAACCGGACCGCAGGTATGTGCACTTGCATCACACCTGATGACTGTACGCTTGAAGAGGCCATGAAAAAAGTTAAAAAGTGCTAAAACTGCCTGTTTTTCTTTCTTCTCCTCCTCAGAGCCACCTGCTCCTCAGGGTTCCCATGTTCTGCCCTCTGCCCTCATCATCTCTCTCCTTCTCATCATCTTCATCCTCCTCACGGTCTACCTGCTCAGGTAGGGCACACACACAAAGTCACTCGCTGGAGCTAGTGCCGGTCACACAAAATGATCTCAAAATGTGAGGGAAAACCCTTAGGGCTCAACCACCATGAAAATTCATCATTGATTTAATTAAGTCCATTTGTTACAGATTTAAAGAGGCAAAAAAATTAGAAACAAATTTCAGCTAAATATGCATTTTATATGGTAAAAAATTAAATGTGCTACAGTAAGTATAAACAGTGCTACGCTGTCTGATATAAAAGTTTTTAGTTGTACTTTTTAACTCACACAGGAGAAAGCACCACCTCAGAATATCACAAGAAATAAATCAAGACATAAAACAACAAGCTCAGGTAGAACAAAGTATGGTATGATTCAGAAAGTGTGGGGCTGGGATCACACCTCAGTTCATGAGTAATTATCGATATTGGCCATGAAGCTAGTAAAGTGGAGTTTTTGTACTCATGAATGTGACAGGCTGAAAACTCTTTCACAAACAATGTTTTATTCTTTTACTGTTAGTTTAATGTTACGACCTCATCATGTCTTTTCACACTGAGGCAGTTTTTATGGTTGAAAAAAAGCAGATGGGATTGAAGAGACAGTGCTTGGCTGTTAATCTGTAAATCTGTGAAAAGGCTTTGGGCGTTGCTGCCTCCCTCTGGCACAAATGAAAAATGTAGTTGGATTTTACTGATTGTAACTATTATCTGTGATTTAAAAAAATTGACAATTTAATATTTATCGACAATGATCTAGAATTGTCCCAATTTATCAATTTTTCACCATTACCTATAGTCTGAAGCCCTGGTTCTGTGGATATTCTCGCAGAAATTATAACTAAATTATCCTAACTTGTGAGCTTTTACCCTTGGGATCTTTTTGGTTCAGTGTTAAATACATTATTGTAAACGCCAAGCAAACCAGGACTAAAACGCAACAATACCACATTTTCTACTTTGGCGTGGACCATGTGAACCAAACTACAAGTATCAAAACACCCTAAGACCATGAGACCAAATCCTCATGAATAAGTGATTCTCTTCATAATAGAGAAGTGTTTAATTGAATGGATTTTTGCTGATAAATCCATGTTATCTTAATGTTAGGCAAGTTTTACTGGCCATATCAGTCTGATCCTGAAACACACATACATTTTTTCAGCCTAGCTTTGTTGATTTGTGGATCACCTTGAATCATAGGCCATACATTCACACTAGTATTCTAGATAATGCCCGTTGAAGTAAAATTCGACCATCAGGTATGGGCCCAGTAGCAGTGCTGATCTAAAATCTGTTTTGGTCAAAAGGGTAATTGTAAATAAGAGAGAAATTTGATCCTAGATCCATCCTCAGGTTCTGGAAAGCTTTATGAAGCTAGGCCCTGGTCTTTCCCTCGGTCCCACGTCTTTATCAGGGTCAGTTTCATCTGAATTCATTCAGTTAAGTTTGAGTTGAGTTCAGCTGACCCAGATTATGAGATGAAGTTCCTCTCATTAGTGATGTTCGCTAATACATTTTTAAGCAGATTTTCCTGATCTGCTAAACTAATGAAATTGAACTCCAACCCTTTTAAACGTAATACCATATTGCCTGTACTTAATTGTGTGCTTCTTTATTGGTGCTTTAAGACAAATATGCTGTGTTGTAGGGGGGGGGGGGGTGTGACCCTGCACAGCCCAGCTAGTCCAACAGCTGTTTGTGCAATAAAACTGGAAGGCAGTTGTGCTGGTCAAAGAGTCATTACCTCTCAGCTGCTCTGTGGAATCAGATCTACAGGCTGTCTCCCATGAGAAAGAACAGCTTTAGATGGTGTGTTTAGGTGGTTGTTTTCTTCATGTTCTTTGACTGAGCCTTTGTTTTGTCTTTTGATTTGTGTTTTTCAATGATCTCGTAGGTTCAGGCACCAAAGGAAGGACCTTGTCACCTCGGTTGACAAGAAGTTACCCAATGGCTTCCTGGAAGATCAAGGTTGGTTCAACATCCTCATTTCAAAGCGTTTTTATTTTCTTCATTTTTTCCAGTTCATCCTTTAAGCCTGCATGGGACATGTATCGCATGCTGAATTTCACATCTCTTCATTTTGAGGTCACATCAGGACATGATGGGCAACATGACAAATGGCAATGTGACATTTTTGCGAGTATTGATGATATTGCAGATGACATATGCAGACAAGTGTAATGGAGCAGAGAGTACAGATCAGTTCTCTCACTCCGAGCAGAATTTCCGTTTTCTGTTTGACAGAATGTTTCTCTTTCACACCCTCTCAGAACAGACAGTGGTGCTCCTCCCCCGCTCTCCCTCTCCATCGAAACGTTTTTTTCCCATCCTTCTGGACTCCTTGGAGGAAGAGTTCCGCCTGCGCATGGCAGATGACGGCAAACTGTTCAGAGAGGAATTTAATGTACGAGCACGCCCTCTCTTTTTTTCTCTTTCTCTTCTCCCACTCCTTGCAACACTGTTGAACCTAACGTTAGCCGACTTACATTTTGTTTGCAGTCTTTGCCTTGTGGGTTCGGACGTGGCACATTTGAGGAGGCAGGCAGAGAAGAGAACAAAGAGAAAAACAGATATCCAAACATACTGCCATGTGAGTGACTAACACATGCATATATTGTCGTGTACAAAGATGTGAACACCTCCCATTCAAATTACATGATAATAAGTACTCATCCTCCAGCCAAATCTTTCTTCTAATTTTAGTGCACAATTTTTATTAATTTGCAAAGCTTAACTTGTGTGTGTGTGTGTGTGTGTGTGTGTGTGTGTGTTTATAGGCTGCATTTTATTTATTTGTTTATTTTGCCAATAAAGAGTAATTGTGCATTAAAATGTTCGGAAGTATTCTCTGTAAGGGATATATACTTTAAGCAATTTGACCAGAGCTGCTTTACCTCAAACTCATACCAGCACAACACACACTTTTAATGCAACAACCGTGTCACTGTTTTGTAAAATTCCCCAAAATATCTGGTCAGTGGTGGACCTATGGTGGACCTTTTCCATTGATAATCAGGGTAGAGAGGGGCTGATGAGTTACTCAGCCACAGAGGGGCTACAGTACAGTACAGAGCACAGAGTACACCTATAAGATAAACACCTACATGATAAAATAGCTAGTGAGTGCAGGGTGCCTAAATGTGTAAAGAAGTTTTACTAATTGAATCTGTGTATTATTTTCAACAGATGATCACTCCAGAGTGGTGCTTTCACATATAGATGACCGCATGTGCTCGGACTATATTAACGCATCTTACATTGATGTAAGTACTGACGTCATGTTATTACTGTGAGGATAATGATTATGTACTAACACAGAACCCAGACTTTGTACACATTCTCTGAAGCAGTAATTTGAATTCAGGTCAACCATTAGACCTTTATACATACATGTGCGTATTTATGTATTTTCCAGGGTTACAGAGAAAAGAACAGATTCATTGCTGCTCAAGGTAAGCATGTTTTTGAACACTGGAAATAATTTTGTTTATAAGCTATACTGGTAAATATTATGATGAGGTTGTCATGCCTAAGCAGTGATTAAGGCATAGATAAATTTTTGGGCAGCGGGGTGAGTCAGTCTGGTAGATGCGGTCTCCAAATGTGCTCATGTCTCACAGTCTCATAACATCAGGCTATAGCCCACTGCTGACAGCAACACAGTTATCACCCTAACAGTTCCAATACATCCTCCTTGTGGCGATACAAACCCAGAACGCTGGGTTCACATAAACCCAACCGACACTATCTACCCAAGCCCTCGATATCTTCTCATCTTCTCACCACATTTTCTCAGTTAATACTAAATAATTACATTTATGGTTGTACTCACACTAGATAATCCAAACCGTGCTTAAGCATGTTTGACCCCTAAAGTCCAGCTTATCTGACTAGTTTTATCACCCCGCACTGTGCCCAGACATGATCACTAACCATGCCCGAGCACAGAACTTTAACTTATGCCCAGAGTCAGATACCTGAGATTTATAAAGACAAGGGAAACAACTCTGCAAACTTAAAAACCTGAACCTAATAATCCTAACCTAAAGGATACTGCCACAGTGGGAGAGAAAATGCTTGTGGAACCATTTATGTCTTACCGTAGGTCATCTAGATGCACTGAAGTAGACGTTTGCCCATTTTGTAGTAGTAGTAGTAAGAGCATTGCAAGAACCAAATGTGTAAACCCCTGACGGGAACAGAATTTTAAAACTCTTGGATACAGAAACAGGATCTCTGTTTTACGTCTCTCACGTCATTTGACCACAACTGATGTACTGATAAAGAGCTGATGGCCTGAAGTGACAGTTGCTAAGCAGTGACTGAAATAATAAGGTGGAGCTATGCGAAGAGTGTGATGATTAACTCTAGAACACAAATAAAATTGAATTGTGTTTAAAAAGCAGCTCAATCTTTGCCCTGTTGTATTGGGCAGGCCTGTGGTCAGTCCACCTAGGGCCGTGTCTCCCTGGACTAGCTGTAGCATGGCCCCTAGCTGGAAGGCTGCAACACTGAAAAGACTGAACTTCAGCACACCTGTTGTAATGCAGCCATTATCATGTTTTTCTTTAATTACATTTAATAGTTATTTGATAGAATCAAATTTGAATGTGGGATTTGCACTGAAATGTTTATGAACAGCAGGTGATGCTACTGAATAACTATAGGTCAAACAGCAACACATTTGATTTTCGTAAGTAAAGCGTTAAAAACATTAAAATATCTGTTTATTTTCCAGGTCCAAAGCCAGAGACAGTTGCTGATTTCTGGAGAATGGTTTGGGAACAGAAATGTGCCACCATAGTCATGCTGACCAACACACGGGAAAGAAAAGAGGTATTTTTTTCTCATTTGTTCACATAAAGCCCCTTCCCTCCATGAGATACAACCCATGTCGTACCCCCCCCATCTTAGGTCTCATGTTCAAACTGAGAGATCTGGCAATACTGGTAAATAACCAACTGTCTGAACACATCTCTGTACCCGTGTCCATGTTTTTTAGGAAAAATGCTACCAGTACTGGCCGGAGCAGGGGTGCTGGCAGTATGGATACGTGAGGGTGGCTGTGGAGGATGTCACGGTGCTGGTAGACTACACGATCAGAAAGTTCTGCGTGCAGTATGTGAGTGGGCTCCCTCAAATATTTCATGAAATGAACTATACCTATAGTTGCTGTCCACAGAAAAACACGTTTCTCCATTTTTTTCTACATGATTTAAACACAGCAGCTATCCTTTACCTGTCAAACACTCATGATGAATAAACCAGTAAAAATGCTCCAAAATGACCTGGGATAAACCATGACCTTACATTAGAAGTAAAGACAGTTTTTACCTTCTCATGTAAATGTACCATTTTGGAGATACTTCTTTTTGCATTTGATCTTTAGTGATTTTACTTTGAATGCAGTCTGTAAGAAGTAAGGTTGTTTGTACACCAGCATATTGTATAGAAACAATGATTATTAACTGTGAAGTCGGGAGTATAATCTAAGGATGTTTACATCTCTCTTTTTGTGAACGATATGGGATTCACAGCCAGTAAACTATGCCTTAATGTAGTTGAGGCTTACTGGTATGTGCATCTTTATTATAAACACAGAGGGTCGGTTTCCCGGACAGGGATTCAGCCTAGTCCTGGATTACGTAGTGCTGTGAATAGAGATTTCCCATTGAAAAGGAAAGGGTAGTTCAAAACAAGGCTTAATCCCTGTCTGGGAAACAGAGCCTAAGGGTCCTGCTCAGGTTTGTATCTCTTTATGGTGGTCTTACACTTCTAAACCTGTATCTCAGATATTATTCTTGATGTTCTCTATCCTTTTCATTAGCCACTTCTTCTAAGCTCTCCCTGCAATTTGGAAACAACTGCATCAGATACAAATGCCACATTTACAAACAACTCTGGACTTTTTGTTGATAAAAAGTATGATAACAGCTGACCAAAAATTCATAAGCAGCCAACATTAATCGGACTGAAATGGGAAGGCTATGTGTAAATAGGCTGTGATTCCTACATGGGTCACTTGATGTGGATGCAAATATCTCCAAGTTGTGCAGTTTAACCACATAGTCATTGATTCATTTAAAAACAGAGCACCTTAAATATGCCACTATCCAGTCATGTACAGATTTCACCATATTTGCTGTGTACACATAGTAATAAAAGTAATGCTACTAATCTCTGTGATTTTAGCATGCTGCAGATGGTTGCAGGGCTCCAAGGCTGATCACCCAGCTCCACTTCACCAGCTGGCCTGATTTTGGTGTGCCTCTGTCCCCCATCGGCATGCTCAAGTTTCTTAAAAAAGTCAGGAGCGTCAACCCAGCGCATGCTGGACCCATAATAGTTCACTGCAGGTAACCATGTCCACCCAGAATTGGATGGTGTAAAAACGCATCATTATTCATCAAGCTGATACTGGTACAAAGTAGCCCAACTTTTTGAAAATGAATTCATACAAAGGCATCAATTGATGCCTATGTATGATAAAATATTTTTTTACTAAATGGAATTAAGTTAATATTTTCTACAAATAAAACTTTAGAATTTTAATCTTTTTTATGCACAATTTGTAAAACATTGGGAAAAGTAAAACAAAATATAAAACTTCCACACAGGTCACATTTTAAGTTTTTTTGTTTTTTTTGTAGTACGTTAAACTCGCTAAATAAGTAGAAATTGTGTACAAAAATTACCTTAAAAAGGCCATAATTAAGTTTGTTCCAAAGGATGTTAACTGGATATTCACTTAGAAATTCAGCATCAAATAAAAAATTAAATAAATTCATTTAAAGTACTTTTTAAAATATGGTAAACTCACCAAATACATAGAAATTGTACACAAACATTGCTTACAAATGCCATACTTAAGTTTGTTTCAAAGGATGTTAACCTGATTTTACAATCAACAGCATAAAGATAGATAGAAAGACAGATAGATATAGATAGATAGACAGACAGACAGACGGACAAATAGACAGATGGATAGATAGATAGATAGATAGATAGATAGATAGATAGATAGATAGATAGATAGATAGATTAATAAAAGTAAAATCAATTAATCAATTCATATGAATTGTCTTAGACCAGTTACGTGGGATTAAGCATAAACCCTTTTATCAAAATATTTTTACAATTATGAAAAAGGGGTACATCCAAAATGTTGACTGGACTAAATGAACATGCAGATATCACTTTTCACATGCATGTATAGTTTATACCCTTTTCAAGGCTAATGACACTCAAAGTGGGCTTTAATAATTGAACACTCCAAAATCTCTCAGGATGAAAGTAGCCGAGTTTGAGTGCACGTGACTGAGCTGACAAATTTGCGAGACCGTTTGGATGTGTGCTCAGCTGTTTAAAGAACAGCGCCTTTGACACTTGTAGCAGGAACACTTGTCACCTATGGATGAAAGTTGCAGATAGATCCCGACGGTGGGGGGATTTGATTGTTCTGAAGCCCAACAGCTGTTTACACACCCAGACATGGCTGTCCCCACAGGCAGCGGTCGGCGGAGTAGTCAGATTTTTAAGATTATATCACACTGAAAACTGCAACACAGTTTGTAATTTGGGATTCATCAGTATTTGTCATTTCATCAGTAGATCTGATTTATTTCACCTAAAATTCATTCCATGAAGCTGATAACTTAAACCTTTGAAGCCTTTACATTATCCAAACACACACACCAGATGCAGTCACACTGAAAACACCCCAAGGCAAATTACATGTTTTAGTATTTTCTACGTGGCAATAAGGTAATATCTTTTAACACTTAAATTTGGCATTTTTCTCATTTTTGTGCACAATTTAGATTACAACATTGGGAAAAGTAAAACGAAATATAAAATGTGCCATAATTTTCACACAGGTCAAATGGTGCACAAAGATATACTTATTTAAGTTTATTTCCTGTAAAGGAATTTTACCTGATTTTCATTTAGAAAATCAACAACGAATCAGTGAATCAATCAATCAGTCAGTCAGTCAATCCAGGAAATAAATTCAGCAGTTAATTCAGTCACTTAAAAAATCAACAAAACATGTCATTTGACCACACCCAAACACCCAAATCTGTTTTTCTATTCATCTATCTCTCTCCTGCTTTCTCTCTCTCTAGTGCTGGGGTTGGAAGGACCGGCACGTTCATTGTTATTGATGCCATGATGGATATGATGCATGTCGAGGGCAGAGTGGATGTGTTCGGCTTTGTTTCCAGAATACGAAACCAACGCTGTCAGCTTGTGCAGACAGACGTAAGGCTTCTTTTGCGATATAAAGTATTCATTACTTTTCTGAGAGTGACTCATCACTCAAAGCTCTTTCTTTCATGCTGTTCATTTCCCCCCTCCAGATGCAGTACTCCTTTATCTATCAGGCTTTGCTGGAACATTATCTGTATGGTGACACTGAACTGGACATCTCCTCTCTGGAGGGTCACCTGCACAGACTCCACAGTACTCATATACACATGGACCGAGTGGGGCTGGAAGAGGAATTCAGGGTAATTAACCTTTCCTTTCACAGCACCACGTTCTTTGTTGTTTCATGAATGTGTCTATTTGCCTGATCATGTAAACGAAGTGAATTAACAGAATGTTCCAGTGTTTTACAGCTTTATCTCTATGTACCAAACCTGTATTGTACCACCGGATACCCTGCAGTAGAAAATAACAGGAAAGCAATATCTGAACTCACTTATAGAAGAAGCCAGTTATGAGTTGCTGAATACCATCATGAAACACTGGATTTATCAATAAATCACATCACAACCTTTTCTTGGCATATCATGGATATCCTCAGTACCTCCAGAACACAGACCAAAGCCATGCTTTATGAAAAGAAAGGATAAGTGTGGTTAATTTGATTTAGTGCAAAATCATCTTGCGGTCATAGTTTTTAAACATTCTTTAAGCATATGTACACTATATGGACAAAAGTATTGGGACGCCTGACCATTACACCAACAGGGACTTTAATGACATTGCATTCAAATACATAGAGTTTGGAATGGAGTTGGTCCCCCTTTGCAGCTATAACAGCTTCCACTCTCCTTGGAAGGCTTTCCACAATTTTTTATTTCTATGGGAGTTTGTACCCATTCATTCTGTAGAGCATTTTATGAGGTCAGGCACCGATGTTGGACAAGAGGGCCTGGCTGGCAATCTCCATTCCAGTTCATTCCGAAGGTGTCTGATGAGGCTGAGGTCAGGGCTCTGTGCGTTCTTCCACACCAAATTCATCCAACCATGTTTTTACGGACCTTGCTGTGTGCACTGGGACACAGTCATGCGAAAAAGGTTCTTCCCCAAACTGGGTCCACAAAGCTGGAAGCAAGGTGTTGACCAAACTGTCTTGGTATGCTGAAGCATTAAGGCTGCCCTTCTCCGGAAGTAGGGGCCTAGCACAAACCATGAAAAACAGCTACTTTTGTCCATATAATGTTGAAATATTGGTCCTGAAATCGTCCACCCCTACTCTGGTATACTTGTATGCACCACACTTTTGTCCGTCGTGAAAACCAGTCCCGTCTCTGAAAGGACAAACTGTGCTGTGTGCACAGCCTTTTTGTAGAAGTGTAAAAATATATTTTGCATGCACTTTTAGTGAGGGAATGCAAAAACCACCCACTGGCTTTAATTGTCCTCTATTGCAAGTCATGTTCTTTGCTAAGGGAAGCCTGGCAAAATAATTTGCCTGTGGATGCACAGATACAAATGAGTCAAATAAAACACTGGAGTATTCCTTTAAGGATCTTTTAAAGAATGCGTTTTGATGGAACATGCAGTGTGTTTTCCAGGCTTTCAGTTCTGTTATGACTGTTTTTGCAGAAACTGACTAACGTCAGGATAATGAAGGAGAACATGAGAACTGGGAATCTGCCAGCTAACATGAGGAAGAACAGAGTATTACAGATCATTCCATGTAAGCAAA
Organism: Alestes dentex; assembly: GCA_037576975.1. Lineage (NCBI taxonomy): Eukaryota > Metazoa > Chordata > Actinopteri > Characiformes > Alestidae > Alestes > Alestes dentex. The sequence goes on along the minus strand of JBBIGA010000001.1, from coordinate 36,222,603 downwards.
CACATTGTTTTATGAAGTCTGTCTTGAGTTCTGGAGCAATGTCGCCAATGCTGCAGAATTAAACACATCCAGGCCAGTAATTAATATTAAAAGTGTAATAATTAGGCCTGAAACGAAACTGTATGTACAGGGTGTGATGTCTGTAACCATGATCCAAGTAGCATGTTATCTATTTTCTGTCCCAGTTGACTAAGGTTTTGAATCTATGTGGAAGTGGCTTTAAACTGACATTAATGATAATTCTGCTGCTACATTACATGTCCATTCCAGGTATGCTGATGTTATCTTATCCTTGGCTTCTTTTTTTCCAGATGACTTCAACAGGGTAATATTATCTGTGAAAAGAGGTCAAGAATTCACAGATTACATAAATGCATCTTTCATAGACGTAAGTACCTCACTGGTAAAGCACTTTACCGGAGCACGTGGGGCCTCATGTTTCAGCAAACTAACCAGTTAAATCTGACAATTTTGCCTAGTTCCTATATCATTTGAACGATTTAAACATATTATACACATATTCTCCTGTGTAGTGACATTTTTATGTCTGTAGAATGCATTCAGATTTTTGATTGTGTCACTGTGCACCAGTAGGTGGAGGGGATCAAGTCACGTTTCATCTCTACCCTCCTACCACCACCACAAATCATTTAGAGAAAAGAGCTCAGAAACCTTCCCTGATGCTGCGTTTCACTCTGAAATGCAGTATATTTCCCATTTGGTTTCCCATTCACACTGACTGCCTTGATTTGAATGCTGTGTTGACACACCAAAACGTCAATCCACGTGAATGAAGCATTTCATTGTGAAAAGCTTTTAAGTTACAGTTACAAAGCGTTTACAAATATGAATTTAATTATGGAAATGTTAGTACAGTAATTTTGCAATTTAACATTAATGTCCAAATGATGCAAATAATCTCATAATAAAGCATCAAAGTGCCATGTAACCTGTGTGTATGTTTGTGTGTACTGTTTGCAGGGTTACAGGCAGAAGGATTATTTCATAGCTACACAGGGCCCATTAGACCACACTCTGCAGGACTTCTGGCGCATGGTGTGGGAGTGGAAGTGTCACTCCATCGTCATGCTCACTGAGCTAAAGGAGAGAGAACAGGTAGGCACCTGTACATTTTACCATTACAGTGTGTCTGTTGTTAAAGTATCACTACACCTGAGCACTGGCCTCCCATGTCATTTGAACTCACTGTCTGTAACCAACATGTGTGTAAAGTTGAGGACACAGTCTAATCTATTGACTTTAGAATAGGGCTATTTTGATTGTTTTGAGGACTGCTGACGTTTGTCCCAATATTAACGTTGCCCAGGTTACGTAGGAGCAGGGGGGTTTTTGGGAAATTAGCGGGTTTTGGAACGTTATTCATATATTTTGTACCTGTACCATTGTGAACCCTCAAGAGCGGATTAACCTACTAAGAAAGGATGGATATATTGTGCTGCACTGATTTGGAATAATTAAGATTATAGGATTTAATTATTCCCTGTCAACACAAATGGACAAGAAGTACACATAGGGGAAATGTGAAATATAAAGTGGAAAGTCAAAGTCATAGTCAAAGTGAACTTTGTCATCCTAGTGATGTGCAAGTATACAGAGGGATGAAATGGCAAAACTCAGGTTTCACAGTGTACACACAGTGCAACAGACATAAGACATTGTGCAACAAACAAAACAGTGCAAATAAAGAAGTATAGAATAAGATGAGATAAGAGAGAGATTTAACCTGTCCTGAGTGTGTGGACAGCTCCTTCAAGTAGTGCTCCTTTTCTTGTGTCCAGGAGAAATGTGTGCCTTACTGGCCTGCAGAGGGCAGTCTTTCTTTTGGGGAGTACAACGTTGAGCTGAAGAGAGACATGCTGTGTGAGACTTTCAGCCTCCGGGATCTGCTGCTCACATGTATGCCGGTGAGCTATCAGACACCAAAATAGGCTATTTACTCCTTCAATCAATTTTACAGGGAAAAATGAAAAACTGTTATAGCAGAGGACCAGAAGTTTTATTGCGGCATCTTCCTCGTATCCACCTACAACTGTAATAAGAAAAACACATAAGAAAGCTTGCAGGTTACACAAGGTCACAGTGGCAGCAAACATTCCTCATAAGCCAAATACATTAAGACCAATATACAGCAGTTTAAATACCTCCTATATTGTACCTACACTGACCATAAGTTTGGCCTGATGTATCAGTGCAACACACCATTATGTCAGCACCACTGCTCTGCTGGAAGTGATCCAACACCCAAATAAGTGATGGGCTTATGGTGGTCACTCTACAAAGTGCACCTATATGTTTGGTTCTGATGAAATTGTCAATGAGTATAGGTTGAAAAATAACCTAGCAGCTCAGTGTATGTATGTGTGTCTGTGTATGAATATGCATATATGTTACACTTTGGTTTTATTCTTTTTTTAAAGCCTCATGACTCATTTGTCTTTATCATCAGGAGAAGCAAAGCCGCCTGGTCAGGCATTTTCACTTCCATGGCTGGCCAGAAATTGGAATCCCGTCAGATGGAAAAGGGATGATTGATCTTATTGCTGCAGTGCAGAGACAACAGCAACAATCTGGCAACCACCCCATAGTGGTGCACTGCAGGTACCCATGCATACACACTTGCACAGTAGGGACACAAACTGGAGATAAAATAAGACCACTTAAAATTTGCCTCTGCTACTTATTATTCCTAATCAGGTGCACATGCACACACACAGTCACTTGTGTTTGTATTCACAGTGTGAGAGTGTTGTATGTGTACTGGCATCGATTTATTTTTAAGAATTGTTATATGCTTGTTTGTGTATATTTCTCACATCACTGACTATCTGAATGTCCTACATGGATAATAAGTTGAACTTGACTTGACAAAGCTCCCTCTTCTATACTGGCATGTTTAGTGCTGGTGCAGGCCGGACTGGAACCTTTATTGCCCTCAGCAACATCCTGGAGCGAGTCAAAGCTGAGGGTCTACTGGATGTGTTCCAGACTGTGAAGAGTTTACGCAACCAGAGACCACATATGGTCCAAACTGTGGTAAGAACCTAACACACAAAATTTAACAGGGACTCTAAGGAACCAGCTTGGACAAACAAAGCATTACTACATTTGTGAACTATACAAAAGTCATCAGAGAAGCCTTTTGCAAAATAGGTAAAGACATTTATCTGAACAGTAAACATTTACTATAAATGGTTTGACCATTTTCAAAACTGCTTGAAAAAGACCTGTATAGTTAACATCCAATACCTCAGGGTGTCTGTGGGGTTTTAAACAGTATTAAAAGGTGATAAATCCAAATTCCCAAATTTTTGACCATTAAAAGTGTTAAATTTGGTTTTAGAGGTATTATTTTTTCAGACTATGAGGTTTCCTATTCTGAGTGAAATTCTATCTGCTAAAGTTTGCGTTGGTTCATTTAAACATAGGCTTTAGCATATCTGGGCACTAGAGATGGGGACTTGAGTCTGAGTGTCGGACTCAAGTCACACTTAAGTCGCACAAACAAAGACTTGTGACTTGACTCGTGAGTCATAACTCGTAAACAATGTTCATTTCATGGAATTATTTATTTTTATCTCGCACTCTTTCCGACGACCCCTCGTTTGCCATAATCCGGAATTATTAGCTGAAAACCGTTCAACTCGCCCCGGTGTCCCATTACTTTTGTCCGAGGTGAATGGTTTTCGGCTAATAACACCGGATCGCGGGGGGGCTATTATGTTAAACGAGGGGTCGTTGGAAAGATGTCACCGAGCCCTATTTAACTGTGAAGTTTTACATTTAGAGTGTGAGATATATTTTTCATATTTAACATTTAGATGTAAGATCATTTAAGGCAAATCCTCCATGTTGGTGAGGGAATATCACAGCACGCAGCCCAGCCCCCTGCTAAGTAAGAGCCAATTGGAATCATATTTTCTAAACATTTAGAGCTCAAAAACCCCACATTTAGAGTCTCAGTTTGTAAAAGTGCAACATTTAGATTTAGAGCGCAAAATTTAGTTTTTTAGAAAGCAACGCAGAGTCGTTGCAGAGTTGATGCCAACAAGTCGGCCGAGGAGGCGGCAGAGGGGAGGCTGGGTCAAAAATGGCCCAGCTAATCACTAAGTCCAATACACTTAGAAGGAGATATAAAGAGAACAAAGAGGAACTGTTTAAAATGGACACAATTATTGAAGAAAAAGCCGTGCAATTAAGACACTTGCCTTAAGATTCTTTTGCTCATTAGTTCATATTAGGCCTATAGTACATGTTTATTTTAAAATGAAATAATAGCAGTTCACCAGTTCATGTAGTGGATGCCAGTTTGTGACGTGATATCACCAACAGTTCATACAGCAGATGCCAGTTTGTAATGCATCAACAGTTAATGCAGTGAATGCCAGCCAGTGTGTTCGAACTATGTCTTCGTCTTCATTGCACATTTTACGTAGTTTAGTTTATTTTTATTCACGAAGTGAAATAAATGTGCAATATGTGGTCAACATCAGAGAGTCTGTAAATCTGTTCTGTCAAAATTTGCGTAAACGTTAGAAAGGTCGCTGATTAACACTTGCAACTCAGTGTCATGCTGGTTTAAAAAAAAAAAAAGGTAGTAAAAAGGTATTAAAAGGTATTCAATTTAACTTAAGGATTGCTGTATATACCCTGTACCTGCTTCAGCTACCTTCAATCCTTCATTCAGATCAGATCAGACATTGGTTAAAAGAAATTGTCATAAGGAGATCCTTGCAATCCCCACACGATATCACAATCATTTGTGGTTGGCAGTCCAAGTGAGCACAAGTAGGTGGGTAGGAGGCCCCTCACTCTCCCCATCACTCAGTGTGATGCTAACCAGCTTGAGCATCTGTTAGCTGCTGTAGCAAATTGATTAGTGTTCCCCTCCAAGCTTGTTGAGCTGTCCAATGAAACTGCATTAGTGAAATTGTATTCTGAAAAATGTGGTGCCTGGGAGTAAGCACGTGCAAGCTTTCACCATGTCGGACAGCATTGTATGATTGGGGGAGTCCTAGCGAGCAAGTGAAAATTTACACAACTAAATTTGGGTGAGAATAACAAATATTGGGGTGTGCTGAGAAATGAGGACCTAAACTTGTGTTCTTAGAACAGTTTTTTATCCAAGATGGTGAATGTTTATATTGCTATTTATACTATTTATATTGCATTTGGATTTATTCAAGTGTTAAGTAGTGTTTTTACAACAATTGTCTTATCTGTCGATAACTTGTTTAGTACTGTATCTCCCATAGTAGGACACTGATGGGACCATAGATCCAGTTTAACCCACCCAGCAACATTGTTATTAATGAGAGTACTATTGTTATAGCTTAGCTTAACCACTGCATGACTAATTGTTGCCTTTTGTTTTTCAGGAGCAGTACGACTTCTGCTACAAAGTGGTGCAAGATTTCGTGGATATCTTCTCAGACTATGCTAATTTCAAGTGATTACACATAATGAACTCTGCTTTCAGTGCTTCTGATAACTGTTTTTTCCCTCCACTCAAGTTTATATTTTCAGTCTGAGGATACTGTTGCTATGGTTTGATAACACTCTATGCACTTGATCCTTCTCTTGATAAGTATTGAAAACAATGCAGCGAGCGGTAAATGTTTTTGTACATAACGAAATCTTAACTTGTGTAATCAAATGAAGAAAATACGATGCGTTTGCATTTAGATCCTTGTGTTTTGCGTAAACTTTTTTTGTACACTTTGTCAAATATGTCACTCATTTCATTTATATATGTCGGGGACTGAGTGAGATGTATGCATTTATTTAGATTATATTTTTATTTGTACATTACCCACCACTATTTTTGAAGATCAGGTTAAGTGTTAAGCATTTCATTTTTATCTCATGTTCGTCTTATCAGTATATTTTGCCATGCTATTCTATAAGCTGTCCTTTTAAAAGTATTTACTTACAGCTAAACAAACATCTGTATTATGAGCTCATTTTAAAATCGAGTGATTCTGATTTGGGACGTGAATAGTCCACTCAGTCGCTCTCCTGGTCATACTCAAATAGGTGAAATAAAAACGTCCACATAAACCATTCAGCTGGTTTTCATTATTTGTCTTGATTTATTTTGATATTTTCCTCTTATAAATACAGTCAATGGCATAAATTAAAGTACATATCAGAGTTCAGTGCTAGGCAAAAAGGTATTTGCCCCTTTTTGACTGGGTGTTTTAAATTAACTGATCTTTATGTGAAAGAACAATATCAATTCAGTATTTTTTTAAAGCTGCACCCTTATTAGCACTGCAAGTCAGTTTGCAGCAGTGTCTGACGTGTACTGTTATGTTAAGGTAAATTTCAGAATGCTAAAAAGCATCCTAAGTGCACTGTGTATTTGTACTCCTGTTAAACTCAGTCCTCAGTCTGTACTCAGTACACTCAGCGTGAGTGCTCCTGTTAAACTCAGTCCTCAGTCTGTACTCAGAACACTCGGTACACGCAGCCCTCAAGGCCCTCCATATCCATGTGAGTGACAGATGCCGCAGCCAATAGGAACTGAGGGGCGGGGTCTATGCGCTTGGACAAGACTGACGCTCTCCTCTCTGATTGGCTGTTCTAGCTGAATGGGCGGGCTGTTCTAACTGTTCTAGTGATGAGGGGCATTCTCCTCACGGCGGTTCCTCAGGATTCATAAACACGGCCTGTCAGTGGGTCTGTGTTTCTGTGACTCTTCGGCCTGCCTACGTCTTTTAACGAGGCCAAGAACATGGCGAAAGGGACCGTGAAAGCACCGTGCAACGCCCGTCCGTAATTTTTTTCCAGGCTTGCTAATAAGATAATATCATAACTGGACCAAAAACAACTGGAGAGAAGACACCAAGTCCCTCTCGTTTTTGACGAAAGTCATTTTTTTGTTCTGGAGAAATGGCCGGGATATGTAATAGCTCCACATCTGGCGTGGGCGACATCATCCAGCTGAACGTCGGAGGAACGAGGTGGGCTAACGGTCAACTCAACTCACTCTCTCTGGGAGAGGAGAGTCTGAGGGCTTAATGTTCTAAACGTGTTAAATAAACCGTATCTAGGAGATTCTGGTCCATTTCTGAGTAGTTTTTGTTTAGCTGTGTCTAAGCTTAGCTCCAAAAAAGTATAAAAAAACAAAGATAAATATCAGCCTCGCTCATTAAAGCCCAGTTTTAATGGCGCGTGGGCTTGTTTACAGTAAACTGTAGCTTTCTCTGGCTAAAATGGCTACAAATTCAGAGTGAAATGTCCCTTTAAAGACAAGAAAACATGAAACGAGATGGTCTGAGGTGATATCAGCTGGACCTGTTTTAGCACAGTGACCAATACACGCTTTAGTACACGTTATAAAAGCCTTGCATAAATCAGTATTTTAGATATATTCAGTATTACAGGACTATTATTCAGCACTGTAGAAGTGTTGATCATTACAGAAGTATTATTCAGCACTATAGAAGTGTTATTCATTATTGAATTATAATTCAGTACTATAGAGCTGTTATTAATTATAGAAGTATTATTCAGCACTATAGAAGTGTTATTCATTACAGACGTATTATTCAGCACTATACAAGTGCTGTTCATTATAGAAGTATTATTCAGCGTTCTAGAAGTGTCATTCAGCAGTAGGGAAGTGCTATCCAGTGTTACAGATGACTTGTATTTTACAGCATTATAGAAGTATTATTTAGCATTGTAGAAGTACTCTCTTACTCAGCACTTTAAACGTTATTCAGCAATACAGAAGTCTTATTCAGCATTATAGAGGTGTTATTCAGCAACGTAGAAGTCTTATTCAGCATTATAGGGGTGTTATTCAGCATCATAGGAATATTATTCAGCATTTAAACAAGATCAGAACGAGATAAATTGGAAACACTGTCAAAAATGGATAAAAGCCCATTAAACAAACATAAAACAGACATGAAGTGACCGTGTACAAAAATGGTCTCGGTGCATGATTTGACTAAGGATCCAGGATTTGGATGCTAGGTGTTTCTGGTCCATTTCTGAGTCATTTTTATCTAGCTGTATTGAAGCTTAGCCACAGAAAATCTAAAAAACAGATATCAGCCACACTCATTAATAGCCAAGTTATAATGGGACCCGGGCTTGTTTACAGTACAAAAAGTGACCAGTACACTTTCTAAACCTCCTCCAGGCCTGGTTTGTGTACTTCTTTCAGCTGAACTGTTCAGAACTGGAGCAAGGAGACACAAATGATGAATTTTTTCTGACTGACTGACTAACTCATGAGAAAAGAGGTTTAAGAATAACCTGTCCAGTTTGAATGTGATTCACCAGCCTTACTGCATTTTGTGACACTACAGGGATTCACACATAGGCTGCAGTACAGTATAACTGGCTGATGAAGAATCTGTGAGCTGGGTTTATCAGGTTTATCGTGACTCTAATTAATCATTTATGGTGTAGGTTTCTCCTAACTGATGTTATGTAGGGATTCATGAATGTCCTGATTAGAGTGGTGGTTAGGGGTGGGTATCCTGGGCGTTCCACGGAGACCAATATCAGTAATGACACTGCTTATTGGTAATTATAAATAATCAATAAGTATTGGTATAATTCAGTATCAGTGTTAGTAAAATCCTACTAATACTCATCCTGAATGTGGACTATAGTAAGTACAGATCTGTACCAAGGAAAAATGAACATTTTAGTGTACAGATTATGTTTATTTACTGAGTTATATATATATATATAAACATATAATGTTATATGTTTATGCTCTCAAAAAACGTCAAAAAAACAACAAAAAAACGTCAGTTGACCAAGGCTCCTAAACTTTTGCATGCATAATTGTCCACCCTTTAAGTTGATTCTGGTGTGGAATATTAGGCAGAATGCGAAACAGTCCCGGACGGGCAGGCAGCATCTTGTAGAGGACCACTGATGAAACACAGGAGGCTACATGTGCAAAGAGCAAGTAAAATGTTGGTGAAATAAATCTTAAATGTTTTTGTTTTTGTTTTTTTTTTTCCAGATTTAGTACATCACGACAGACTCTTATGTGGATTCCAGACTCTTTCTTCTCAAGGTAAAATTATCTTTCAAGTGCTTTAAAGAGACACAGGCTTTTGCCAAAAAAATGCTAAAGCTGTTAGACCTGTAAATTTATGTGAATGAATGAATACAGCTTTCCAGTCTCAGCCCCTCCCTCCCTGCTGTGCTTCAACCCTGCCTCCAAAGCCCCTTCCCCTAAAGGAGGCATGTAGTTATACAGAATGTGCAGTTTGATTTTTTTTTATCCATAAACAAAACAGGAACTAAACTACACACAGCTCAATATAACATGCATTACAGTGAATTACAGTGCCTGTCTATCAACCTGATTTTAGGTCCTTTCAGGCTCTGGAAAGGGGTAGATTAGACTCTTATCCTGGCTTTGTTGCCATTGGAAGCACTGTGTGGAGCCAAAGGAGCCTGAATTTTATCTGTCAAATACTACAGTCTACAGGAAATAGTGACAGTCTTAGCAAATGTGAAAGAAAGATGCATTTATAAAAGTTACCCTCTGCAGGACATAAGATTGCCTTGAAAACGTTATGCCACAGATGTACAAAATTTGGTTCCTCAGAGAACCTTTTGATCTCTATGAGTGTGAGGACACTTTCTGAAGTTTAAAGGACTTCCCTGCTTTGTAAAGATTCTTGGAAGAACCCTTAAACTGGTAAAGAACCTTCACATTACAATCTTTATACCTTAACACTCAGGCTCCTCTTTTGTAAAAAGAGTTTTTTAGGTTCTACTACATCATGTGCATACAGTGCAGTTGTCAAGCAAAAAACACAAATAGGGTACAAGTACCTTAATGAAATCCTCTCTGTTCTCTAGTTTGCTCAGTGGGAGAATATCAACACTAAGGGATGAAACTGGAGCTGTAAGTATTACCATGACTCCTGCACGTTCTTTTTATTATCTAAAAACTACTGACATTTTTGTCTTTAATGGTGATCAGTGCCTGGAGGCTAAAAATAGTTGTGATTAAAGGGGTTAGTCTTCATTCAAGTTGTGTAACCAAAACATCACATGTTTTCTATCCCAAAGATATTCATTGACCGGGATCCTACAGCATTTGTGCCTATTTTAAACTTCCTTCGCACAAAAGAATTGGATCTAAGGTAAGAAGTGACATGCTGGATTTAAATTAAGGAGACAACACAGATTGTTGGAAATACTGAGTATGTCATTTTGCTTCAAATTTCCCCTCCCCATCTCTTATAGGGGGGTTAACATAAGCATTCTGCGACATGAAGCTGAGTTTTATGGAATTACACCTTTAGGTAAACTTGCAGGTCATAACAGAACATTCCAGTGGATCTTCCTTTATTGTGAATACAAAAATTCACCCTTGTTTTCGCTTGTTAGTTCGACGTTTGCTGTTATGTGAGGAGCTGGAGAGATCGTCATGCGGAAGCGTGCTCTTTCATGGGTACCTACCACCACCAGGTAAAAAAAAAGTAGGGAAAGTAGTGACATATAGGCCTGTCATAATTACTTGGTTAAACGGACTCAGTTAACAAAATGAAAATAAATAAAATCTTACATTGTTATTCAAATCTACCGTCGTTAACTGGTAGTCTTCATGATAATAATTTTTGTTTTAAATTCTTTTACTGGAATTACTTTTTATTTCTTTTATTGCTGCATAATGTAATTATATCCTAATATTTCTAAAGACTTCTTCGTTAGCTTTCCCCCCTCAATCATCAATAATATATTTAACAATTTCAGCAAAATCCATTAGAATGTATTTTTATCTTAAAAAAAAAACAATTATATCACTCTGTTGCTGCTATATCATTACTTATATCAGCCACTCTTACTGACAGGTATGGTGAAGATTTTGTCTTTAATATT
>JBBIGA010000001.1:36192376-36211613 GCA_037576975.1 Alestes dentex | reverse complement strand
ACTCTGTTGCTGCTATATCATTACTTATATCAGCCACTCTTACTGACAGGTATGGTGAAGATTTTGTCTTTAATATTGTTTTAATATTTCATGGTTTATTGTAACATTGGGGTAAAACAGAGGCCTCATACACTTTCTTTCGGCAACAACATTGGTCAGACTTCAAAGCTACGCTTTGTTTCCTTCCAGCTATCCCAGCCCGCAAAGCTGCGGGAGGGCCCACTGCAGCTGCAGTCAGCCAGGAGGAGCGCCCAGGCCCCAGTGGAGTGGAGGACTTCCCACGCTCCTGCCCACAGTCCGCTCTGCCTGGGCCTTCTGGAGGAGAGGGGGTAACCAGATTGGGTGAGTAAAATCAGTTTAATGAATTTTAGCTAACTGAAATATGCTTTTTTGGGGGTTGGAGGGAGTGGTACCACCAACATAGAGGATACGGGGTAGTGTGGGCTTCATTGTAGTCATCTGAAGCCAGCCTATGCATGTTTGTCATTGCACAGCGTAACACACTTGGAAGACAGCACTGACTGCCAGTTCTGTTATGTCAGCTAACAGACTATGGAACTCCTGATGTCAGGGCCAAAAGTTGCACCACTTAGGAGCATTATTAGTAGGGCTGAAATGATTACGCAAGTAACTCGAATAATTCGATTACAAAAAATCTTTGCAGCTCTGGTATCATTGTTTCACACAAACTGTTGTAACTGACGCGCATTTCAAAGATTTAAGAGTGTTTATTTTGGTCTCTATGGGAATGGCGGAAAATTAAGATCCCGGTGTGTGCAAAAGGCAAAAAATGTGTGGAACACGGTAAAATGGGCCTGGCCCACCTCAACAGTACATACCTTATGTATGGGGAAGGGGTGTTTTGAGATGTAACTTATCTGTGTGTGTGTGTGTGTTTGTGTGTGCACCGCGCGTGCGCAAGAGCGAGAGAGATGAGGAGTGAGATTTTGGTGCATTTGCCTTCTTGCTAATTATCATGCCTCTTCACTATCGACTCATAACACAGCCTACAAATAATTACAAATAATTACGTTCTAACAAGCGCTAGTGTTCATATGAGTTAGCAATCGTAAAAACACGTTGCCTTGTAGAGGCTCTGAGCCGCTTGGAGAAGTACAGTTCACGTGAGGATGCTTTTGGTTCAAGTGCTGCAGCTTTACTCTACTCTACCTACCGACCTCATCTAGATACAGCTGGAAACTGAACTGTACTGTTTAAGTTGGATTATTAGTAATACTTTATTCTCAGATGGGCTATTGCAGGGGGTACACCCCCTTTTCCTTTTTTTATTAAGATAAAACTAAGGACAAATAGGCTAAGCTATGTTTGTGAAGTTGTATTTCATAGTTTTTTTTCATGTACATCATCAGTGTTTCACAGAAAGGTTCATTAAATGGCCTTAGTTCTGGAGCCAGTAAGCCAAAGGTTTTAAGGTTTGATCTAATAAATGTGTTGAGTTTGAATAAAACCCTTTTTTTTAATAACAGGCAATTGCTTGCTCATTTTAAGAGGCCTCTCATGTTGCATAACACACTACTGATGTGGTTGTTTAAAAACACAAAAGTATGATTTATCCGATTACTTGATTAATCAATGAAAAAATCGACAGAATACACGATTCCAAAAATATTCGATAGTTGCAGCCCCAATTATTAGTTGTTTTTTGTAATTAGCATTAATAGCAAATTAGCATTATTAGAGTGGTGGTCATTTGATAAGGAACAACACTGCTATGTTATGATATATTCATGTTTTATTCATAATAATATGACAAACAATTAGATATTTCATGAAATGACAGAAACTAGAAGTCCTGGGACTGAAACGTTCCACACTAGCAGTTCTGGCACTTTTTACTGAAAAGTTATTTATTTCATAAAAACTCTGTGTCAGTCTTTAAGACACATACTCTTGTGGCTTATTAGTTTGTAATACCTTCCTACAAACAACATACTGTGGTTCAGTTGTTAGTCTTATATCATTCTAAGCAATTTCTATGGGTTGTGTTTTAGCGCCTTGGAATTTAAGACTTGGCCCATGAGAAAATCCAACATACCATGGGACAATATCTTGTCTGGGTCTAGTAAAATGGCCCCCACAAAGCATTCTTATCAAACACCATGAGAGGGCTGTAAGATGAACAAGTATAACATTCAGGATCTTGTCCAGCAGTGTTGAAAAAACTGCTCCAGTCTCAGAATCGAATGTCTTAATTTTCAGCTGGATAAGGGAGGGGGCAGGGAGCACCATAGAAATGGACTAGACCACTTATTGGCTGAGTAGCAATGGGTGGGGAAAAGCCATCTTAAAGGGCCTTTTATGTCCTCTGCCTAGCCAAGTCATGTGAGAGGAATGATGAGAGAGACCAGTTTTGTAGCTCACTGCAGCCTTTATAAAAACACAACTGGCTTGCGTCACCAGGTAAAAACTAAACAACATGAAGCTGGTTGATTTAGGTTCTTTAGCAAAGGTTTTATGTAGAACCATAAGTCAAAGAACCATTTTAATGCTTTTCATTGTTATGTAGTTCTTCTCTGTGATGGAAAACTGTGTATGGTTCTTGAAGAAACTTTAAAAATGGTTATATATAGTACACTATAGTTATGAGTCGAAGAACCCTTTAGTATTATATAGAACACTGTAGGCTGTATGTGCCTACAGGTTGTTGTGGTAGCAAACACACCAGGCTATCTGTCTGCTTGACCATAATGGGGTTCTTACTAAGGAAATATTTAGTAAGGTTGGTATACTGTGGTTCATCTATGAACTCTGTATTGACACTTGAAAATTCTAACATAGCTTGTTGCCTTCTTCAGTCCTTTACAGTTAGAGACCAAGAATAAATGCACAGCACCAGGCAGGAAATGAAGACTGTAGATAAATTATTAAAGAGGCTTTGATGGATGTTTCCTTAAGAGAAAACACTACTGTACTTGCTTGGAATGGTGATATGATATTCATTGGTCTTCTTTGATTTTGATTTCAGCAGGATCACCAGTAGATCCCAGGAAGGTGCTTATTGTTGCTGGCCATCATAACTGGATCGTAGCTGCTTATGCACATTTTGTCATTTGTTACAGGTAATGCTTAACAAGCATATTATATTAATAAGGTGCAAAGAAAATTCAGACTTACCTTCTCAATGTTCCTCTGACTGTTATGTAGGATAAAGGAATCCTCAGGATGGCAACAGGTGTTCTCCAGTCCGTACCTTGACTGGGCAATTGAGCGTGTAGCTCTTAATGCTAAAGTTGTAGGTGGTCCACATGGAGACAAAGACAAGATGGTGGCTGTGTCATCTGAGAGCAGGATCATTCTATGGAGTATCCAGGATGGTGGAAGTGGGAATGAGATAGGTGAGAGGTGGGGTGGGGACTTAAAAATGCGAGAAAATACCAGAAACTGGAAGATCTTTAGATGTATTCTGATTAAATCTGATTTGTGTATTTTTAAAGGTGTGTTCAGTCTTGGTGTGCCTGTTGACTCTCTGTTCTTCATTGGGAGTCAGTTAGTAGCCACCAGTCATACTGGGAAAGTTGGGGTGTGGAATGCAGTCACCCAGCACTGGCAAGTAAGAGCCTTCATTTTAAAAATCATGGTGAAAGATGCAACATAAATAGCTGGTTTGCTGTTTGATCAGTTTTTTGTTACATGCTTAGAAAGTCAAATACATGTTTACGTTTATGTTTACGGCATTTAGCAGACGGCATTTGTCCAGAGCGACGTACATCAGTGCTTAAGTAGTCAACGTCTGATACACCTGATACAGCTCATAATCGGTTTCATAATTCGGTAATCAGATGTGCGGGGCAGGGCTACAGTAGTTAACGCTGCAATGTGAGGGGTCCTGGAGCAGGACTGGAAACATTGCTGTAGATTTACATTTTGAGAAAACACCCCCTTTATTACCATTATATGATTTATTTCTTGTTACAAAATGTGCACTGTCAGGGAGAGTCACTGAAACAGCAAGTCCTGTCGAGGTGGAGATAACAGAGCACACTGTAATTTTTGTGCAGGTGCAGGATGTCGTGCCCATCACAAGCTGCGACACTGCCGGATCCTTTCTTCTCCTTGGTTGCAACAATGGCTCTATTTACTACATTGGTAAGCCAGTGACCTCTAACAGGTGTATGTTTACAGGCTAAGTTGAAGTATAGCTCAAGAATCAGGACTTTGTACTGGACTTTTAAAGGGATGATGACGAGGTGAAAAATGTTACCGTAACTACATCTGTTGTAATTATGCTTACTCATCCTACATCCGTGCCGCACTAGTCACTAGAATTACGTTTTCTTAAAGATGGGAGGAACTTGCAAGATGGAAAACTACAGTTGCTTTCGCGGTGGATTTCTGTGGGAGAGCTGTTTTGAATTTTTCATCGTCTGACAGATGTTAGAAAGTCAGCTATCCTATTGTGGCTGTGGTAATTGTCTTCAGATCACCATTAAAATGGAGAGAATATGTTAAATAAACAAAATAACATGCCAGGAGGGCAACAAACTAAAAGCTAAAGTTAGCAAGGTAATATTTAACTGGATACCTTGTCTCTGGCATCTGTTTTTTGGAGAATAAAGATTGAATCACTGTTTTCATTGCTGTGTTTTCATACTATGTATTGTAGTTAGGCTTTACTGGTGAGGTTGAAGAATAATATGCTGTAGGACAGAATCTTGCATAACACAACAAATATCATATCAAACTAGTTTTAGGCCAAAATGCCCCTTTAAGATGATATTTACATAAAGGTGAAATGGAATGTGGGCAACATCTGCATTTTATTCCAAGTAATTTTGAACAATTTCTGTTTGCTCATGCTCCCTGAAGTGTTCACATAGTTTGATGGCTTACTGGTATATTTAAATGTAAAAATGAAAAAAAAAAAAAAAGACGGCAAAAAAAGTTTTGAAATGACAGCATCTAACTTGTACATAAATTAGAGACTACACTAAATTAAGTCCCAAGACTTCAGTCAGTGTGTAATAGCTGGTTCCCTATATAATTTCTTAAACAAAATTAAGTGGAGGCCAAGACTTATCTTGCAATTACTTGAGCACAGTGGACAAGAACGTTTCTTACTGCACCTGTAGCAAGTGCTTTAGTGCAAAACATTAGAACTCTGTTTCAAACTTTCAGTACATACGTGTTGGGATGGGGTATACCTTTTACAGGAAGTTTCCTTAAATGTTGGAATTGCACAAATATTCATTATCTTGTATGACAAAAAGTGTACATAGAATATTGCAAGACTACACTTGTTTTGTGGTGTGCAAATATGATGCTTAAGTACTTTAAATGCATTCTCATCACTTTCAGACATGCAGAAGTTTCCGTTAAGAATGAAGGACAATGACCTCCTGGTGACAGAGCTTTACCATGACCCTTCAAATGATGCCATCACAGCCCTCAGTGTCTACTTAACACCTAAAACCAGTAGGTGAACTGTAGCAAACTGAACATAAATGTTGTAAGTGCTAAATTCCCTTTTATGCTCAACATCTATCATCTGCCATTCTTCAGAACACATGTTGCTGTGTTTTGGACTGAGTGTGGTTTTAATGCCATTCTTGGTTACTGAGCTCATTTTGTTTGCAGGTGTGAGTGGAAACTGGATTGAGATTGCTTATGGTACCAGTTCAGGGGCAGTGCGCGTGATAGTACAACATCCTGAGACAGTAGGATCTGGGCCACAGCTATTTCAAACCTTCACAGTCCACCGGAGCCCTGTCACTAAGATTATGTTGTCAGAGAAACACCTGGTGTCAGGTAACATTGCCTTAAGCTTGTGCAAATGAGAAGGATAGCACACTTGGTTTTTCAATTATCCAAATACAAATGAGGTATTAGAAATGAGGTATAACCCAAGTCATTTTTTGCACTTTGAAACTTACAAAACCTAAGAAATATGATAAGAAATATGAATGAAAACAGGATATCAACATTTTGTGTGACAGTGTGCGCTGACAATAACCACGTCAGAACATGGACTGTGACTCGCTTCAGAGGCATGATCTCCACCCAACCGGGATCAACACCACTGGCTTCTTTCAAGATCATCTCTCTGGAGGAGACAGAAAGCCACAGCAGCTACTCCTCAGGCAACGACATAGGTGACTGATAATTATCACGAAAAGCTGAATAGAGCATCATGTCGGTGAAATATAGATTGAAGGGTCAGCTTTGGTATGCTTATACAAATAGTTCACATAAGGACCCAGAGTGATGTGTATGTTATATCATGTAGGTCCTTTTGGGGAGAGAGATGACCAACAGGTGTTCATACAGAAAGTTATCCCCATAACCAACAAACTCTTTGTGCGTCTCTCTTCCACTGGAAAGAGGTATGTTTTTTGACACTGATCACTTTTTGATTATGATTTACACACACTTCTGCTAATTAAAAAAAAAAAAAGTAAAAATAGATCATTAACATATCTCCCAACACACCTGACCCATAACCAATCACTCACTGAGCTGAAGTGGGGGTGTTAGAGCTGGGAAGGAACTAAAATGTGCAGGATAGGGGGTACATATTTCAGCATTCAGCAACAGTCTAGGTACACCTTTTGTGTATGTTTATGAAGGTTACAAAGCATGCATTCAGTCTCTTTTTTACTGTAGGCTGCAACATGAAAAATTCCCAGTTATGCAGGTTGTCTGAGTCTTCTACAGTTCCTCATTCATATTACACCTCTGCAAAAACAAGAAGAGCATCATTGCACCCTCTAGTGACTGAAACAGCACTAACACAAATAAACTTGAACACAATTCCATAGTCTTCCCACAGCAGTGCCATGTTTGTACATTAATTCAGGGTTATGTGCAACATAGAGAGAAGAGCCTGACCACCACCTTAATCTAATAGTTGGCTGAGTAATAATTGGCTGAGTAAATAACTATGCTGGTCTGTGGACTTCCAGGACCAGAATTTATGGTCCCTGGTTTGGAATATGTAGATGTAGTCTTATTGTGTTATTTAAATTGCAGGATCTGTGAGGTGCAGGCAGTTGATGGCACTACCATCACCTGTTTCACGGTGCGCGAGTGTGAGGGCTCCAGCCGCATGGGTTCTCGCCCGCGCCGCTACCTCTTCACTGGCCATGCTAATGGTAGCATCCAGATGTGGGACCTAACCACAGCCATGGACACAGTCAACAAGAGTGATGATAAAGCCAAACGAGATGCTGCTGGTGGGACTTAAATAACAGTACACTTGGTGTAAAGGAAACTTTGTTGAATAAGAAAAGTGGTGACAATTATCATGACTTTATTGCTTTTTTGGTTTTGTTTTGAAGAGGTGGGAGGGCCTACTGAGGAGGAGCTTCTGAAGTTACTTGACCAGTGTGACCTGAGCACATCACGCTGTGCCACACCTAATATCAGTCCAGCCCCCTCAGTGCTGCAGCACAGCCGTCTTCGAGAGTCCTGCTCCAGGTCAGGCCCTGCTCTCACCTCCCATCATCTCAAAGCACTATGCTCTGTCTATGCTTCACCAGATGATTTCAGAAAAATACAGGGGAAATACTAAATACATGTAGCATCTTGGTATGCACCAATCCAGTCCTTGTGCAGGACTGGAGATTAAATGTTGTGATATACAGAAATGTATTAATTGAAAGGAATTGAAAAAAATGCCATAATTGGAGTGTAATGCACAGCTTTTACTGTAACATCATGAAGCTGTAGACCTAATGTCAGTGATTGTGCTGACAGAGTTAAAGAAAAAGCCAATTAAATGTCTCCTCTAAGATTGTGTTTTTTACCTTCAGTCTCCAGCTCCAGTCTCAAGAGCCCATCCCAGAGACTGCCACGTATGGAGCCCTGCGCCCATACCGAGAAAGTCCCCTATTGGCCCGTGCCCGCCGCACCGAAAGCTTCAACAGTTATCGTGACTTCCACAGCCTAAACCTAGCCAAGGTCCTGATGGAGCACAACGGGCAGTGTGGTGCTGAGGATGAGGCACGGCAGTCTGCAGGTGAAAGCAGCAGTGACGATGGGGACAAGAAGAATTCAGAACAGTGGAGCAGCAAAGCTTCAGAGAGTCTTGCAGCATCCTCCAGCCGCCAGGCCCCAGACAGTCCAGGAGACCCCCGACGAAGGGCCCACTCGTCCGATGAGGGGGCGTCAGATTGCCGGCCGGAGGGCAGGAGGAGAGGGGCATTTGAGGGGAATTTCCTAAGCCGGAAGAAGGCACCTCCAGTCCCACTGCTGAGCTCTGTGCCTACAGGAGCTGACGCAGGAGGCAGCGACTCTTCCAGCACTGCCTCACCCTCTCCAACTAAAACATCCACTTCGCCACGCCACCGGAAAGGTCCAGACATGACGAGCGAGTGAAGCCTAATACACTATCAAGTGGACAGCAGTGGTTCTCAGCTTAAGTCCTGGTGTGCTCCTCCCCTGCACATTTTAGTGTTTTCCCTGCTTAAACCCACTCACTTCAACTCAGGAAGGATTTAAAGGGGAATTCCACCAATTTGTTTCCCATTTCTTTGATTACATTTTAAAGTTGTTAAAATGCAATCAAAGTAGTTCATGGTGTTTTGTTATGAAAAGCACTACTCTAGAGAAACTTTCTTAGTCAGAGTTATTCACAAAACACACTACAACATTTTTCTAAGAGTGGGCAGTATGGCAGTAGTTTATCATGAACATCACAATACACTTTTTTGAGTGTATGGTCAATATAGTGTACATTGGTATATGCACATTACCTCTGTGGCTGTCCTGTATTGTGGCTGAAATCAGTCCTGGCTGAATCACTCCCAATAACATTACTGTGAATGAGCTTAAAGGTTAAAGTGCTGTAAAGTACTGATTAGGTGGAAATATGTAAACATTCTTGTGATGTCCCAAAACCAAAAGCTGGTTTTGCTGCTTAGTTTCTGTAAGTGGCCTATATGGACTTGGTAGTGAAAGGTATGCTTTACTACATGTTTCATTACAAAAGAAGCATAATTAGTCCTAGTTTCAGTGCAGAACATTAGGCTATCATACAATTTGATGGTATTCTTTAAGTTTGGCCCTACTGGTGTCCACTCAAACTCAAAACAATGTGTGACATATTATGTATAATGATAATCTATTCTTGCCATATCACTCACTCCTACATTTGTCACACTTCTGAAACACACTACAGCAACCTTCTTAACATGAGAGCTGCACAGGAATTTAAATTACAATAGAACAAGTAATAGTGCACTGATTAAAGGGTATGGGGATAAGCATTACAGTATATTTATGGAAACAGAAAAATGTTATAACTGCAGAAATGGTTACAAAGGGACCACATAAGAGTTAAAGAATGAATACTGTATGGTTCATATATCTCAGCCCTCTGATGGGTATAAGGTGTTTATGTTAGGTAATGTGGGGATGTGGATGGGATGGTGTTGAAGCCTGTGAGAATGGGATGGGGACGGTGTTAGTATGGTGAAGACAGGTGTGTGGACAGGATTTTGTTGCAGCTCTCTATTACATAATGCTGGAAGGTTTGCTCTATAGTCCACTAAAGTTGTAATAGCTTTTTTTTTTAACCCCCACCCCACCCCATCTAAAATGACCAATCCCAATTGCTATGGTAGAGCCGGGAAAACACCAAAGTATGCATGGAGGGGGAACTTCAGCAGCAGTACTGGAAACCACTGGTCTATAGTTCCTACCAAATATACCAACAGTCACTGTAAAAAGCCTACAGAGAAGCAGTGGGTTTAATCATTTACATATCTCTATATCTCTACATATCTCTGACTCTGGTGAACATAGAGCTGAAATATCTGTATAGAGCACGGCTGTGTGTTTGCTTGTGATCTCTTCAGCATGTGTACATAGTACTTTTTGTTGCTCTTAATGCTTTTTGTAGACTTTCTGACCTTTGAAGCACTTTAGTCCACTTAGTGTCTGCCAGTAGACTGTTCCCTGAAAAGGAATAACACTACATTTTCATTTGAAATGACAGGATACAAACAAAATGTTTCACTTTTACAGACCGAGACAGATTACAGTGAACTGGTTAAGATCAGTGGTCTATTACAGGTAGTGAAATTGTGTAGGCCTTATCCGTGTTTAGTTTTCTTTCTACAAACTAATGGCACTTTATTTTGGTGTTACATCATTTAATGAAGGGAATATTCAAGGCTTTGCGATGTGCCTTTGATTCAGTTACATTTTTTTGGCTTCTTATATTATGTAGAGTTTATTACCTTTTCTCTATGGATATTTGTGGACCTCTGGAGGTAGTTCGTGAAGAGGGATCATCGTGTTCTTTAGTGAAATTGGGCTAACTTTGCACAAAACCCAGTTTTACAGATGAAACTTTCATCGTGGTGCATTATGTGTTTTTCCAGAAGTGTCTCAGAGCCCATGTGCAGCCATCAGGGTTCAGTTTACTCTGTTCAGTTTGAGTTACGATACTGACGTTATCTTAAAAGCTTTGTTGGTTTATGTAAGCTTTTGTAAATTGTGAGCTTAGGCCACTAATTTGTGTGGATCGTGTTGTGCACAGTTTAATGTTACTTTCCTAGCTCTCCATTGACCTGTAGCTGCAGAACATCTTTCCAACTTCCAACTTTTTTTTTATGCGATTACCATCAGCACTGCCAAGTGAGGAGCCACACTGTCAGCTGACTGTGCTCCAACAGGGCACTGGATTGGAAAGTTAGGATGATACCAATATCCTAAGTGTAACTAAGATTCAGTATTAACTCTGTTTCCAGTATGCTTTCAGTTAGGCAATGCTTTTCTCTTTTACTTCAAGATGAAGAGGATCCAGGTCATTTTTTTATCTATTATCTGAGATTCTCAAAGATGACACGACTTTCTGGAATGACGCAGTTTCATATCAAATGCAGTTTGTTCTTTCAGTGTATTCTGAAAAGCTTTAGAAAGTGTATCCTCATAGTCCTCACATAATATATAACTAATTATTTTATATCATTGTATTTGCACTTATTGTGAAGACATATTGGTTAGTCCTATATATGTTAAGCTAATTATACTTGTTGCAAGATAGCGCCACTGTCACTTTTCGCTTAGCCATTAACCGGCTGTGTTTACACTATTAATGTTACCAGAGAGAAATGTGCAGCATATCACTATTGACACGGCAGATCGTGGATTTAACATTCATCGTAAGCCATTAATGTGCGTTATTTTATTGTGTAAAATATAACTTTTGTTGCAATTTAAAATGTGGGAGGGACTTGAAGGAAGTAGTTACATCCAACAGTCACCGTTTCTTGCTGTTTAGTGCACTCTGTTTGCAGCTGTCACACTTATTATCGGACAATTATCAGACTTGTGTTTACATCCCAAATTAGTGGTGCTTTTTAGGCAAAACTGCCCATTATAATCGTGAGTTAAAATTTTGGTCAAAGCACACTCACAAGGTGATCAAAAAGACCATTGCTGCAAGGGTATAATGAGGGATGTTTGGGTAACTTTTTTCTTTTCTTTCGTTTTGTCTACTAATGGACTCAGAATGTCAATAACAGCATCTTCATAATTCTCATACCTCAAGCAGCTGCTGCTCCTGCCATGTGGAGTTGAGAGTGATTCCTCCTCAACTTATGCAATAGCAACCAGCCTGACGCAGTTACTTAAGAAAATTGTGCACTTTTTTTGCATCAGCAAACGGAACATATGCCAGAATTATGCAGCTAGGCCTTGTACTCTTCATTGCATGCAGCGCATCAATGTTTAACATAATTGTCCTGTTCCAGACTTAAGTTAGAAGCACTGAATGGCAACACCTTCCCTGCAGTTGTACTTTATCTCTTGTGCTGACTGATGATACATGATGTATTGTAGTTTCCCATCTTTTTACTCAAATGTGGTTAAACGCTATTCAAGCTTCACAAGTGTAGTAGGCAGCCTCGTGTGGTGGGTCCAAGTCAGAATCTGCACTTCGGTGTGTGATCAGGCAATGCTACTAGCAAGGTGTGGCTGCATCAAGCATGCTTTAAGGGGATGTAACAGTACGGCTGAATCAGTGAGAGTTAAGGAAGAGAATATTTGAGGGAGACGAGAGTAATGCTCATTATGGTACGAGTGCCAGTGACTTGAAACTGGTACTTTCCTTTGTACCCCCAGTGTACCCTACTGACACAATAAAGAAGTACTAAACTGTATCAGATTGTTCATTCAGAATTTTAATACAATAGCACTTTTACCAGCACATGTACATGAACGCTGCTGCCCAGTTTACACACAATATTTATGAATAATTACATTGCAGTTTACCAAAAAAAAATCAATATAAATTACCAATAGAAACAATCGTGAAGCAATAAATAATACTGATATCACAATCAAACAATGTGAAAGAAGCACTGAAATGGAAGGTATGATTAGGATAGCCATATTGCTATATTATACAGGTTTAAAACAACCCCTTGAAAAATACATGCGACAACTAATATCCACATGTCACAGAGAAATTAAAAAAATGCCTAGACTTTACATTAACATTACATTTAAGACACTGATCAGTTGGCATTGTCACAATTATTTATACGATATTGCTTGGTCTAGTAGGCACGACTTCACACAAGCTATGTTTCCATTACTATCATCCCATAAATTTACACAGACAATACAAGACATAACTTGTGGATAGTAACATTCCCATTTAAGAACCTATGAGCAGAAAGTAGATAAAGTGTCTGTATTAAATACTTCCACAACCATAATCCTTCTTAACCACAAAACTGTTAAACATTTACACCAATCAGCCATAATATTTAAATGACCTCCTTAACATGGCGTAGGTCCCTCTTATGCCGCCAAATCGGTTCTGACTGGACTTAAGAGCATGGACTCCCAAAGACGTCTGAAGGTGTGTGTGGTGTGTGGCACCAAGACGTTAGCAGCAGATGCTTAAAGCCCTGTAGGTTGTGAGGTGGGCCTCCACAGATGCTTGAAGGGATTGAAATCTGGGGAATCAACACCTTTAACTCCGTCATATTCCTCAAACTATTCCGGAATATTTGCAGGGTGTATCATAATGCTGAAAAATGCCACTACCATTAAGGAATACTATTGGCACGATTGGGGCGGGGGTAGTACTTGGTCTACAACAAGGTTCAGGTAGGTGGTACGTGTTAAAGTTATATCTACATGAATGCCAGGACCCAAGGTTTCCCAGCAAAATGCTGCCCAGAGCATCACACTGCCTCTGCCGACCTGCCTCCTTCCCATAGTACATCCTGGTACATCCACATGGTGTAAAGGAAAATGTGATTCATCAGACCAAGGCCACCTTCTTCATCTGCTCCATGGTACAGTTCTCACGCTCACGTGATCATTGTAGGTGCTTTCATAGGTGGATGGACCTGTTTGCTGCTACACGGCCCAATACACAGTAAGCTGCGATGCACTGTATTCTAAAAAATTTCTATCAAATATTTTCTCATATCTTCTACCTGTTTCCAACACATCAACTTGACCTGACTGTTCACTTGCTGCCTAAAATGTCCCACCACTTGACAGGTGAATTGTCATGATGTGATTCACTTCACTTATCATTGGTTTTAATGTTATGGCTGATTGATGTATCTCCCTAGAGTTATCTCACTAAGTCAGAAGGGTCTAAACTACCTAACCTTAAGGTGGATGTTTTTGATTAATCTTGATACAGTTATATATATTCAGTCGGTCAGTCAAATGACCCAACTGGATTTGATGAAACTGAATGCCTCAGTTCTGTGTGTATGTGGTGCAGGATTATATTTGCTTTGCCTGTTCATAGCATGTGTTTGTGTCATATTGCATTTTAACCTCTCGCTGCATAAAGAAACATGATCACTCTAATGGAAACATAGCATTTTTAGGATTAAGATGGAAGCCATTAGGCGATGTCTGAGCTGCACACAGTTCTTGCTGAAGAGGTAGGTGCCATGTGTATCAGAGGACAAAGTACATTTTACATTTCAGAAATGTCAGAACAAAACCCTGTTTTGTGTTTGTGGTCATTTTTTTTTACCTTTTTGCGTAACTGGAACATACCCAGTGCTGTTTCCACTATCAACATTTGATGATGAATGGACCAATAGAAATGGTCCGAAATGACTTTGAATGAAATATTTTTTCATTAATGTACACTGAAAGTTGAGAATGTTTCAAAACTTCTTTGTGAAGTTACATTTTGGGAGATACAAGCTTTTGTTCGGCCAGTGATGGTATTTAAACTGATGAAGAGCCATCACAGGCTTAAGGTTACAATATAAAAAAACAACATTTTAAAGGGAATGCTATGCATGAAGTGCGAAGATGCCACAACCACCATGGCAAGGGCTTCTAGCCAAAGACCACCAGAATCATTCATTACCTTTTTCTGCTAAGTAAATAATGCACACCTGTTTATGTCCACATGTAAAGCTCTTTCAGAGGTATTAACATGGTGCTGAAGATGGGTGATGAAACTGCTCGGATGTCCGACATCAATCATTTGAGGATATTCTTTGCGCGTGTGCATGTCTATGAGCAAGAGAGAGTGCAAGCGCAAATAAACGTGAAAGCAGCTCTACAGGTGTGTATCTGTAAACATAGTATGCTCTTTCTTCACTGAGCTGAAGCTCTTAACAGTTTCGGCGAAGTCCTCGTCTCCCACGTACTGTAAGAAGAACACACAGGATTACAATGACAGAATGCCAGGGATTAAAGTGATTATAGTGCTAAATCATGCTAGTTACACCACACAGCTTATTAAAACACATTGATGAATTGATGTGACACGGTGAAAGACTTCTGTTAAAAATCCCAGATGCTGCTTTTAACAGAACAGGACAAATATGAGAAAAGTCTGGGGATTTTTTTTTTTTACAAATTCATCTCACCATGCCACTGTCTGTGCCCTGCAGGTCAGGGTCCCAGGACAGTCCCGCCAGAGATTTCTTATCACTTGTGTCGATGAGCTGACTAACGCTTCGGTGCAGAGAATTGTGGGAGTAGGCATGGCTGAGCTGGCTCTGGCTGGGCACACGCAGAACAGACATGGTGGTCTGGTAGCTGTGGTTGCTGACGCGGGACCCGGGGCCGCCGACCTTAGTGTCAGCCAGACCCTGGAGGAGGATGCAGACAAAAAAATTGGACACAATTGTTCCACCTAAGAAGTTTAGGCTTCACTACCCACTCTGGCCACTTTGCCACATCACTGAAAAACAATCATTAATGTGGGTTCAGTTAACAGGTTATAAAGCAGCATAGTATTATAAATGAAAATAAAGGTGTTATAGTTCATATAATTAACCAAACAATCAGATCGTCCAGTGCATGTATACTTCGAATCTTCAGTGGCATTACAATGATGAAATTGAAACTATCTAAGCATTTGGCCTATGGTTGTGAGGCACTTGTAAGATCCCATGGTTGTGAAGCTTATTTATAGATAAGTTATGCAAAACGACCAGGGATCCTACCGGTGTCTTCTGAGTTTTTATATGTAATGTTGATGATCATTTTACATGATAACTCGCATCTCTCCAGCATGAACATATTTAAAAATATTTCAAAATCATATATTTCAAAATTACAAAACTGTTGTCATAATAAAAATAACAACAAGGTCTCAGGCATAAGCATATTGGTAACTATTTCATGTGAATGAGCTTCTAGAGGCTTTAAAGCCTTCTGGAAAAAAGTGAAAATCCCATTTGAGTACATGTAAACACATCATTCAAATTCTTGCCAAAATCAAATTATTTGCAGAAATGAGGTGTTTTGTACATGCAGGCACAATAATTATATCCATGCAGAGGAGAACAGATTAAAAACCATTAGAGGAACTGAAAGGTAAGAAGAATCAATGCACAGCAGGGTTTTGGAAAACTGGTGCTACTGAGTCAAAAATGTCACTAAAACTCACATTAGGAACCAGTAAAATGCCATTAAAGCTGATTTTGAAAAATGCTCAGGGCTGCAGTACCCTCTGCTGGCCAAAAGCTGCTGTGCACATAATGTCAATCCCTTTAAGAATGAGAGTCCCATAAATGACACGGCATCATTTCAACAGAAAATGAAAAAGCCCAAGGTGTGCATTCATGCACAGAAAGTGAATGAAAGGGAAAGAGCATGCCACTTTATAATAAAGTCACTCTAAAATGCAAACAGAAAAAAAAAAAATCCCCACAAAGGCAATCAAGCAGCCGGCTCTGAGTTGGGAGAAAAAGAGCCAATGAGGAGGCTGCGGTGGGCGCTGTACCTCAGTGTGCATGGTAAACCCCTTTAAGGTTACGCTGCTGGATGAGTCCGGCACATTGTCAAACTGCGAGGAGAGAGTGAGGCGTGAGCGGAGAGGGAGGGGGGGAGAGGGAGAGATAGAGAGAGAGAGAGAGAGAGAGAGAGAGGATTGCAGGGTGAGTGCTTACCATTCCTCCATCAGACTGAAGGAGAGCAGTGGAAGCATGGTTAGAACACAGCTCAGAGCAGGGCCTCTGCAGCACCAAGCAGCAAACCATTACAGGAGGAAAATGGAAAAGTGTTTAAAGAGAGAGGGATTACAGCATGGGAATAGAAATGCTAAAAGCCTGTCTTAGCAGCCACCATCAAATTTGAAGTAATTCACATTCGCCTGATTGCTGACCTCACTCATTGAGTTCTATCATATCTCCACAAAGTGGCAGCAAGAGAAGCGAACACTAGCACCATCTTGTGGTCACTTAATGCAGTACATGTGGACTAGGGATTTGGCCGTGGTGAAAAGTGGAAGAACGGAGCAGAGAGTCCAAATCAACTGGAATACTGTGTAACTACAATTTCATGATAAAATGAGGCAGCGTAAAACCAGTGGACAATCTAAACTCAGTGGACCAGTGTCTGCTTTACCCTAAATAAATATTTTTAATTACACCATTTATTAGCATTCATTAATTACACAAGTGGTTCACTGGTTCCGGAGTATCCCCGCTCTGCTCGGTATATTTTGGTGTTTTCTATGATCTAACACATCTGTAACTAATTAGGTGATTAAAAAGCCTTTCCTGAGCTGAAGAGAACGTCAAAGGAAGAAAAGACTAAAAATGCAGGGCACAGACCAGAAGTTGAAACCACTATATTACATTTTGTCACAGCTGAATCATTTCAATTTGTCCATTCATCACAATAGAAACGTTATATATATGTGTGTGTGTGTGTTTTTAATTTATTTTTCTCCTAGATAAGTTAAACATGGGTTCGCAACTTGAAGACTCCCTCTGCACATCTGGTGTTTTCACCACTTGAAAACAACCACTTAAATCCTGAATGGCTAATTAATTTACAGATTAGTTGGATCAGGTGTGTTAGAAACACGGAATACACTAAAATGCGCAGAACAGGGGGTCCTCCAAGACCAGGGAAGCACTGAGTTTAAAGTGTTTAAAGATCTGTAAAGCTACTGACATCATAGATTACAAATAACTGATTAAAGATTGATATCTTGCAACTACTCAAGTACAAACCTAAAGTGACCAGATTGGTCAAATAATCTTGCTAGATATCTTGTTGCCTAGTTCTTGATACTTAGTAGCTCTTGACATCTCTGCTGCTCTGTAAATGTGTTATAGCACCAAACCAGATGAAAATGAACCAATTTCAGATGTTGTTTTCTGCAGTATAAACACATAACTTGTAAATGGTGGAAAATAACAGTAGTGAGCTCAAAAAATGTGATCAGGTGATTATGTAATAACTTCTACAGTATTTCATTGCTGTATGAGATCTGTAAAGAGGTGATGTTAACAATGTAGTCCAGTCATGTTCAATATCACAAAGTTGTTTGCATATTCATCTGGAGCTGTTTACCTTGTAAACAATACGTATATGCTGGGAAAGGCTGATACCAGCTTAGTCTACTGTGTACATACTATTAGAGAATCTGCTGCATAGTGATGCACCTTATAAACTCTATATTTACAGCTTCGTCAGTCAAGTGCACCTTTCTTGTGGTAAATTCGAGTTCAGAAGGATGCATCATAACACTCCAACAGTTGAAATCAGTGCTTCATCTGCTCTCACCAAGTAGGAGTCGCTGGGTGGGTATTTGGGACTTCTCCGCTGCAGGGGCTGGAGTGGTGGTCTCTCTCTGATGAAGGGTGGTTTGTTGAGGGCTCTGCGCAGAACCAGGCCCAGCAACAGAGCAAGAAGCAGCAGGCCCAGGAAGGCCATGAGGAGGATAAACCACAGCTCAGTGTAGAATCTGTATCCAGCTCCATACAGCCCTATTTTACCACCTGATGTAGTTTCCACTGCATCTGTTTGGGGCAATAAGAATGCTTTGTTTAGATCATCAGCTGGGACCATGATATGTAGAATATGTCTACATTCAGACAGAAATATTTATGAAACTGGAAGAGGAAAATGTCAGGGATCATATGCAACATGGCTAGTTTAAACAGCTACTGTTTGCCCTCTTTAACTTTACTGCAGGAGGATTTGGAGAATGACGATCTTTTCCTTCTGTGTCCTAATAATTTGCTGCTATCCCCTCAGTGCAAATATAGGATTATAGGTCTGCTAACTAACTCAAGCCCGACAGAGTCTAACAAAATAAAAAATGTTGGATCAGGTTTGGACATTTTTTGGGTGAATCTCTTTCATATCATTATGCATTTTAAGGAAGTATATTGTCACTATGAGAGAAAAACCTCATACATCAATATTTCACATTTATACTATGGCTGGGCAAGTTAACGTGTTATTATTGTACTAATGCATTATTTACTTAACGGCAACAATTATTTCATCGCACATTAATGCAGTTTTTTTTTTAATCTTTTTATTTTGAAAGTTCGTTGCTTTTTGGGGCAGCTCTACATCTTGGCTGGTTTTCGCCAGGGTCAGACGTCCCATTACTTTTGTCCATATGATATGGACAAAAGTATTGCGACGTCTGACCATTTAACCAACAGGGACTTTAATGACACTGCATTCAGATACATAGACTTTCATATAGAGTTGGTCCTCCTTTGCAGCTGCTATAATGGTTCCACCCCCCATGCTCTGGATTCTGAGGGGATCTTGTTTTTCTATAACAAACTAGATGAAACATAAATGCCCTGCGGTAGCAAACAGCTTTCGTTTTAGAGTTGATTTGATTACATTAATGTTTAAGTTGAGATTTACAAGAAACATTTTAACTGCAACTGTGTTAAAGGGAACATTGCTGT
This sequence comes from Alestes dentex, assembly GCA_037576975.1. NCBI lineage: Eukaryota > Metazoa > Chordata > Actinopteri > Characiformes > Alestidae > Alestes > Alestes dentex. Next base: position 36,192,474 of record JBBIGA010000001.1, on the reverse strand, counting down.
TAAAAAGCTCCTTATTTGTTTAAAGTATCTGAAAACCAAATGTTATTGCACTTGTTCATATAGCAGTATTTTAAAAATAAAAGTGCGCAATACACTAC
>JBBIGA010000001.1:36173401-36192276 GCA_037576975.1 Alestes dentex | reverse complement strand
CTCAAACTGAAACCCTGCAGTGAAAGTTCACACTGTAACCCTGCAGTGAGTTCTCACACTGAAACCCTGCAGTGAGTCCTCACACTGTAACCCTGCAGTGAGTTCTCACACTGTAACCCTGCAGTGAGAGCTCATACCGTAAACCTACAGAAAGAGCTCATACGGAAACCCTGCAGTGATAGTTTACACTATAACCCTGCAGTGAGAACTAATACTGTAACCCTGCAGTGAGTTCTCACACTGTAACCCTGCAGTGAGAGATCATACTGTAACCCTGCAGTGAGTTCTAACTCTGTAACTCTGCAGTGAGAGCACATACTGTAACTCTGCAGTGAGTTCTCACACTGTAACCCTGCAATGAGAGCTCATACTGTAACCCTGCAGTGAGTTCTCACACTGTAACCCTGCAGTGAGTTCTCACACTGTAACCCTGCAGTGTGTTCTCACACTGTAACCCTGCAGTGAGAGCTCATACTGTAACCCTGCAGTGAGTTCTCACACTGTAACCCTGCAGTGTGTTCTCACACTGTAGCCCTGCAGTGAGAGCTCATACTGTAACCCTGCAGTGAGTTCTCACACTGTAACCCTGCAGTGAGAGCTCATACTATAACCCTGCAGTGAGAACTCACACTGAAACCCTGCAGTGAGAACTCACACTGAAACCCTGCAGTGAGAACTCACACTGAAACCCTGCAGTGATAGTTTACACTATAACCCTGCCATGAGAGAACACACTGTAACCCTGCAGTGAGAAAATGAAGTCAAGAGAGATGAGAGCACATACCTAAACCAGTGGCTGTGTTGTATTTTATAACAGGGGAACTGGCACTGCCACTGTCTGTACTGCAGGTCACCTGGAAGGCAAAAGCTAGGGAAGGGGGATTGTGACAGATTAGGAGGGGGAAGGAGAGAGAGAGACAAAAAGGGAGGGAGAGAGGGATAAAAAAAAGAATGGGAGTGAGGGAGGAATGGAGGGAGGGATGAGGGAGAGAAAGTGAAGGGGGAGCAAAAGGGAGAAAGAGAGACAGAGAGCAGAGAGAGAGAAAGAGAGAAAGAGCGACAGGAAGATGGGGTGGAAGAGAGAGTGAGAGGTGGGAGAGAAGGAGTGAGAAGAGAGATAAGGAGGGAGAAAGCAAGAGAGATAAAGGGAGAGACAGAGCACATGAAATAGGAGGTGTCACAGAAAAGAATGGATGATAAGTAAAGTGGTTAAAAGAAAGGATGTGGTAAAAAAGATAAATAGAACAGAAAGAGGCTTTAAAAAATTGACTGCACTGAAGATCAGAAACCCATAAGGATGTCGATTTGGTTCTAAACACCACATTTTCTCCAGCAAAGCCCCAAAAGAATAAGCCACAGTAGGATGGTTGTACTTTTATCTGAGGTGCGGGGGATGTAGACGTAGCTGTGGAAGCCGCTGTAGAGGCGCAGGTTGCTCTCAGTCAGAGCGTAGTCCCTCAGAGGCCCATTGAGAAAGAAAGACTGACTCCAGTCCACATACACTGTGGTCAAATTGCTGTGAACCACAAACGGCTGTTTATACTGCGGGGCTGCAACACAAAGCACAGAATCATGAAAACCATGACATCATTTAATAGGGCCTTGATATGGACCAACAATGTAAAACTAGCTGTACTGTAAATCTGAGTGAAGAAACAGCTTACAGCTTTGTTGCACTTACACTTACACTGAAAGTGTAATTTGGCTCTTGTCAAAGTTGTTCAGATCCTTACGCTTACTACCAACTACCCATGTTATTTAACCATTATTGACCTTTAATGGTGCAGAAGGTGAGAGAGAGTGACAGACATAGAACTTTGCCTTACGTTCTTTCAGTGTAGTGATGGAGACCCAATCAGATGCTGTGCTGCCCATGTTGTTATAGGAGACCACACACACCTCATAACTGGCATATGGGAGCAGTGCAGTGATGTTGAGGCTCTGTCCCTTTCCAAAGAACCTGGTCTCAACTGGCCCCACAGAACAAGCCACTGGGATGGGCTGCAGTGGCTGGGGGCATGCACTCCGCAACAGGAGCTCACAGCTAAAACAAAATAGAAAATATCCGTGACTGAACATCAATTAATAGCGTTTGTATCTGTCTGACCTCACACAGGTTCGATCTTTAGGAAGAGATACAGTAAACAGGAAAATCTCAGCTTTTTTTTATCACAATTTGGTCATTTTGGTGCAACTCAAAATGAAACCTTCTGCATCACACTGAGAGAACCATGCCGTAATCATGTAATGACAAATTTCATATTCTGTCAGGGGTTGTCATGACAGGCTATGGCCATTAAGAAAACTATGATACTATGATGTTTGATGTAACAATGGTTATATTAACGCAAGTAATGACAACTCATTACACCATAAGACAGTGGTCACAAACCCCTCGTCCTGGAGAGTCTAGTTCCAACCGCAATCTTCTGATCATATTTTTCAGAAATTTGTGACTGGCTGGATCAGATGCTGCAGTTTTTATTCTGCATACTTTTACATTTGTTTTACATTTGTTTACATTTGTTCCAAACTGTTTAGATAAGAAATGATGCAACCAAGAGCAAAGAACATTGTTTACACCTTAACAATTTGATCATGCAGAACTTGGGATTCACCTATAATTGCAAATGAATCATGTCATTAGTCTGCTCCATACCTCTCGATGATGCCGTTGGGCTGCAGGGGCTCGTCCCACTCCACCAGAGCCCAGCGGGAGGTGAGGGTGACAGGGCGGGGCGGGGGCTGCTGGGCCGGAGCTGAGGCCTGAGTGCGCAGCTCGGTCAGAGGGCCTCGACTACAGCACAGGAAGCAAGTGCAGGCCTCCACTCCGACGGAATACACAGTGAAGGGCATGAGGCCATGTAGAGTTTGCTGGCGGGACGTCCCCTCTGACAACTATCACAATGAGAAAAACAGAATGTGACATGATAGAAGTTATGAACCATGGTTACACTTACACTTACTCCTGTCATATGTTTTTGTTTTACATATATATTGTGTCAAAACTTCATAACAAATGGACCACTGGACTGATATGAAGGGTGCAAAGTTAACCTTTTACAATCAGAATTGTTCTCCAAGTGAAGAAGACATTATGTTATGCTAAATTATCCAGTTAACATAAACTAAAGGCTCTCCTGAAAATATAAACATATATAAATTAAAATAAATAAATGTATCTGTGTGTTTGTGTGTGTTTGTATGTGTGTGTGTGTGTGTGTGATTGTGTGTGTGTGTGTGTGTGTGTGTGTGTGTGTGTGTGTATGAAATGGCACCTCCGACAGTGAAGCACATACGCTATTCAATGGTACAAACCAGGAAGTGAGTATCCTTTTTCTGAGCGAACACTCTGTAGAGGCTGACGACACCGTTGGGCTTGGAAGGGGGGCTGATCTCCACTACGGCGGACGTGGCGTGTATTCGCACGAATTTGGGAGGACTTACGCCTTCAGGGGGAGCTGGCCCAGTCCGGCCCAGAGCCCACGGGCTGTCTGCACGACCCGCTGAGTTCACAGCCCACACCTGAAACCAGAGACATTCATATTTAACAGGATGCTTTGATGAGAATCAGCCATAACATCAAAAACACCTGCCTAGTATTGTATAGATCTCTCATCAGATCATGGACTACCCAAGACTTTTGAAGGTGTGCTTGTCTGGCACCGGGACATTAGCAGAAAACCCTGTGAGTCCTGTAAGTTAAGGTAGGGGCTCCACTGATTGGACTAGTCAGTCCAGCAAACACCACATAAGCCTGATTGGACTGAGAAAAGACAATGAGACACTGTTCAGAGACAATGCACTTACTCCTCCTTCTAACAAGAAATCACCTTCACCTGTTGGGCCCCTTGAGGGGGAAAGCACCTTCCAGCAGCCTAAGGGTGTACCTAAACAACAGCGTCAATAAGAGCCTAAAACCGCCAGTGTCCATTACGCACTCCACGTGAGGAAATCTACATTGAAATTACATTTCACCTTCATCAAGGAGCATGCGAACACGCGATTAGGTGAAGTAATCTTATTTAGCCAACGAGCTGTTGGTATAATTAGAGAGGAGGAACAGCAAAAGGTCATCCAGGGTCGGAATTTGCATGGGTAAGTAATTTGTAGATTGTCAGTTGGAATAGAGGTGGCAGATGGATGTTCCAGTGGATAGGGTTAAATTAGCCTCAATAATAGGCAATTAGACCGTGATCAATCAGAATGATAGATCTAAGTGGCAATACGTTGGGACTGCACACCACACAGCCTGATTGCGTATTCCCGTCCGGACTCATTGTGCTGCTGAAGAGTGACGACAAGGCAGGCCGACACGTCTGAGACGTAGAAGTGCGTTGTAGCGGTAGAGGGTAAGCTGGGTCACAGAAAGGGCATCTTGTCACCCCAAAACACAGAAAAGGTCAATGTGGCAGGAAGAAGATAGAGGAAGAGAGCAAGAGTGTGACACCAGACTGAGCATATTGTCATCCCTTCACTCAGACATGTCTTAAGGCTTCACAACAAGTCAGTGAAAGGAAAGAATCACATGCACAGCCATATGCAAAAGTTTGGGCACTCTTGTTTAAATGATATGTTTTTTGGTTTTCTACGAGAAAAACACGTCCTCCTGAAGTGCTGGTGTCCGGCACAGTTTGATGATTTCTCTGGTCAAACCTGGCCAACTCACTGGTCAATCACTGGCCTGAAGTGTGTCTGAAAAGGGGCAACTACCAAACTGCACTGGACACCGGTCTTCTAGGACCAGATTCAGGCACACTGAACACATGTGTGCACATTTTAATACACAACTGATTAATACACAATTGGTTTGTTAACATGTTGGAAATATGCAAAATATAATGAATGTGGCCTGTGTAAAAGTTTCCATTTTATGTTTTGCCAATAAGTAACTTCACAAACTCTGCACTAAACTTTGAGGTAAATACCATATTTGTTTCTTTTACAAGAAGAGTGCTTATTTTTATTTAGAGAAACAGCAAAACATGTACTAACCAGTTGTGTTAAATTTTTTATATGATACTGTAAATGAATTAAGAATAGGCAATTGCATTGCTTGAGCTGAACTAGGGGAATTCTGCAAAGTAATGTGGAGTAAGTCTAGGACATCCCCATGTCCTTGTATGCGGAACAGACCTTTTTATGGCTGCGCCACCACTTGCATACTGAGCTGTTATTACAGTAATTAGGGGAAAATAAAAATATGTCATGTGTGAGCGCTAATGGATCTGGGTTTAAGCAGTAAGGGAAGAGTCTGCCCGGCAACAGTTTCGGAGAGAGTTCCACCACGCCCCACTCATCAACACTGGGCCAAAATCGAGCACTTCCAATAGGAGTACTAATTAAGGTTCGGCATAAAAGTGTCAATAAAATATGTAGCTGCAGCTCACGGAGCAGGTTTGGTGTTGCTAGGGAAGCTGGTTGGGAGCAAAGCCTCAGAGACATGAAACAAGACTAAGAGGGAGTGTATTATGACATTTGAACGAAGACATCCATCACAGTAATAACTATGACTCTGAGAGATCTCCTTAAATATGAAAAATGGACTAAGGTTGAACAGATTAAACTACCTGGCTTAATCCACTGAAATTACAATCAGGTTGGTGTATGCAGGGTGAAACTCAGGGACCCTACCCTTGCTCGCAAACCCACACATCCAGCACTGTTAGCATCCTCTCCAGGGAGAGCAAATAGGTGTTAAAAGGTCTTTCCGATGCTTGTATGTTCGTGAGGCCGCTGTGGCTAATTCGATGGCTTCGATCGTAATAAGCAGTGCGCTGCCAGGTTCGAGATTAATGGCCCTGTCACCTGTCCGTCGTCACTCGGCCCCGCCCGCTGGCTGTCATAAATTACCGCTCATAAATAAGACAGAACAATCAGGCAGAGTCTATCAATTTAGCCCACGGCCGGCCCACACTTCTCACATCTGACAATCAAATGCTAATGTTATTTTGCTCTAAAGGCTAGCCTGTCAATTAAGAAAGGTCTTGTAAGGGACAGCGGCACTATGAATATGGGAGCTAGATTAAACATCTGTCAGTGGGAACTGAGGGCAGGTAGTGCGGGTGAAATGGACCTGGGGGATCATCACAGCTAGAGCAGAACTGGAGTCATGCTTAGCCTGATGGGTCTGATACACAAAGGATGTGGGGGGACACCATAAATATCTGGATTTCTTCAAATTTTTTTAGGTTAGGGGGCAACCCAAGTGAAGCAATGGCTAAAGGGGTGCAGTTACTTCTGCATTCTCATTTAATTCATCTGATAAGATCTTGGTTAGTTGTCTTTATATTAGAAGCCATGTGTTCATGCTGCATCAGGTTTTTATTTGTGTAGTTTTCTCTTGCATGCAGTGCTTTTTGCTTGTTATGATGTAAGCATTTATCTGAGCTGATTTTAAACAGTGTCTGGTGAGTGAAGCCAATCTATTAATCTATTTATCCACAGAAAAACAAAATTGCTGCTCGAATTTTGGGAAAAATTGCAACTAAGTAGGTGATGGGCTGTTTGAAGCTGCCTTGTGAGCCTGTAATTTGAGCCCCACAATGTAAAACAGTCTGATTTTGGTCCAACGTCTGTGTCTTTATAGACGTTTTCTTCTCCAAAATTGTACTTATTTACTCATGTTGTGCAATTAAAGCTGTGTCAATAGCATCCATCATCGTAGTAATGTGTTATGGAAGTCAATAAAGGCATGTTATACAAAAACATGAAAGGAGAAATAACCTGGTTTTTGTAGGTCAAAGTAACTTATTGCTTTCAAAGTTGAATTCTCCATGACACTCCCACCGCCAAGCTTGACTGTAGGCAAGACACACTGGTCTTTGTACTCCTCACCTAATTGCCATCACACACGCTTGACACCATCTGAACCAAATAAGTTTATCTTGGTCTCATCAGACCACAGGACATGGTTCCAGTAATCCATGTCCTTAGTCTGCTTGTCATTAGCAAACTGTTTACAGGCTTTCCTGTGCATCATCTTTAGAAGACCCCTTCTGGGACGACAGCCATGCAGACCAGTTTGATGCAGTGTGCGGCGTATGGTCTGAGCACTGACAGGCTGACCCCCCCCACCCCTTCAACCTCTGCAGCAGTGCTGGCAGCACTCATTGATCTATTTTTAAAAGACAACCTCAACTTCTTTGGTGGACCATGACAAGGCCTGGTCTGAGTGGAACCTGTCCTGTTAAAATGCTGTATGGACGTGGCCACCGTGCTGCAGTTAAGTTTCAGGGTGTCATAGCCTAGGCCATCTTTATGTAGAGCAACAGTTCTTTTTTTTTTCAGATCCTCAGAGAGTTCTTCACCATGAGGTGCCATGATGAACTTCCAGTGACAGGTATGAGAGAGTGTGAGGGCGATAACACCAAGTTTAACACACCTGCTCCCCATTCCCATCTGAGACCTTGTAACACTTAACGAGCCACATGGTACCGGGGGAGGGAAAATGCGTAATTGGGCCCAATTTGGACCTTTTCACTTTGGGGTGTACTCACTTTTGTTGTCAGCGGTTCAGACATTAAATGGCTGTGTGTTCAGTTATTTTGAGGGGACAGCAAATTTACACTGTTATACAAGCTGTACACTGACTACTTTACATTGTATCAAAGTGTCGTGTCTCATGAAAAGATATAATAAAATATTTACAAAAATGTGAAGGTATCTCACAAAAGTGAGATACCATATGTGAATATATATATACACACACACACACGCTTTCTTTTGAAGTCTGAAGTCTGTAACTGCATACACATTCATAGACTGTAAATATATTGATGTTATATAAATTGTATAAATCAGTCATGAAAATAATTCCTAACCCATTCTTAAAGTTACAGTGACAGGCATGCTTTCAAGGAAAAGCTATGGACTGAGGACAAGAAATGATAGATAAGATAGATGCATCCCAGACAGCTGTTTAAGCGCTGTCCATACACTGCTGAGCCTGAGAAATACTGATTATTACTTTGTAGTTAATATGTTTTTGCAAACTTCCTCCAGTGTGCAGTTTTATGAAAGAAGACTAATGAACTATAAACAGAAGAAATGTGAAATGAATGACCTGGTACTCGTAGGCTGTGTAAGGCAGCAGCTTTCGGTCGTGGTGTGAGGTGGAGACGTTGCTGTAGACCAGTGTGGCTGAGGAGTGTCTCTCTGCGTCTTCTCCCAGCCTCCGGTACAGCTCATAATGCAGCAGTTTGCCATTAGCTTGGGCTGGGGGAGACCAGGACAGCAGGAAGACTGTCTGCATGCCGTTAGAGTCGGCTTGCAGCTCCAGCAATGGTGCAGACTGGCCAGCGGGGGGCGCCTCCTGCGTCTGAATGGAGGACCAATCGCTTGCGGCGCAGCCTAGCAGCGTGCAGGCCTCCATTCGGACTTCATACCTGCACAAAAAAAGCAATTATTCTGAGCGTTTCCCCCCCATGTCCTAGTACACAAATACAGCACAGATGGCTCGAGTTCAAATAGGTTTTAACTGGTTGCAGATTCCTGTTACTATTCCTGTTTAAAAGCATTTACATTTTATTTGACATGGGGTTATGTGGGGATATAAAAAGTCCTTCTGCTTCTGGAAACATTTTATCTGCGATGTTAAAATGCTTCACAAGATCTCTAAAAATACATTTGTTGTAATTAAATGTGTAATGGAATTAAACTCTTGATTCAATGTGCTCAGGCTGGAAAACACAAAATGGAATGCTTTTATGGGACAGGGTCAGCGACAGCAGGATTGAAGGAGAGAGGAGAAAGGAGGGAAGGAGAGGAGGAGAATAGAGCTAAGGTCGTCTGACAGAGGTGGCGATGGTGAAACGATAATGCTGATGAGCTGTTATTATCCCTGTCCGTGCTTATCTGTATTTTATTTCAACATGCGTACACACACACAGCCTTCAGCCATCCTTCATTTGACTGCCTCTCTGCCTTTGACTGTCTTTGTATAAGCCAGGGAGATGGGGAACACAAGAAAACACCTCAAGGTTGACTCGTTCATTCTCCCTGTCTCTGTATCCCTTCATATTGTTTCAATGTTTCATGACCCACAGTGTAGTAAACTTTACAGGCCAGAACCCTGTAGGAAGAAAAAGAGTAGCATGAGCAATGAGGATGGATGAATGGATGGATGGATGACGAGAAGGGATGTAAGGAAGGAAGGATAGAAAAAAGGAAGAAAGAAAGAAAGAAAAAAACAATAACTTTAGTGACAGTAACCAGATTTCTGAAGTGTTCAATGTCTCTAAAAGCTCTTTTACTAAAGGCTTTTCCCCAACATGGTTATATCCCTGATGTCTGATGCCTGAGACAAATGTTTTACAACAGTTTTGAGAAACCTAAAATTTATTTGTTTAAAATGGCTAAATTTGTGTTGCCAGACAGCATGCTCCTGATTAATTATCCAGAAATATTAAAGAATAAAAGAAATGTCTCTGTAAAGAGTATTCACGATTTCATATTAAGTTTTAATTTATAATAAAATGTGTCATATTACAAAAAACCTGTTACAAAACCTTACTCCTCAAATGCAGCCCTAACTCACACACTGGTTTAAGGCTGTATTCCCAACTGTTACTGACCACTACAAATGCTTTGCACTGATAAATTACTTTATCTACTAATCGGTGTAGTATTTAGTCATTTTATCTGCTTCACTATCATGAACATAACATAAACAAAATAAGTTAAAAAAAAAAAAAAAGTAAAACAATTTTACTTTTACCCAAAACGGCAACTTTAATTCTTTTGTTTTGCATTGGAGTTGTAAAGGCAGACACTGTAGGCATGTTTCTCTATAAAGAGTAAAAAAAAAAAAGGCAGCAATGACTGTACCTATAGTAGGGCTTCAGAGCAGTAAGGGAGAAGCTGCGGCTCTGGAAGGCACTGTGATGTGGTGCAAAGATCAGTCTCTTCACGTTGGGCTCGGCGGGGTCCCGTTTGTACAGTGAGTAGCTGATGATGACTCCATTGGCCCGAGCTGGTGGGTCCCACTGCACCATGACACTGTAGGGCCCAAGGGGCTGCAGCCGAGGTGGGGCAACACCCGAAGGGGCTGAAGGTTGGGTCCGCGCCATGGCTGGAGGGCTAGTAGCTGTGCCCTGGCTGTTATTGGCTGTAACAGTGTAGCTGTACTCGACGCTGGGCAGCAGGGTGAAGTCATGGTAGCGCGTGTCCATCCCTGAATAGATGACACGTCCGTTTCTGTGGAGCTCATAGCCTGTGATGACGCCATTGGGATGATTAGGCTCTTTCCATGTCACCTCCACCGACTCGGGGCCAGTAACTTTCAGAGTTGGGGCTAGCATACCAATGGGTGGCGCTTCCTCTGTCTGAGCTGACACAGATGGGCTGGCGGTGCACCCTCCATTAGTGCAGGCTGTTAAGATGAGGCCATAAGGAGTGTGTGGTTTCAAATCAGTCACCTCCACACTCAGCCTCTTCCCATGGTATACCTCCTCATTGTTAACCTGGAGGATATATTCCACTATCTCCCCATTCTGGCTGGATGTTATGGTCCATGATGCACTGAGGGAATGTGCGGTGACATTGGACACTGTGGGTGGTTCTACTATTGCAGGAGCAGCTTCTAAAGTCCTAAATGTAGTTGGCCGGCTAGTGATGCAGCCAGCTACTGTGCAAGCACTAATCGCATAGCTGTATTCAGTGTAAGCTGTCAAGTCTTCATCAGTATAGTTTAACACTGATGAGTCAAAGCTGAAATGAAAGCTGACATTATCCCTTTGAATCCTGTAGCTAACAAGGATACCATTGGGCTCCAATGGAGGTGTCCAAGACACCCAAAGCTTATAAGGTTGTCCATCCAGGTGACTGACAGCTGGGGATGCCAGTCCCCTAGGAGGAGCTTGTTTAGTATGAACAGTCAACCAGGGGCTGTCGGCTGAACCTGCTGCATTAGAAACACGCACACGGAATCTGTATTTGCTCCATGGCTGTAGACCAGAGACATTGCAGGAGAAGCTACTAGCTTCTACATTTTTCTCTGTGAATACGACCTTGGCTCGTGCCGTATCATCCTCATCGCTCCTGACCCTGCCTTTCTCCTCACTCACAGCTATCACCTGGTACTGGAGGATCCTGCCGTTGGCTTGGCCAGGGGGTGTCCACTGGAGCTCTACACTGTGGGCCCCAATGTGCTGGGCTGTTGGAGCCAGCTGGGATGAAGGTGATGCCTCCTCAGTGGTGACAGACTGGGGGGCGGACCTAGTGCAGCCCGCCTCAGTGCATGCCTCCAGAACCAAAGAGTACGTCGTGTAGGGCTCCAAGCGCCGAAACAAGAACTGACGTGAGAGACCACTGAACTCCAGGTTATCATCACTGAAAATATTATACATCTACAGACACAGAAAAGAAGAAACAGTGACATTGGGAGTTTGTACTAAACCAAGTTAAAAGCATTCAAAGGCAATATGCGGGAAGTTCTCAAGTCCAGTCTTGGGGACCCCCTTATCTGAGCATGTATTTTCTACCAAACAGACCAGATTCAGCTCATGAAAGGTTGATGAGCAAGATCGGATGTGCTGATGTAGAATCATTAAAAAGTAATTACATTTTTGTGGCCAGTTCTGCAACTGCAGCACCCAGAATGATGTTATGTAAAATATGCCAATCAGTCAACCAACCAGTCAACTAATGTTATCACCCAGTGATGAAGACAGCACCTTTGTACTGTGCTGAACTGAGCGTGAAATATGAGATGCAGACGGCAAGAACACAATCATAAGTTACTTAAGATGTCTCACTTTTCTACTTATTGTTAATTAGGATTTTCTGTAATTGAGTCATACAGTATTTCTACTTTCTAATACTGTCAGACTGTCTAAGGAGTTTTAGCGTTATATTAGTACCAACTTAATATTATGCTTTCTCTTTCGCCATTTGTATGACCAAAGAATGCATTCTGTGCTCATTCTGGTCTCTCTATCTCTCTGTGTTGTGTCTCTCCTATTTTTGAGCATTTCACAAGTTGAGCTAGGGTTGGAGTTTTAAAAAATTAATGTTAGTCTGGACAAAGACTGGAGTCCAAACCTGGTCCTTAAAGCTCACTGCCCTGCTTATACTGACACACATATACTCACATTTTAACTTTAAGGGGATGTTATTGAGCTGATTTAGATAGAACTGTTGTGATTGAGCAGGAAAACACTACACAGGGCAATGGGATTGCAAGACTGCTCTAGAGCACTGGTTCTCTATCAGGTACCTTGATGACTCCATTGGGTGAGGCTGGTTCATGCCAGTGCAGCAGAAGCGCACGTCCATGTTCTCTTTTCTCCACGCTGAAGTTGTCCAGGCCACTGGGTGATGCCTGTAGAGTGCGGACTGTTGTCCAGGGACTAGACACAAGACCAGCTCCGTTCAGCGCATCCACACGCACACTATAGGTTGTGTATGGCTCCAAACCAAACACATGTGCCTGCTGCACATTGCCCTAGAGCAGGACACACAGGCACAATTACACACATAGAGGCAGCATTCAAGCAACACATACTATCGGTATCAATGTTAAAATATCTCAATTCTTGGTTCATTTTACTTTTGCTAACATATGATCCATCTTTTTGTAATAAAACAAATACTTTCATACAGAAAAATGCAAATGAGCTATTATTACTACATCAATTACTAATGCAATGTAATTAGACTGTCCACTACTATACAACACTTAATTCCAGGAAGTTGGTAGAGAAGCACCCTCCCAACCGATTAACTGCTATTTCACAATAACTAATTTCACTTAGCGTCACTTGCGAGTAACAACGCACTTCATGGCTGTAATTACATACTTCATGCTGCAGCTTACACAAGTTTTCTACTTCAGCACATTTTATACCGATCAGACATGATATTGCAATCACCCGGCAAGAGACACACATGAACTCAGCTGTTCGCATGATGTTACAGAAAACATTTCGGTGGTGGATGGGTGTCAGGATTTGCACTTTTTACTTGCTGTCAAATATATCCCACCCCTTGCCAAGTGCCATTGTAATGTTATTCACCTATCAGAGCTTTCAGTGTTGTGGCTGATCAGTGCACAAGAAAATTAATATACTTGGAAAGATTTCATCTGCAGCCCATTTATTCAGACTTCAGGGAGTAGAACGTGACAGCAGGCCTGCATCAAATTCCAAACCTGTTGTTGTTCTTCAGCTTTTTGTTCAGCAGATGTGATGGTGGAACAACTAAAAAACTGTTAGCCAGGAATGAACAAAATCCAACAAGGAAAACAAGCTGAATTGTACAGTGCTTTACAGACTGGCTGGAAGAAAGTGATATTCAGGTTAACTGGGCCAGAAATAACAAATCTGAAATATGTACTGTGACAACGTTTTTGGCAGATACAATTGCAAATGTGACACAATTATTTGTTTTGCTGTTCTCTTTATTTTGCAGACTTGCTATGTAAAAAAGCAATAGGAAGCCTAAAGCTTTCATGTTATTTGTGACAACACACTTCCTGTCACATTCTAGTGATTAAATACATCCCAGTAAAAGTGCAACTTTAACCAGGTGAAGTGAGAATACAATTATGAATACACATGCCATGATCAGACCAGGTAAGACCCAACTGCAGAATGCAAATAGCAGACATGTAGCAAGTGACAAAAAACAGAAACAAGCAAGAGTTCAAAACCAAAAAGCAGTCAGATAGGCAAACACATCCGAATTGTCATGTGAGTAAACCCAGTCCATGAGTCATAGCAAAAACGGTCAAAGTCAAGCAAATCAATCCAAAGCGCAAACAGAATGGCAAGACAAGAATCAGAGGCAAGAAAAACAAACAAAACCAGGATATTCAGCAAGTAATAATAGGACTGCTCTGTATGCAGGGTGATCCACTGGCAATACTTTGCAAAATCATACATGAAAACAGAGATGCCTTTATACTGGAAGAGTAGGAGTCACGTGATTAAAACTGCATTTAGTTATAAGGTGTCTTCGTGAAGATGGGGGTTGGAGTCTTAGAATGGGGTATGATTCAGTATTAAGATTTGTAGGAAGTCTGACAACAAGTGCACTTTAGTGGGAAATCATAACACATTTTCTTTTTGTACTATAACATACTTCTAAGTGAAATAATGAGTGTTAGGGAGGATCTTTCGGTATGTTCTGGTGTACGCTGGTATTGGTGTACCGATGGAGTGCAATGATCTAATCAAAAGAAGATGTAAGATCAAGGAAGATAACAAGAATCATACCATTTGTCTTTTAAATTGTATGAAATCTTGCTTAATATGACCGGAGTAATGACCAGTTAAATGTAATAATACTGTAAGTAAATAAGTAAGTAAGTTTAAGTAAGTAAGTTTAAAGTACTTATTGTATTTCTTTGTAGTGCTGCAGAATGTGTCCAAAAGTATTGTAAGAATATACATACTTTTCTCTAAATTTTTGGTTTGAGGTGCCTGGCCACTCTCATTGTGAACAGGGGTAGTAGTGGACTTTGAAACAGAGAAGTGATTAATCATGTGTCACTATCTGTCAGTCTGATTGATGAATATTTATTTGCAGGATGCCAAGAGAATACTACTGATCAGAATGCATTGTGCCAAGAGTAATATTTGGTGGAGGAGGAATAATGGTCTGGGCCTGTTTTTTAGGGTCCAGGTTAGGCTTCCGACTTCCATTGAAGGGCAATGCTAATGGTACAGCTTAAAATGATTTAGACAGTTTTTTGTGGCAACAGTCTGGGGAAGGCCATTTCCTTTTCCGGTACGATTGTACCCCTGTGTACAAAGCGAGGTCCATAATGACACGGTTTTAATGTGGAGGGACTCTTTGGGCTGCACACAGCCCTGACCTCAGCCCAAATGGACACCATTGGGATGAACTGGAATGTCTACTTGAAAGCCAGGCCTTCTTGTCCTGACCTTGAGTGAATGGGTACAAATTCCCAAAGAAACACTCCAAAATCTTGTGGAAAGCCTTCCTAGAAGAGTAAAGGCTGTTACAGCCATAAAGGGGGGGCCAATTCTATATTAAAGCCCATGATTTTGGAATGGGATCTCCAACAATCACATTTAGGTGTTTAAGTTTAATGTTTATGGTTTGATTAAATGATTAGAATCAGTTTTGTTTTCAAGGCCCAAAAGGCAGGCATAAAAAAGAGAAAAAGAGAAGGAGAGATAGGGAGAGAGAGAGGGGGAAAAAACAGATTTCTTATTTACAAAGCAGTCTGGCAAAAGGTGAGGAGCATTCCAGGCAATTACAGATGGTATATTATGCTATTTACTCACAGCAGTTCAGTGCAACACTTTAGTGCCATTTTGTGCATTCATGCCACAATTTCCTGATCTCAAACTGATCCCAGTACAGGCATTTTCTCTAGACAGTTCATGAATGCCATGCATTTGAATGCCAAGGTCCAGTAAACACTAAACTGTAGCAAGTTCGGACCAGGATTACAAAGCTGTTATCATCCCTATTCAGCAACGCTGGCATGCAAGGACAAAAATGACCATAATAGCGAAACTGTGCTCAGATAGCAAGCTGGCAGAATTTATGCCTGATACAATACGGATTTTGTAAACAGTTTTCACCATGCCTTTAACAGCAAACTGGATTAATTGTGGCCATAACTAAAGGCAAAAAAAGGATTTCATGAACTCATTGCCAGCATGGCATCAACATAAGGTCTGGCGCCAACAGTCAATCGTCAGTCCCCACCCCCACCCCCCACCCCCCAAGACAGCTTTTTACACCCGCATCCATTACGATGCCGGGAGGCGGCGGGCCGTTTAAAAGGTACCTTTTTAACGCTGTGAAATATGGAACGCGTTTGGACTATAAACCCGGCAAACATATGCACACTGTCAATAGCAACAGCTGCTTCATTCCACTTTATTTCAGCACTGAGACTTATATCCAGCCCCTAGATGGCAATGCTATCAAACTCTTTTCCAAACACGGATACCGAGACATTAACAAGCGCATGCTCGCTGGACCAAGACACTCAAGGCAGCCATTAAACAGCAACTAAGAGGATTGATTTTGGTTATAGATTTCCAAATAAATGTTAACAGCACAGATCCCTAAAATGGGAAGTGTTTAAGTTTTGATTAAGGGAATCAGGTCAGGCTGCCTTAAGAACTATGCGATACAACACTCATACAGTTCTACAGCAGAGAAGCAAGCATTTACTTGAAAATGAGTTGTGTATCTGTCTTTTTTTACTTGATTATAACGTCTTTAGGCACATTTAATGATTTGGGGTTTTTTTCTGTAAGGTCACCAACTGGAATTTTTCCTGTGAAAAGATGCACCCATCAACTTGATAATTTATGTATCGGGATGCCCAACTCCACTCCTGGTGGGCCTGTGTCTAGCACCGTTGGGTAGTTTCCCCTTTCAAAAACTCTAGCAATTAACAGGTCTGGAGTTGGGCACCCCTGTTCTATATGAAAGGCTCAGATCTCGTCCTGACAAAAGCGCAATTCGCATTTTTGGAGATTCAAAGGGAAATCAGCTTAATTGAGTCAGAGAGAATGACCCCCTATTTTATACATTAGAGGAATTGGAGACAGAACTACAGTTAGCGGTTCAGGGAATCAGTCATTTGTACTGTCTTTTGCAACCTTTTTTTCCCTCTTTTTCCCCCTTTCAACTCAACACAGGTCTCCCGTGCCGTCGGAGGCTCGCACGAGAGTTATTTCCTGTGACAGCGCTGGGGGTCTAGCGGGCCCGGGGATGATTTTAATTAAGAATAACCATGTGTATTTGTCACAACAATTATGCTAATTAGCCGAAAGCAGAGATTCCTGACCCTTCAAAGGTGTGTGACTGCCTCATCTGCATACAGTAGACGAGCCTGTCCCTGCCTGCTGCTGCTGACTTCAGCCTGGTCCAGCTTTCATTAGCACACCACTAACAGCAGCTCAGCAGCAGGACCTGCTGCATCAAAAAGCATCAGCTGAGGCCTTCATCCAAGGGAAAGTTCCAGCGGCTTTTTCGAAATTTCACTCGTCATGAGTGCACCTTCCTATTGTTGAAATTCATCAAATACGCAGAGGTCTCGCAAGGGTACATATTTTCAAGGGTAAATATTTTATTTGTTTCTTACTGACACAAGCTGTTTTCAATAAACTTAATCCGATATTTATTAACCTTTGCATTTGCTAATGTGGTTAAACCCCTGACGTAATTCAATGTAATTCATGTAAATCTTGTAAAATGATCAAAGTATTTGTGACTGATGTGACTATTTTTTATTTGCTAAAATTTGACGTTAAAGAAAGATTTACTGTACAAAGCAATGACCTAATGAGCATACATTTCATAAATGCCCTATACAGCAGCATGCAAATGATGTGGGTGCCCCTTGGTCAAATGACATGTTTTGTTGCTTTTCAAGATGAAAATCATATGCAGACTATTTTTGATGCACTAATAATGTTTATTTGCTGAATGTAACAAATTGAAAAAATATGGATGCACTTAAGTGCACTTAAAAATCAACAAAACATGTGATTTCATTGGTGGCATTCAAAAGGTTTGACTGTACATTAAGGGCTTTCACCTAGACCACGACGGTAACCCTGTTACATCTTGTTACAGGACTGTTGCTTTTGTTAGTTTGTTGCTTGTTTATTAATTCATAGTTCTTCTGCTAGCACTGGCATTTAAAAGGCGTAGTTGAATTAGGCGGCTATTCTTGCAGAAGCACAGTAACAGCATGCAGGCAGGTGGGCTTCAGTCTACAACAACAACTGGTTTGAAAGGCCAAAAAAATAATGTCGTTTATTCAAAAAATGAATAAACGACTTTATTAACTATAATAGGTGTTTTTAATCATACATGACCTGATTTTTGCAAAAGAAACAGAATGATTACAATAAAATGTAATCTTTATCATAAGGAGTTTGCTTCAGCATCATGATATATTTCCAACAGTGACACCAAGAGGGACTCTGAGTCATCTGAGCACTTTTGCTGGATGATAGATGGGGATGATGGAAATGGGAGATTAAATATCATATAATTAATGAGCTTAATATGATTTTTCCCCGCCCACTGGTGCACCGTGTCTTAACCCTTTAACCACTTAGCCTAGAAGTGGCTGCCAGGACATTCTTGTTATTTTAACTGGAAAGTAGTGACACAGTACACTATAGTGTTTTCTACCATCTGATTCAGCACAAATTCACCTTTGTTTAATATGCCCAGGGACCTGAACCATCGAGGTGAAATTATGACTTCAGTTTGACTTTAACATTTTATCATTCTATTAGCCCAACCATAGCCTCACAACTCCATTCAAGTACCTGAAAGGTGACTGAAACAAGTTATAAAGGAGTGGTATTACTAATATTTATTATTAATGACGTAACCTGCCAAATGCATGCATTTAGACATTAAAACAAAAACCAACAACCCCAAATCAAAGTGCACACATTCTATGCCCCCATTCCAATAAGACATCATAGAGCACCAAATTTAGAGATAAATAAGGCTTAAAAACCTCCCCTGATTAACCAAAGCTCCTCTTCTAAGCCCCTTATTGTCCAGCTATTCAAGCCTCTTAATCCTAAGTGCACCTTTAGTGCAAGTATTGAAGAGGAGAATGGCACAGATGACCATGGGCCTACAATCGACATCATTGGAAAGCATGTGGCCTCTTGTGCAGGAGTAATAATGAAACAGCAGACTTTAGCAGAGAGGTTTGCAGTCTGAGATGCTTGTGCTGGGCGAGTGATTTGATGTTTGGGATGGGTGACTGTGTTTCAAAGAAGCTCCAATCAGACTGAGAGCCCTCAAATCACCGGCCACTTCTCCAGACTGGACCAGAGCCTGATGAAGACCAGGCTCTTGGTTGAAGAGCACACACGCAGATGCTTATGCATACACGCAAGGGGTGTAAA
>JBBIGA010000001.1:36145074-36156503 GCA_037576975.1 Alestes dentex | reverse complement strand
TAACATGGCTAATGCTAGCTAACATGGCTAACGCTAGCACTGCAGGGAGTCGTCCAGTCCAGAGGACGCTGAGTGGCTGCTTAAGCTATTCCCACTCTTTGTTGTACACTCAGATTTACCAGAAATTCAAGACATTTGCCATAGTTTTGTTTTAATTGTCATGTTATCTGTTAATGTTGGACACCTGTGTTCCTCCGCTGCGTGTGTGATGACGTCATCAAACGACTGGTCGACTCGACTTCGACTATGTTGACGGATAAATCGACTAGTAAAAATCTGGAGTCGTTAATGCCCTAGAACCTAGGAAATCATATAATCCATTTTACCCACAAAAAGCATGGCTAATTGCTCTCTTGTGGGCTTCTGGTCATGGTCATGACAGCTGCCTAAAATCTATTTGGGTTAAAAGAGACTGAATATGAGAATATACTTTATGAGAAGTTGACTCTAGTTAGGCTGTGCTGTGATATGGAGAACTGCAGAGAAACAGCCCTGCGTTTCCTAAACAGGCTCCCACTGCGCTCTCTCTCTCTCTCTCTCTCTCTCTCTCTCTCTCTCTCAAACACACACACTCACATACACACACACACACACAGGCACACGCTGAAAGTCTGCCACGACACATTTCAAGTGAGAGATCCGTAGGCCTGGCATGGGAGCTTTGTTAATATTCCCATCACTGGCGCCTTTCATAATTTACAGCAACTGGAGGCTGATAGGTTATTCAACATTTATGAGGCCCAGCGATGTATTCCGAGCGGCCTGATTATCTTTACAAATGAAAAAGTTAAATTATTCAACTTCCTTCATTGCCGTCTCCCCGAGCAGATGTAGTCTTCTGCCCGAGACACAAACCCCGCTCAAATTAGAGGGCGCTTTGATCAGAGCTCCCCTGCCAGAGAAGTTCAATCGCACAGGTCCTTAAGTTCTATTATTTACAACTAATCATTGACTTTGGAGTTTTCCCCCACTTTCGACTCGAATGAGAGCCTAATAAGAAATAATGACACGTACGAAAGGAAAAGGAACACGCTATCAGACCCCATTCGTCAAGCATGGGTCCTCCTTCCAGAGCCCGCGGCCCGGCCTTGCGCTTGGACTTAACCAAGCGTGAGAGATTGTGGTTTTAAAGCCATAGATTTTTTTCCCCCCCTCTCTGAATGTAAAGTCAATAAATAATCCGGGCTATGTAAATGTTTTCAGTGGGCACTGGGGCTAGTTAAGGGCCCTTTAGGTGTAATTGAGGTTTCTGAACAGGTCCTTCTCATAGGAAAGGGGCCTAATGAGACAATAATAACAAAAGATGGACCATCTGAGGCAGACAATCAGGGCCGCTTGAAGGTAGCGCGCATAAATGCGCGCAGGAGCAAGCCCACACACACCTGCACGCATGAACAGCTTTGCGAAAACAGACACCCGTGCACACGTACTCACTCCCTTTCTCTTCTTCCTCGGCAGGTGGACAGTGTAATATGGGGGAGCGCGCAGGGTTTGAATGGGAATGAGCTTGTGTCAGCCTCGACGCAAGCAATACTGAAGCAAACACTGAGGAGGGGGCAAGGGGTGGGGGGAGGGCATTTATTTGTTTGTTCGCTTGCTTGCTTGTTTGTGTTCGTGCTCTCTGGGTGGGAGAACGCTGAGCCCTGGCAGCCCCACAATGCTCAGCGGGACCCTGCAGATGGGCCCACCGCTGCCTGCGACTGCAAACACACGCACTGATTGATCAGCGGAGACCACTGGGCTGCAGACTGACACAGAAATGATGAGAGGAGGGAGTGCACAGGGGTGCCGCAAGGACAGCATGCTTCACATAGCAGCTTCAGTGCAGACACATATCCTGTTTAAGGGGTATTAGTTAAAGCAGAAGTTTAAGCAAAGAACAACTCTGCTCTGAAACTGCCACTGAATAATTTGTGCAGAAAATGGTCAAGATGACACCAGTTTTAGGCCATATGAGAAAAATGGCTGCAAAAAAATTAAAAAGATAAGATGTTAAAACCTAAGACTTTATAAAAGTCTATATTTGTATAATAAATAATGGTAAAGCAAATGAGTAACAGTGATTATAATGTTGAACGCTTGTAATTTTCTTAGAATGTAAGTGCAGCACTGTTTAAGGCAGAACCAAAAAGAAAAATAATAGAAAAAAAGCTGGTAAATGTAAAATTAACTTCTGTCTAACTTCCCTGACTAGGTCAGCACAGGCGCGATCAAGCAGTAAAAGCAGCAGCAGATTAATCAGTGAAAAATGTCAGCCACGGGGGAACTTTGACAGTTTCTGCAAGAGACATTAGACAAGTGCTTCTAAGAATCAAAAGTTGGAACAACACCCAAGGACTTATCCATTAAAAGTCTGCTTCCACTTGGAAGAAAAAAAAACTCCTGACATGCTGAAGCTGAAAGTGCAATTTATTACCGCCAAAATTATGCAACTTTTTGCTTTGGATGAATAACTCTTTTCTGATGTGGAGGACTTCTGAGAAGACTGGAATGGGGCAAGAAAAAATTCTTTAAAATCCTTTGAAAATTCCAGGTACAGGATATTTAAAAAATCCTGTCTTGCTAGTATGTGTTTCTCATTTGTGTAATGCTAACTAGCCCAGGCTTTCATTTACTGCTGTGCATTTATATCTGCCCTATGTGGATAGGGATGTGAACACATCCCCCCACTTTGCTTCCTGCCAGCATATGAACAGATAGGATGGCATTCTATATGTAATTCAACTGAAATGTAGTATAAGTAAATATTTATGTACTTAATGCTTTGAGTATTCTTGAAAGAAGAAAGTGCCAGAACCTTCTAAGAGTTGGCCCTAAAATCAGGAAACAGCCACCTACGGCCAACCCACGATTCACTTGGATAAATAATTCAGGACTTGCAGTTCGATACACCTACAATATATTCAATAAAGTAAAGCTCAAACCAAATATTTTTACAACATTTAGAATAAGATTTGAATGAAGAAAAATTATGGCTGTATTCAGTTCAGGCACAATTTACTACTGAGACTAGAGCAGAAAGGCAGTGGGGGGTGTATCTGCATGATGTGCTGGACTTGGTTGTTGATTGGCACTGGTTGAACTCTATAAACAATACAGATACTTCAAATATCACAATGGATAGAAAGCTTAGTCTACACAGCGCATTTTGTAACACCTTTGCATTGTGATATCAATGACTGGATAAACACCATGCAGGCCAAATTCATGCGCATAAAGTTCAGTTCTGTTCAACTTTTTCGATGCACCACATCCCTCAGCTCTGTTGCACTGGTCACATCAAGCAGCAAACAGCTCTGTATGAGAGAACCACCCCTTTCCATAGGAAGAGAGTTTGCATGAGCCAAATTTGTGGCAAAATGTATTCCGTATTAAAGCTCACACTGTCTATCACAAAGTGCACCATATCCAATCGGAACAAAAAACAGCTTAATGAAAAGCAGCAGACAGAGCACAGACACACTTTACACAGTCCCACATTAATCCACACTAATGTTGGAGAAGCTGTCACCTGACTCTGAATGTCCAGCTAATTGATTGGCTGCAGCCATCTACGTTCAGCCCACTCAGACCAGAGCTCACTCGGTTTCCGCATTAAATTCCTCATCGCGCTCCTCGTAAATTCCCGCCTCCCCCCCAATCGCCGACACTTTCTTAAGCCGAGGCGTGGATAAATCACCCCTGAGTGAGTGCTAAATAGAGAGGTTGCTTTGTGCATTAGGGTGTAAACATTACCTGGGGGTGACCAGGCGACAAAGACGGAGCGCGGGCCTGAGACATTGACATTATACGGAGCAGGGACCCTCTCTGGGGACCAGACAGGAGTCTGGATGACATACTTGCTGCTCAGGCTGCTCCCCCCACCGGTACTGGCCTCCAACTCAAACACATACCTGCACAAACAGAATCACAACTTAAATTAAGCTTTGGTGTGTCTGCAATACCAGTCAAAAAACCCAGCTGACGTCAAAAGAGTTGTGCAGCAACGCTTAGCTAGCATGTGCTTCTTTCAAGTGGAAAAACGTTCTTTACATTTAATGCAAGTTAATTTAACAATGTTGACCTGTTTTTATGGGTCCCTTCATCATGTGTAAAGAAGAGTTTTTCAAAAGCATTTGATACGACCGAGATGGCATACAGCGAAAGTTTGAACACCCTTGGTTAAACAGCATATTTTGCTGTCTGAGTGAAAATAAGTACACATCCTCTAAACAGGATCTTTTTAATCATATTTAAATAACATTTGAAATAAATCTTCTTATTTGAGTGTACAATGTCTACTGACTTTAAGATATTGGAAAACAAACCCATGACAAAATTAAGAGCAATAGAGCGTTATAATGTTCACATCAATCAGTGGCAGTGCTGGCAGCATCATGTGGCTAAACCAGAGGAAAAACTGCTATAGTTAAATTTAGAGACATTTTTATAGTTTCTTTTATTACAATATTCAACTCAGCATAGATTATGTAATAAAACTGTGGAAAATGCTCACTTATTTTCAACAAAACATGACTGAATGGGAGAGTATGGGATAAACTGCACCTTACCGGGTCTATTTGTATTCTATGGTTGCCTTAAATACAAAATGGCCTCTAAATGTATTCTTTGCCATTTTTAAAATCAAAATGCATATTCCATGCCTAAAACACTCTGGATACTTTAATGGAAAAGCTTCCTGTTAATTTCACTTTAACAGTGCAGCTTAAAGCTCCTGGGTGGATCGATAAAGGGTGATGCCATTAAACAGATGACAGTGTTAATGCAATGCTGATCAGTGCCTCGACTGTGATCTTTCAAAGGCCTGATAGATACTCCACACAGACATGCATATGAATGGGACTGTGTGTGTGTGTGTGTGTGTGTGTTAATGCTTTGTGCAGGGTATAAAAATGCCTGCAAGAAAGCTCTTTTAAGACATACATGACTTCACAAGATAGATTTAGCTTTTAAACAGCAAGAGGTGTCAGTGCAAGGGTCTGCATTGGCAATGTAAGTGGGTCATGTTGAACATTCGAGGCTTTTAATTTGCCATAAACTCCATACACAGCCATTAATATCTCCGCATTAACTATTGTTCCAGCGCTATCCCTTTAAAATAATCCCATCAGCCATCATATACTGCTCTCATCACCCACAATAAAATGCATTAGCGCTGCAGATTTGTCACCCAACACATTTTACACACATAGTCACACTTGGACCCTGTACAACTGCACACTCCTGTAGTTTATATAAGTGTGTATGCAACTGAAGCGACACAAACACACAGTACCCCAGCGAAAGAAGCAGTGTATGGCAACCAGGTTACTCCAGAAGTGGTGGAGGTGGATGTGGTGGTTGTGAGGTGGGGTGTGTGTGTGTGTGTGTGTGTGTGTGTGTGTGTGTGTGTGTGTGTGTGTGTGTGTGCGCACTTAATATTTCTCTCATCAGACACACTTTCTACAGTGCTGAGGTGTGTGACAGCTAATCAACATTGTCATAAATAATCGATGAGCGAGGCCCCTCGGTTAGCCGTCTCATGCGTCCCCCTGTACCACTGGAGGATAATGAAGCGGCCGCCCACCTTTGTAGTGTTCCTCTCAGAGCTAAATTGGACAAAGAAAGAGAAAAGGGGCCAAAAGCAGAGAGGGGAATGCCTTTTGGCAGGTCATCTGGAATTACGGCAAATTAAACGTCATGCTTCACCGCGACTCTCTTTGAAGCCACAATATAAACAAACCAATGGGGAAAGGTGCGGGGGTGGGGGCGGGGGGTGGGGATTGTATATACAGGGAAGAGAACTGGTGACCCATCCAAACCGTCCAATCAGAGTGCGCTGAAGGTTTTGACAGCTCGAATCTGTGCTGTCTACATGAAGAGGAAGGGTTATAAATAAATAAATAAATAAATAAATAAGGTAGCTCGTGTCTACACACGAGAGAACCACTATGAAGCTCTGAATGACAACTTGAGCATTTTCTCATCTCTCTCTGCAGATAACATAATGAAAACAAACAGATTTATATTGTATCTTAAGCTGCTTATTCGACACAGCCAGCCTTTTCAAATATTGACTCACTATATTGCATAAACAAAACAATCCAAAAGCACACAATGTGTGTGTTTTACGATTAGAGTGGCTCCAAGATGCATTTCTGAGAACATGCATGAAAAAAAAAAAAAATCTGATATTTGGAACAATCTACACTTCAAAGGTCCATCACACAGATGTGAGCTTAAAAATGATTAGGGTTAAAAAATGATTAACTATGAACATATTATTGCATTGTGTGTGTACTTATATATAAATATGTGTGTATATATACATATATTTATGTAATGCTTTTTTTCCTTTTTAACTTTATTTTTCAATTAATATTTCAATAGTAAAGTGCGCACTGTTTACAATATTCATGCATCATTATAATCCCACTTTTTATGCCAGGTAGACACAAGTGTACCTCTCCAGCACAGCTCTAGCCTGAGCACTGGATCAATACATCTCTTCAGAGCCAAGACTGCTGCTTATTAGCCAGCCCTCCCTTCAAAACTTTTAATGATTTGGTATCAGAGAGGCTCTCTCTTTGTGGGGACGGGAGCGGAAGGATTCTTTAAGACACACGGAGGATTAGGTGTCATCGATAATCAACTGCTAATAGCTTGCTAAAGATGGGCGATGGGAGATAGGACCTGGTGTTGGGCTGCAGGCCAGCGTCCGTGTAGTTGCTTTCTTCCGGACCGCCACTGAAGACCATTTCTCTGTCCCGCAGGAGGCGGTAGTGGCTCAGCAAGCCGTTGGGCTCGGAAGGGTCACTCCAGTAGAGCTCCACAGCTGTGCTGTTGACCAACACGTGCCTGGGTACCGCCCAAACGCCTGAAGGGAGACACGGCAAGAATTGGTGGAGAGAACGGGCTGTTTTACAGTGATACATTAAATATGCATGACGATGTGATACCTGAGGTGGGAAATATGATGATTTATTATTCTCAAAGTGATGAATTAGGTCAGAATATGCTTTTCTGGGTATTTCTGGATTTCATCAGTACTTCTGGACACTGCATGTACAGACTCAAAAATTTGGACACATTCACAGAAGGATTTCCTTAAAATGAACTTTGCGAACATTTTAAAATAATTATTATTAATAGGTAATAATAAAAGTAAAAGAAAAACTGCAAGGGATGTATGCTGATCTATGAATCAGATCAGTATCAGCATATACTTCTGATATAAAATTGGACAGTATTTAGATCTGACTGAAGACATGAATATTGAAGCAATTTTGGGATGCTGTGCAAAAATATTTGGATTTGAGTCATTTTACTGCATTTGTGATTCCTTGGAAATAAGTGCTATTAATCTCTGTAATGATTTCAAAAACAGCTACTGAAAAATTAGACTTTTAATCCGCATCGGCATCAGCATCAGTAGATATGTACTTGAAAAATATCAGATCTTGGCATTGGCCCTGAATTCCCATAGCAATGCATCGCTAAAAACCACAAAGGTAACACACACATGATGCTGTAACTGAAAATTGTTACACTGTTCAAAACACGGTCCATTTTAGTTTCTTCCCAACAGGCTTATGGAATACACATTCATTTAAGAACATACAATATATACACGTATATTGTCACTGTCCTTTTTTCTGCAACATTCAAAACCAAAAGCCGCCCTTTAAACACACTATTTACCCACTCCTGCAAAGTTGGCACTTCAGAGATACATGCTATACGGAAACCATGTGTTTATGGGGGCAACACACAAAAAATAGTACTACTGTAAGATCAAAACATGTCTGAGATTATGAAAAAGGCTTACTTTTGAATTTTAAATTGTGAAACAATTATGTCACCCTATTACAACCATTTGATCAGTGTATTTTCCCCCATTTTCTATTTCCCCCCTCTCATTTTTAAACAATTTGTTTTTAAACGCTGAGTAGGTTTTAAGGCAACTAAGGGCCTGTCAATCATTCTTTTGATTTCTGGCAAAATCATACCAATAACATACAATTAAGCTCAACAAAATATGTTTATTTCAAATGCATTTAACAAAAGTAAGCAATTCTGCAGGCTTAACCCTGCCCGCAACTGGCACAACCATGTGGTATCACTGAAAAGATCATTTCCTGAGGAATCTGACAATACACAACGTCAGTTTGTCTATTTCCTCTGTTCTGATGACACAGCTCTACTGCTCTACATTCTTAAAGCTTTTCTCCATGTTCAGAACCACAAATCTCAAATTCTAGATCCCCTGCATTCATGAAATTCATGTTTATTCCTAACCATAATCTGAGGGTCTTTACCAAAGGATTGTGTAATATATTTGCTCATAGCTGGATTTATGACGGATGAAATAATTCAAACTAAATTACCCGTAAAACAGTGCTTAGTGTTTTCTTCACTACACAATAAAACAATGTGATTTTAACAACCTAATCCATAAAATCTTTAGGCTGAATCTTTAAAATTAAATAAACAGCTGAATCCTTTTAAACATCATCCGGGCGCTAGATACTGTACAAAAAAATATGCAAATGTATGCATATTTAAATATAATATCTCATTTGCATATCATTTTTTTGTTACAACAATAACTTGTAAGAATATTCTAAAACATGTTGTGTATTGTGAAAATGTTGACTCCTGTGATGTTATATGCTCTGTGATGTTGCCCATCTTGTCATGACACATCAAGCAGTTGGTCGGTTTTAGTCGGGGTTATGTAAACACAACAGTAAAGAATCTGTCTTGGAAAACTAAAAATTCAACTGTGAAAAGGCATAGAAGAAAATGTGGACAGAAAATAAGCTTCTTCAGTAGTGTGCGTGTGCAAGTGAGAGGGTGTGTGTGTGTATGAGAGAAAGCACACAAACCTGCAGGTGCGTCTTGCAGCGTGCGGCCCATAGATGGCTTGCTTGCTCCACAGCCAGCTGCCGTGCAGGCTGTGAGCAGGAAGCTGTATTCAGTGTAAGGCTGCAACCCTGCAGAAGCATCACAGACACACTCAGATCCAGCTAGCATTGTCATTACACATACATGCAGATACCATTTAGATTATATATTATATATTATTATATATTATATATAGATTATATATTAGATTATATAATACATATATATATATATATATATATATATATATATATAAGATTCATTCGAATGAACCATGTTAGGTGTTTTACAGTGCAGAACGCTGAGGTGTGATTGCATTTTATTATGGAACACAATATAATGGAACACAATGTATTCTTTAGTTATAAATGCAATACAAAACACACAAAGAACCTCCTAAAAATGCCAATTATCTATTTGTACATGCCAATAACAATAATTATAATTATAATAATAATAATAAGAAGAAGAAGAAGAAGAAGAAGAAAAAGAAGAAGAACAAGAAGAACAAGAACAAGAACAAGAACAAGAAGAACAACAACACAACAACAACAAGAACAAGAAGAAGAAGAAGAGGAAAAAAAACCTAAGCAAGACAAAAGTAATTTGTCTTCAATGTAAATAAATAAATAAATTAATTAATAAATTAATTAATTTAAAGAAAAATAGTTCTAATCTAAAGCTATGAAGGAGTAACCCCTACATTTGACCAGCCCGATGCTGCACACACCCGGCGAGCTGGTTAGTATGCCTTCCTACCTCCATCATTTAACCCAAACACAGATCAATGTTTTCAGAACGCTGAGCCGTGTTTGGGTTAAGTAAAGAATTCTGTGGAGCATACCAAATACGAGGGGACAGCCGCTCAACGGCGCCTTTAAAGCTCAGCCTCACCATTGCCATGCAAGCCACGCCTGTGTGTGTGATCCCGCATGGTAAATAACTCTAATGCAACATAATTTGCTGCGATGCTGAGTAATTTTCAGGCCACATATTTTAACCCTTACTTTAGAAGCAACAACCAAATATCTCCTGTCACTTTTTCTTATCCTTTTAATAGAGCAAATAAACTGAAACAGGGAAAATTCAGCTACTAGCAAAATATCCACATTTGCTTTACGAAAACAGCACATTTGAAGATATTTGAAGACTTTGATTATATGAGACACATTTTTCTACGGGTGACTCCATGAGCAAAAAATTTTTCTATATCTCATTAAAAATATATTATACATTCCATACATGGTAACCCCTAAATATCTAAAAAATGTCATTTTCTCAGTTCTACATTCTTATATTAACTCAAGGGGGCACTCTAAGTCTGGTTAAGAATGTGCAACTTCAATAAAAAATGGCAAGGTAAATAAATAAATATATAAAGAGGGGTGTCAAAAAAAAGAGAGAGAGGGAACTTCAATCATTTTAGTGCTCGCCCCGTATGCGCACGCCAGCCCATTTGTAGCGCGCGGCTAACGCAAAGTGAAACAATGCCGTAACTGTCATCCAAATTGTTCTGTACAGCGCAATGAGGAAGTACGGGGTAATAAATGACATAAAAAGGTCTTTTATTGACAAGCTGCCATTTACTGTTTGCATTAGAGAATATGAGAAGATGATGGCTGCCTGCCTCCTCTCCCTGAAGGTATCGGACTGAAGGAGAACGGCCCAGGATGCTTCCCCTCGCCTTCCTTGCCGCATTGATAATGCCTCTAAATAATTAAGTGACGACTTGCTGTCTACAATTACTTAACCCCCCCGCCCCCCCAATCGGCCTGCCTGGAGGGGATTATGAAGCGATTTGTAGGTTCTGTGTGACGATGGAGCTTTGGAGGTTATCCCCGTTGCCTTTTACGGGATCGCGTTACCTTCCTCATCCCCTCCCTGATCAGGCAGAGTTTAGAGAAGGCTGAGGTTCCTCTCTTCTGTCCCAGCATGGCCACTTGGTGCCCTCTTCCATGACAGGGAAACAGAACAGGCCTGTTCCCAGGCCCTGAAAGGGAGGGACGCAGCTTTCAACACTTGTACAGTGCCTGCAGTTGGCCTCTTAGAGCTTGTACAGCATTAAATTAAAAAAAAAAATTACAGCTTGCGTGGGAACTGCAATTTCACTGTAGAATCATAATCTGAGCAACCAAAGCTCTTAACTACTAAAGGATTTCTTGGAAATGTACATGCAATCGGTGCCAAACAAAACAATGGTATTGGAAACATAAAAGTTTTATTTTACGGTACGGTGGGGTTATTGGGGTCATACAGAAAACTGGTCACAACCAGATTGTTATAGTGCAGCAATAATCCAGCTACTTAGACTCTGATACACAAAGTATCTGTTGTGTATTATTTATTGTCCAATAACATTAAATATGAATCATTACATAAGGCTAATTACTGGAAAAAATAATTATGTGTGTGTGTGTATGTGTGTGTGTACAGTAGTAAACGAAATTATTCATACCCCTGGCAAATTTGGACTTAGTTACTTTTATTCAACAAGCAAGTTTCTTCTTGACTGGAAATGACACAGGCGTCTCCCAGAAGATAAT
>JBBIGA010000001.1:36116419-36127500 GCA_037576975.1 Alestes dentex | reverse complement strand
AAACTGAAAAGATGCGGAAAATATGAGAAAAAAATCGAACCCTTAATTGGTTAACACTCATCAAAAATTTCCCAACTATTTTAAATCATAAGCATCACAATTACTGGCACCCCAGGGAAGTTCTTTTGAAGAAAACGAAAAGAACAGCTGCAGCATTTCTTGTGTTTGGCCTAGAAACAAGGATGGCTGTACAGAAAAGAACCACATCCTGCTGTTAGATTTGGTGGAGGATCTGTGATGTTTTAGGTCTGCATAAAAAAAAAAAAAGCACAGAGAACTTTGGTACGATACACTGCATCATGGACATAGCTGGTGCAATGCCCACACACTTCTCCCTGAGGGTGCCCATTGGTGGCAGCCCACTGCTTCACTTGGTGAATGGATTAAATGCAGAGGAAGAACTTCACATTGTGCTGTGCTGTGGTGTGTTCATGTGTGAACCAAAAGCTAAAACCAAGTTGGGTTGGATCTCAAAATTGACTCAAAATTTATCTCCACATCCACATAAAAATGGTTCAGTAATCACTAAATAAAGTTTTGGACATGGTGACCCCAGCCCCCTGACCTAAAACCCTACAACCTGTAGATTTAGCTGAAGAGCCCAAAAGAGAAGACCCTGGAGGACCTGGAGACGTTCTGTTCCTGCGAGTGGTCTGAGATTCTTTACTCTATATTTTCTAATCTCATCATTACAGAAGACAAATCATTGCTGTTTAAAGGGGCAGCACAAAATGCAGGGGTGATAATAACTGTCATTATATCAAAACATTGATTTTCTGAGTACTTTTGTTTTATTAAATTTACTTCAATTAAACCTTTGATTTTTTTCTCATATTTTCAGTGTGAGACAGATATTTAACCATAACGACAGCTTTTAGAGCACTTTTTAACCTATATTTACCAAGGGTGCCAATAATTATAGAGCTGACTGTGTATTAGATGCTAATTTTGTGCAATTAAATGAGTGATGTCTACTTTTGGCAAACACAGTAGAGTATTTTTTTCCCTAATTACCTGTTCTAACACGCCTTGCCCAACTAATCAGCTCATTAAGAAGCCCTTCTTGAGTTGAAATGCGGAAACTGAGCTAAACTGAGACTAGAGCCAAAAAAGCTATTCATAAAGTGAAAAGAATGTGAGCATGTGACGCGGATATATTCGCTTAATGGAGCTGGATGGCCATATTGTTGGGTCTGGGGAGCTGATCTCTGCGCTGCATTCCTCCAAGCGCTCTCAGTGTCACCAGGCTGCGGGGTGCAGGTATGGGGGCGCGGGAAACATCTGGAGGCGCGTGGGGCCGCGACAGCTTTGGATGCTTGTGCCCAGATGGCAGCACAGCACTGACTAGAATCACTCTCCTCACGCCAGCCAGCCCCCCTCAATCCCCGCATTAGTCTTGATTAAACAGACGCAACTAACCAAATAAATAATGTGCCGAAAGGGGCAAATGCACACTCTCGCCATCGAGCAGATAAAAATAAGCCAAAGCTGCTGTTGTTGACCACGTGTTGTGTTTTTCACGTTGAGGATAAAATTACTGGGAAAGCTATATAGCACTGAGAACTGTGTTTTAATATCCCTAAAATTAATATCCCAAATTCACAACTTCACAAATAGAGATCAAATCACAGGAAAATATTAGACAAATATTGAAAACATCCAAGATATCAATTGGTGAATACTTTATAATATTTGGATCCAATATTAGTATTCTTCATAGAATAACAAAAAAATATGAATATGGCAAGTGGTTCCAAGCTTTTGAATGGCAGTGAAAACTAGTTTAAACTTGGGCTGGGTGAAGGACGGATGGATGGATAGATGTATGCATACATATATTGACAGACAGAGATACAGACAGACAGACAGACAGATAGATAGATAGACCAAAAATACATTATCCATCCCTATTCCCAGCCGGAGTGATTACTATCTATCGACTTACCAGTCATGGCTACTACTGGATTACATCATCCAGAACTAGTTTCAAAACACACAGACCCTTTGCACTACTTTGAAAGACCATCATAAAATAGTACCAAAAACATCACCACCAATGTGACCATCACCTGGGCTTTACCTGTAAAAATGTATCTGTTTGCCACTCCACTATAGACGAGCTCCTCGGTGGTTGGGCAGAGCTGGTCATGGGATGTGGCAGAGGGTGCTGGCGGTGCCAGAGGAGAGATGGTGGGAGTGTGTGAGGTTGGCGATGCATCCGGCTCGCCTGGCACCCAGGTACAGGTGAACAGAGTGGGGTTAAAATCGCACAAGCCGCAGTACGCCCCAGAGGCGGCAGATACAGGACAAAGGGAGCTGGGACGGCACTTTTCCTAAAGAAAGGGCACACACACACACACACACACACACACACACACACACAAACAAACACACCAAACATGCTCATTAGTGACAACAGATAACTGTTGAATGTCAAACTACCCCAGCCTACGGGCGTGTGCAGAGCCCTATGCCTCAATGAATAGCGCGGATGCCCCTTAATGACATAATTACAAGTTAATGACCGCCACCCTGGTTTGCTTTTCTTCACACTCTCTCTTTAGATGGTGAGCTCAAGCTGGGTGCAGTATGTGCCTGTGTTACAGCGAGCAAATCTGATTAATGAAGTGTGAGTGTGAGCTCCTGCTTCCTGACGAGAAGAGCACATACATCACGTCTCTCCATCCCACATTTTTTACCTTTGCTTCACAACGTGGCGATTTAAAGGACCACTTTAGTCCAGAGATGCTAACGTGGCTAACAAGAAATGAGATTTGAGTTGTCTCACTCTTCATATTGCTAACAGGTCCAAACTAGCTTTCATAGTCATAGTCTTATGAGCTTTTAAATAAACAATATAGTAAGTTGATCAGCCGAGCCCAAAGTCATGCTTAATTTGGAAAGTTTGTGTCCTTATATTTGCACTAGAACTGCGAGGCAAAGTAGTTCACAAGTAACAGAAACTTCTATATTAGCGTTGTGTAAACTGCCGGCCATAATCACATACCTGTCTCAGACCATGTCATTGTATTAAGTCATTTAATGCTCATGCAGTTCCTGAGAACCATAAATACTTTCATCTATTCACATCTGTCAAAAGTTTGATTCTGAGATTACACCACCATTCAAAAGTTTGGAATCACTTACTGTTGACTAAAATTTTATAAAATATTAAAACAAACTACAAAACACCAAAATACACTGTAGATGTCTGTATGATAAGTAATATATTGTATCAATTTACAGTAATTTTAACCGAAAGGCGATTTGACATTCTGGCCGTTATACACCTTTCATTTGCATAAAAGTCCAGGCCATCATTGTTTGTCATGAATGCCCGATAAAACAAAGGTGAATCATCTGAATCATCTCAGCATCATCCGCTGATGGTCCATACCAGACTCTTGAGGGAATTTTCTGTGATGCCACCAAATGAAACTATACCACATCAGCCAGTCTGATTTAGGCTGATGGCATGACTATTCTGCCAAAAAATATTTCATCTAAAGGCCAAAGAAGTGCATTGTTTGACTAATGATTCAGCACATTGGATGTTCATACTCATCTTCATGAGTGGAATCAGGAGTTCTGGAAACTATGCTGAACTGTTGCCCTTCGGTGCTGGATCTCATCAGCTGTGTTGTAAGTGGTACGGTTTACCTGAATGAGGAAACCGCGTGGGGCTCTATCGGCACACACCGTCTCTTGTGGGTCAAAGCCCACTCCGTTACAGCACTCCTCATCCTGCTGAATCAGCTTTGTCCAGCAGCACTTCAGAGCCTCCGTCCTGTTCTCCAGCACGTGCACCTTAGGTTCTAGCCCCGGACCGTGGCAGCACACAGAGGAGGATGTGTTGATGTACTCCTCTCCACAGCAGGCCATTCCTATACATTACAAACACACATAACAGATACACTTTTTAAAAGACACATGAAACGTCACATGATGTAAACAAAGAAATCAAGTGAAATGGCCCCTATAGTCACGTGTGAACACACCACAGCACAGCACACGGTGTGAACAGTGTGGAATATTTCTCTGCATTTAACAGATTCACCAAGTGAAGCAGGGGGCTGCCACCAATGAGGGGCACCCAAGGAGCAGTGTGTGGGGACGGTACCTTACTCAAGGGAACCTCAGTGATGACACTAGGAGTGCGGGGATTCCGA
Source organism: Alestes dentex (assembly GCA_037576975.1). NCBI lineage: Eukaryota > Metazoa > Chordata > Actinopteri > Characiformes > Alestidae > Alestes > Alestes dentex. Next base: position 36,123,331 of record JBBIGA010000001.1, on the reverse strand, counting down.
TCCACAACCTTCTGATTGCAGGGGCAACTCTCTCACTAGGCCACCAGCTGCCCCATACAGAAATTTTAAAAGCTTTCCCGTAACCACCCAAAATAATGCCTGCTCAGTGGCGGTCCTAACCACTGATGACTGTGATAGAGACGTAAGCGTAAGTGTAAACTACAAAGGGCACTATATGATAAGTGGAGATGGTAAACTGTACAATAACCGTTGAAGCAAGGTAGGTGTCTTTAATAGCTAAAGTGGCTCGTTAGTGTACATTTACACATGGATTTACTCTTGTCTTTACTATATATTGATCTTCTTTTTTAAAGCACTGGGATAGGTACTTACAAAAGCAACCCATTACTAATTCAACAGATTGCTCATGGAATCTGCAGTTTCCTCCACCCTCACTCATGCACTGTACATTTTCACAAGTTAAAGCATGCAGTCAGCTATAGAAGGCATGTATGTGCTAACTACATTCAGTGAATGGACCTCAATGCACCTGTAATGATTCACTGACAATATGTATGATGATATTTCCCATTTTACATTTTCCTCCTGGTCTCTTTCACTATAACACACAGTGTCTTTTGGAAGCGTGTGTGCTTTAAAAAGATGTTTTTTGTTGTTTGGCTGTTTATTAAACTTCAGAGTACTCTTCATACAGATAACCGTATTACTAATGTAATCAATACTGACAGCCTTACTTCAGGAATGGAATTTCGGTCTGATGTACACACAGGCACAAACACACATTCTGTCTGGCTACGCTCTGAAGAAGAAACTTTCGACAGCTCTGCAGTGCTACGTTCTGATCAGCTTGGTCAGCTGGAGTGAGTGGTGCAGCATGTGGAAGAGGGACATGAAAAGGATGTGGTCAGCTGAGGGAAATCAAAAACGCCCTGCCCATCTCTTCTCATCAGCCGTCACTTTCTCACACCCATCAGCCTGCATCCTCTCCCATTACCTTTAAAAGCATCTGCAGCTTCAGAGCACCTCCCGAATCGGTCAGCACAAGTGTGCACTGCTTCCTGTTGCATTAAATACAATCATGTGCCCAATGCATGTACCAGCATAGACTTACATGTCAGATATACTGAGTAGAAACAGTGATGCACACAGGCATCATTTGTGTTGGGGATGCTGGGGACATGTGCCCACTAATTTTTTGAAAGATCGGTATATTTTATCTCCACTGGTATGGAAATGATCCCTCCCAAGACCGATAAATACGATCAAGAAATACGCTCAACGAATATGGGTGGCCTAGTCCCTACCACTTCTCAAACCAAACTGATGCTCATGGTAATCCAAACCATGAGTTTCAAAGTTTCAAGGTACAGGACTACATTTTGGTTTAAGTTAAGCTTTACTCAAATGTTAAACAAGAAAAAAAAGATAAAAAGATAAACAAAAAAAAAACTGTGTAAATCTGACAAACTGTCTTAACGAGCTTTGACTTCACTAACATAGTACCCAAACCTTTTATTCCTGAAATGTATTCTGTAACAGAAGAAAACGAACAAACAAAAACCCCACAGAGAAATTCAAATAACACATTCCTGCACAATGAAAACCATTAAGATGTAATGAACAGGGTAAATGCAGAGTGATTTGATGAGAAAGTTACTAAAGAAACTTACCAACTGTTCACTATGACAGCAGTAAGAACCAGGCATCTGAAGCATTTTATGCCTCAGACAGCTGCATCACAGAACACAAGTTGTCACATAAAGATGCACTGATTGTTCCCTGAAATATTGTTTTACGAAATGCACGCTAGGTGTTATAAGAGAAAGTATCACAATTTACCACTGTTTTAATACTGTCAACATTACATATAAAACTCAAAGACATCTGGATTATATACAATGCTGGTTCCTTTTAGAGCGTTGACTGGGCCAGAACCTGAACACAGCCTATGAGTTTTCAGTCTGACTCCTGCCTGACCCTACCTGACTGGGATCCAACAAGATTCTATCTAAAACCTGACCCAAACCGGCTTACCTGGGCCCAATGAACCAAATAAACTGTGGTAAGGTTGTAGTTATGGTGTTATAGTGCAGTGACAGTAATAGCTCACATACACAGAAAGTATGAAATACAATAATATGGTATAAAAAAATGGAGGTCAAATTCTGTTTTCATGAGTTTATACATACATCAAATAGTACTTTATCAAACAACATTGCAAAAGTTTTAGTCTAGAAAAGCTTATCAAAAATGTGCTGTTCCAACCTTAAACTGCTTAACACTGACGGACTTTCTGTTTATTTCCCATGTTTCCCTCAAGTATGGGACTAACTGCATGAATCTGTGGAGGACCAAACCCAAAAATTAAAACAGGGTAAAGGGTAAAGCCAAGGGTAAGCAGGAGGTAGGTTACGAAAACAAGAACATGGATTCTGAACTTAACCTGAGTCCGACACCTTTGGAAAAATGGTTCCTATGACCACCTTTGAAAAGAGAACCAAGTTGTTAAGTTTGTCATGAAAGCCAGCTGATGACCAATACGAAAAAAGAAACAAAAATCAAAATTAAATCAAACAATTAAACGCCTTTACTAATTGTCCATAGAGATCTTCACATGAAATACTATCACACAATCAATTTTATTCTCCGAACAAAACGCATGTACAGCTTAAACCAGTTTCTACCACCAAGACAGCCCGAAGCACAACAGGCTGGTAACGGATCAGCATAAAAAAGGCCCAGCATCCGGGTCTGATGGGGCTCTGACTGGAAGAGACTTCTGGTTTATTTACTTGGGTAAACCATTGCTACCGTAATTACCATCAACCTCCAGTATGATAAATTGCTAATTGTTTAATACCCTAATCAGCGTTCATTCTTTGCACAGATAAACTGTGACAGCGCCATTAATTTAAATAGTAATTTCACTTAACGGCCAAAACGGCGGAGCAGATTTTTACGCAACATTTTTCGAGAGGGCTGCATCCATCACGGCTCTGCGGTGACATAAAGATGTCTGACGTGCACTAACTCACTTAGGGACAGCAGATGTTGCGGCGCTGTGTTCGGTGGCAATTCCCAGGGTGTATTACTTCAGCTCCAATGACTTGCAAATAAACAGCTCAACAATTTTTCCAAAATAGCTCCACCATCCCGCTCCTGTTACAACTCCCCCCCATTACTCTGGCCCGCTGCATTTTTCATGATACTTCATCTGAAGCACTGTGAACTTTAACACGGTGACCCCCTTAGCTGGGGAAGCTCCACTGTAATCGTTCTCCAGCCTTGACCTTGGCCTGTCAGATAAAACAATTCGCCCTCCTTCATCTTTCCCCCCCTTTGTTTCAGTAGGGAAAAAAGAGCAGGCTGGGAGCTGGAGCTGCCGCGGACTCAATAAACGCACCGGCATGCCGTTAGCCCAGTCTTTTGTGTGTGTGTGTGTGTGTGTGTGTGTGTGTGTGTGTGTGTGTGTGTGTGTGTGTGTGTGTGTGATTTTTTTTTCCTCCTGAGCACCACAAAATGATTTTGCTAATCTTCAGATTTATGATGGATTTGCATACATTCATTAGAGTGTGAGTGAACGCAGCGAACATAAGGTGCTTAGTCTCCTGAATTAAGGTTCATTCGTTTAATGATAAGTAAATATTTAGCCCGCAATGAACAACTGATAAAAATGTGTGCCGTGGCTTACACGAGCCTTTGGATACTAAAACCGAAACTTAGAACAAACGAAAGCACTTTTTTTGCCCCCCCACCCCCCCCTTTTAACTAGCTGAATACATTAGCGCCACAGCCAGACACATTTTTCAAAGTCATGATCAGAGAGCACACAAGGACTTTGCTGCCTTTATAGCCCCCAGTTAAAAAATACATCTGACAAAGGTATCAAATGACAGCTTAAAAAAAATATAACATTGGTCTACCCGTGTATTTTTATTCTTTTATTTATACTTGCTCCTCCTCTGGGAGCCATGAGGAGAAATTACATTAAATTGACTTTCTTCCGCCAAATCAGATCCCACATGGTCCCTGTCCCTGTGTCTTTGGCAATATGTATTTTATCAAGCGGCTGCATTAACAGATGCGGCTGACAGAAAGTGCTTGGGTGGCAGGAACTGTTTCACCACTCTTTGGGGAATTTGAGTGGTGGGGGAGAAAAAAAAAAGCCAGAAGGCAGAATCTGCTGCGTTTATGTGCTTTCCTCTGAAAACACACTGATTATGGCGCACAGTTGGGCACATAAAACTCTTAATACGCAAGACAAAAACTAAAAAACTAAAAAAAAAAAAAGAGCATAAAATTGGTCAGCTTTTGATTAATCGGATCACAAAAACCATCTGAGTGGAGGCTCTCTGTTGACGTGACAGGGGTGTAAAGAGCATGAAGAATCCACATACAAGTCTCTTTATGGATTAAGTTTCCACATTAAACACCCACAGGAGTGTAACGTGTGTTGGTGTTGTGTGACGGCAGTCATGCCAAGATCCAATGTGCAAACAAGGGCCTCAAACACACTCAGGCAAACAGCAGAAACTCTTAAATATGAGGATAGTTGTAGTTTTGTTGGTTTATGTAAATGAATTCTTAGGTGTTAAAGCTTTACAAAATATTATCCTCATGGTAAAATTCATCGAAACTCACAGTAGTAATGACGGGAACCACACATCCTTAAAGGCTCATAAAAAGCCACCACATCAAATTGTTATGAATATGTTGCCTGATGCTTGAGACATATTATATATATGACAGATTTGAGACACCTTTCTAATAAATTGATGGTGTAGCGGTACATGTATTTCTGGCATTTCTGAATTGAACATTTCCTTCGACTGCATGGAAACACTGTTAGAAAACCTTTACAAAACATCTGTTGTTAGGGATGCCTAATGTGGTTCTTCCATGGCATCACACCAAAGAACCCTTAAGACACCTTCGGAGCAGATTTTTATGTGCTTTCTCTGAATCCATCAATTCCTATCGCTGAGCAAAAGTAGGGAAATCCAATACATGGTTTGCTACTGAAACAGATATTAAAATAGCTCAGAGGTTACCCACACTATGTCCTACATGTCAAGCGCCCACACCGTCTGACTGAAGTCCGTGTGTAAACTTTCATCAGGAGCTCTGGCGGCTCTGCACTTCTTATTTCGCCGTCAGCAGGTGAGTCACTCCACTCACGGCTCTCTGTCCCAAGCGCAAGTGATGGCTCAAGGATATTAGCGGCAAATAAAAAAGAACTTAATAGAAAAGCTGTAACTGCATTAGGCAGACGTGTCTTAATCCGTTCGCTCCACACTTCATCTTTGCAGAGAGATCCGGGCGCAGGCATTTGGAATGAACCCCGGCCTGGCATTTGCGTCTCGTCATTTGCGAGGAGGCAGTTTTGGCAGAACAATGAGAGGACATATGAGGCATGATTAAATGCTGCTGCTGTAACGAATGCAGCGGCTCATCTCTGACAGCAAAATGTTTAACTATCACCATCATTTTCACCGGCAAATGGTCATTGTGTCCTTGAGAACATATTTGATTATTACACTTTTTTTTTTTTTTTTGGACATCACAGCCATTTCCCGGGCCCACACGCTTGCCATCACACAAAAGCACACGCGCTTCCACTTATTTGTTTGCAAACTCATAAGCATGGACACACACACACACACACACACACACACACACACACACACACACACACACTCAGCCCTGAAGCTTTCAACACTTAAACAGAGCAAAATATTCAGATTTAACCTTGAGTGTTTGATATGGGAGCAGTGCTTTTAAGGAGAGCTCTGCACACAAGCAGATATGAGCGGAGCCTTCTAGCAGAGACGGAGCCACGCAACGCCGGGAAGCCCCTGTAATCCAGATGCAAACTTTAAACCGCATGGGTAAGGTGGATAATGTTAATAGCATTAAGAAGCATTTTTGGCCATGTCTAATGCTTATCATAACTTTAATCGATTTATAAACTTCAAAAATCATTCAAAGCTCACAAAGCATTATTAACCCCTTCGAACCTGAGTCAAAAAGTGGCTGACTTGGCATATTGTCATATGTATTCATATGTAACTTTGTGATACGCTGTATTATTATCAGGTGATCTGTATTTCATCACTATATGAACAAAAACAACTTTTTTAGGAAAAGGAAAATCTTTTAATGGGGGTAAAAGGAACCAACTAAGGCTCTAGAATTGACTATCACAATTTCCTCCTTGCTGGGGCTTTCAGAATGGGGCAGCTTCACTGAAATGACACAAAACGACTTTCTGATGGTCTCTTCATCCTGATAGTTTAGTATGAATGGAAGCTGGTATATTTAAATTATGACTTACAAAAAAGTTCACACAGTAGAAGCCAATGGAATACAGTGTGTGTATATATTATATTGATAATATAGTTAAGGCTATATGAAACAAGAGCTGTGTCATAGCTCAATCTAGTCAAATTAACAAATATAAAGCGCAGCACTTTTTGATGTGCAAACAAAACAAAGAGGTTAAGAGAGTAAATGGTAAAAAAAAAATGTACAAATGGGTGTAAAAGCTGCTAACCTACTCACTGCCTAAAGAAGTGGGTCTTCAAAAAAATGATAAGAGGAACTGAGTGACTGTGCTGTGCAGAGTTCAAGGAGTGGTTAATTCCGCCACAAAGGGGTCCAACACTAAGTCAGCATGACTTAGTCTTACGAGCATGCTTAAATCCTAAAGGGGGATTTGTTGAGAGCCCAGAGATTGAGGATCTAAAATGCCATGCAGGGGTGTCGTTCTGAGTTGGGAGACTCTTGAAACCTGGAATGTGGGAACTAGAGCTTTCTATCTCATTCTGGCCTGCACGGAAAACCAGTGGAGTGACGTCAGCAGGGGAGTCGCATTGGAGAATTTCAGGAAGTTATGGATCAGGCAAACTACAGCATTATGAAAGAGGCAAAATGGCCTAAGAAAGAGGAAAA
>JBBIGA010000001.1:36095691-36105692 GCA_037576975.1 Alestes dentex | reverse complement strand
AGAGAGAGAGAGAGAGAGAGAGAGAGAGAGAGAGAGAGAGAGAGAGAGAGAGAGAGAGAGAGACAGAGAGAGAATGTACACTTTAGGATTTGAAGTGAAATATGCAGTGACCTGCTGTTCCGGGTCATAACAGGAGTTGTTACAAAAGTCCTGGTGCGCGGGACACTCCAGATATGAACAGTGAGACTGGACAGAGGCAGCATGCTTGGCTCTGAGCTCTTCACACGGTTTGAGGGTCCGTCGGCGAACCTCATAACCTCCCATGATTCCATTGGGCTGACCAGGAGATGTCCACTCCAACCTAACGGATCTGGCAGACATAGAAATGCAGCACAAATATTGTTGGTTAAATATTAAATAAGTCATATTTGAAAAATCTAAAAGTATAGATTATGGAAATTGGTGACCCAGACACTCACCTTTAAACACCTGAATGGCCCCAAATGTTGACACCACAACATATACAGCTCCAGAAAAAAATGACAGACCACTGCAATATTTATTATTCTCTATTTCTTTGAATTGTTCAGGTTCTGTAAACACTACATCATTTCTCTTATTTTGATGTTTTGCCATTTCCTTTAATATTATGCTTTAAACAACAACATTTTTAGTTGGAAATGAGGAGAAATATTGTCAGCAGTTCTTAAAAACTAAGGCAAACCTGTTCAGTTCAATACTTGCACCTATAAAAGATAAAACTTGTGAAAATGACCAGGTGCTATATGTATATTTCCCCAGAGCTATATGTATAAACTAGTAAAAAGTAAGCAAAAAAGTGCAGTAAAAAGCATGCATCTTGCCAGTACAATATGTTGCTAATAAACGTAAGTGTTGCGAATAATGTGCAAAACCAGGTTTGTGTTTGACAAAATAAATACAAATCAGGATTTAGGCTAGGCTCCGTTGAGCTGGTACACTTATAACATACTGTTCATAAGTAGTAAATGACAATATGCTGCTGGTTCACTTACTTATCCACCACCATTTCCAATATTCCATCTTCTAAAGGGTAGAGGTTACAGAAGTGGGTCTGACTAAGCTGGTAAAAGACCATAATCAAGCAGTAGAAGAACTACTTCAACTAGCTTGTTACTTATTGTTCATAACAAAAGCTAGGGTCCACTTCAGTTCTTTGTAGATAAGCTCAGGCAGCACAGCTTTACAGTGGCTTTCCTCTGAGTTATGGTGTGTGAGCAGCCCTTCCTTTTTGATGCACTTCTGATATTGATTTTCCTCTCCACTCATAAGACAAGTAGAACTCCCCTTTGACAGAAGGAGAATTTCCTGGTCAGCACTGATTCCTTTCAGAAACAAAGGTAAAGAAGTTTTTTTTTTATTGTTCTATTTAGAATCCCTGAAAATGTTAATTTTGCGAGTTAGGGTTCAACCAGGGGTACACATTTGGATCACATGGAATGCGGACTTAACAGTACATTTAGAAATGTTCAAAGTGCTTATATGCCACATCAAATTCCACTTATATCAATGTGCACAGTATGTTAAGTATGGTAGTATTCCATTTTGTCATATTTAATTACACAATGGCTTCTACATGGAATTACACAAAGGCTTCATTTTTATACAATGGCTTCTTTTCCCTCCTTTTTTCTTAGACTGTATATTTTTGTGGAGAAATTTGTCCAGTCTTCTTCCAAATCCCCAGACTAAATATTGTGATATGTGCATTGAAAATATATTTAAATACTGTAATGTTACAGATTTGCCATATTGTTCACCCTTAGTGTAAACAGTGTGATCACCTCTCAGGTTGTGTTCTTGTATAACAAAGATATGTGGCTTACTGTTTAAACGTCTCTCTAAAACCACATTCACAGCGTTTGACTGCATGGGTGCTGGAAGCATTTTTGATGTGGGGGGGCCTGCGCGGAGAGCTCTACATCTTGGCTGTAGTCCAGGAGAGAAAAAGTGAAGGGGACGCGGTCTGCACTCTATGCCTCGACTGTTGTCTGGTATGTGAAAAGTGGGGGGAGCGAAATGAAAGCGTTTGAAAAGTGGGGGGACATGCCCCCGCCCCTCCACTATAATGGTTCCGGGGCCCATGTTTGATTGTCTTGTCAGTCGCTTGTTACTCCTCCAGCAGCTGCCTCATCATCTGCAGAAGCTTTTAACAGTGATGAAATGAAGTGTCAATAATAATGAATAATATATATTTTTTTAAATGTACAAGCATTGTCAGTGGAGATCTGGAGTAACCGCATGGAGATGAAATATAATGCATCGATGAGAAAAAAACGACCTTAATTTCCCTCTCATTTTAGGCCCCTGATTATGATCTTGTGAAATTGCTGGTTGTTTTACTCTAGATTTATTCCCCCCCACTTTTCTGAATGATTATATTTGTCCTACTGGGTTTTAACGCATTGCAGGAATCTCTCATCACATTTCTGAAATGTCAGCGTGACACAATTAGTGTCTGCGCCCCCTCCACCCCTTCTCCTCTTTTTCGCGGACGAGAAGGCTAATTGATAGCGAAGGCTTCCGATGACATAAAGCTGACAAACCTCGCGAATTCATGAAAAGCGACAAGGTTCCCTTTCTTTCACGCCGAACAAGCAAATCATCTGGGGATTAGTGCGTGCCTTTCCGATGCAAAAAAACACTGGCAGTTACTCTCTCTTAGAGCAGAAATGCGAAGGGGGGGATAAAAAGAGAGAGACAGAAGCAGCTTTGCTATAACAAATGCATTAGCATTATATCACAAAGGGTGTCATTGCTGTCTAACCGTTAATCCCTCATGGAGAGAAATAGCTGGAATTCACATTCGCCGACAGGACCAGTTAGGCTAAGCCATAAGTTGTGGCACTTGTCATATTTCAATCAAAGCTTAAGCCGAGGCGGCGATTCCTTCACTCTGGCCCCCGGCAGAATTAATGAATTAGCTATTGATTAAATTCCACTCTAGCAAATCTAGCGTGGCAAATAAATGAACTGTTTGGGGCATGTGTAGGCCACGGCCAGCCATGTCAGGCCAATCGATCAGTCGTTAGTATTCTATAGAGAGAGAAAGTACAGCGGAGCAGCGATATGACATGGCCGGGTGAGGAATTTTCACTGAGGATTATGGCACATGACAGCACGCAGCAGCCCTGTGCCTTGACCAAGCTGCAATCTACACTATATAACCCACTCACAGGCTTTCACACTGTGACAGAAAGCTTGCTGTTATAAAGCAGTAAATAATGTTGCCCCACTGGGGACCCAGGTCACAGACTAAAAAAGCCTAAGATGATATCATGGTGTAATTGCCTATGTCCACACTCGCCAGTCAAAAGAAACGTTTCTTCAATGGATGTTCTTTGAAAGTGATCAGATTGACAAGTTTCATTGGATTTATTTGTGTTAAATAAAAACGGTTAAACTTCTTCACCATGGCTGAACAAAATGGTTGCATAAACCATTTTTACAGTGTACAGTGTATTTGTACAGTGTCTTTTGTGTAAACTTAGAAGTTTTAATTCCTATATGTGTTTATTAGTTGTGGAGTTGCTATTTAGGTTTTGGAGGAAACGTCCCACCCTCTTTACCTACTTTAAGTGCCTTTAACAGAAAAATGTAAAATATTCCAGAGCAACTGAAGTATTTTAATGAATTCCTAAGTATGATGCCATTGGACTGCCCTCTTTTTGTCTGCTTTGTATTCGTGTTTTGTGCTGTGACAGAGGTGGAGGTGATTAGGGGTCAAACTAAAACTTCCATTGTTCACTGCACAATGAAATAAGGAAGTAACAGCAAAAAGAAAATTGTGATTAGATGTTTTTCCTAAACTACTTTAACCTTTTAAGGATGAAAGTGTTACCAGAACCACATGTTGTGTTTAAACGTGCTACAATGTGTAATTTATCACACTGTGCAGCATTTCTGCCTCTGCAATCCCATTCATTAGATCACAGTGTATACAGGTCAAATATCGGAGGCCATTTCATTCTTGACAGATTTATTTTTTGATGTATTTGTCATTGCTTGGGAGCCTCTCAGAAAGTTAACTATGCTGCTGAGGAGATCCACACGAAGGGGTTTAGCTTTAGAGACCCTCCCACACAACTGCAGTTTTGTGTTGAATACGTGGCTACAGATACAGCAGTAAATGGTTCAAACACAAAATTCCAGTGTGACTTTAGAAAATTTCATTATTTCACATCAGACTTGACAAAGATTTTCTCGAAGATTAAGTGCTAAAATACAGTTATTACACAGAAACTTGGAAAAAGTCAGAAATGTGATGTGGCTCTCTACAGCTATGTAGTCATACGCCACTGGCAACACATAGAAAAATGGTCATGGACCTGTACATACAGACAAAAGAGTGACTATAAAGTGCATAAAGCGGTTTACTGCTTAGACTGTTTTATTTTAATAATTAGCTCTGTTTGTTTTCACTGTCTTTGCAGCGGAAATGTAAGAAAGGGAATTTCTAGTTTTGAGGTTTGGTTTCGTTTAGCATATTTTCGTCATAAAAATGGTGAATATATGCATTAATAACTGGTATTACTGAAAAGATGGAACTGGGCTAAACTCGAATTGCTTGATAATAATAGTGTAGTCTATCACAGCCAAAAATTACACTTGAAAATATAAAGATAAGCTCAACCAAAAACTTTCAGGCTTGGGTCCTACCAACTCAAAACGCAGAATGATAATGGCTGAATAGTTACCTGGAACTGAGCACCTGGATGTGAGGCGCTGCTATGTCAGCTGGCGTGTCTTCCACTGTAGTCACCTTGGTTCCGTTGCTCTTCACACATGCATACACTGTACACACCTCCACCTAACAGTCCAGGGGTCCAGGAAAAGCAGTTTAAGACAGTGATTTTTTGTGTATATTACAAGGCCATGTTTTTTTTGCAGAATACAAGCTGTTCTGGCAAAATACTGTTTCAGATTACTTGCTCTGGTGTTTCAAGCTCTTTGGACACACACCCTGGGTACATGACCTAGTCAGCAACTGACATGTAAGACAGTCCAGGTGAATTAACGCACAGTGCAACGTTAGCTTGTGATAAGAGTGGTACGGACCTGAATGTTATACACAGTAAAAGGGAGCAGGCCTCCCAGCTCCAGGGAGCCAGACATGTTGTCAACGGAGGCGTACAGCTGGTCATCCAGATAGACGGAGTACCGTGTCACGGCTCCATTAGGAACCAGAGGGGCTGCCCACAACACCCGCACTGATGTGCCATTCAGGGTCACAACCTCCGGGGGGAACACCCCTTCAGGCTCTGGAGTTAAAAGACAGAGTAACACTGATCAGTAAGAGAGGATAAACAAATTAAATAGACCCAGCTAATAATCTCTGAAAACAACTAGTATTGGTCAATCATGACCATTATACTGAACTATTCCATTAATATACTTGTTTTCATTGAAAAAAGTATTTGTCTGAAATGACATTTTACAAATCCAAGGCCTTAACAAGTTATAATGCGTTTTGAGGTTTAAAACTGAGGCTTCAAATAATAGACTACGGATAGACAATTTGACAATGGCATACATGATCTCAACAATATAGCCGTGCTTGTGTGCCATGGGAACAGAGCTCATGGGAACAGAACCATGTCAAATTATTTCCAGAGATTTGTGATGAGATTTTGGAGAAAAGAATGGAGAGTCTCATTTGACACCTTATGCAGGCAACAGTGAACCAAGTCCCCTTCACACTAGCAGGGAATTCTGTCCATTTTACTCGACTCTACGATTATTTTTGCTTGTTACCTTTTTTTGTGATTACCAGACTGAAACAGTTTTGAACATTTCACTTAGAGTCTGTTGAGCTGCACCGTGCTCCCCCAGGAGACGGGGGACGGGGTTACGTGGATGACACAAAATTAATGCAAACAAGAACTGTAACACTTTTTATCCGCTTTACTTGAAAGGTTTAAGGGGAGTTAAACAGATGATGAAACTTGCATATTAATGTTCTCAGTGCCACATATAAGTCTCACACAAGCCCCTTTTCACACAGTTTAGCTTTTACTCTGGTACTTTAACTCCTTTCTGGATCACTCGCCCACATCTTAACACAAGCAGACGGCATGCCTCAAAAACATCGCTTCTTCCTAAACGGGGTTGTGGTCTCTGCATTGTGTAACTCAGCAGTCCTGCGGCTCTGGCTCTGCGCTGGCTGGATGTTCACTGAAGGCACCCAAGCAGGCGGTACAAAGCCAAGGCCAGCAGCTGAGCAGCGAGGGTCAGAGCAGGCATCTCCCTCAGGCTCACTTCTGAGCCTTGCTGCTGAATCTTCATGTTTTTGTCTTTTTCTTTCTGGGCCAATATGTCAGTCCGAGGCAGATGCTGCCTGTAATGGCGAAGGAACGAAGCCAGGGCAAAAAATAGTACCATTTCAATTTTGGAGTAGAAGAATCTAGGATTCTGCATTTGATAAACACACTGAATGTGCTATAAAATGTAATTATAAACAAAAATTTGAAAACAGAATCATTTGACTAATTGCTTGTGTTTAGAGCTCAAATCTAAGACAACAGTGTACCTAGCATTATCACAGCTGTTCTGATGAACAGCCCCCTTCCTTCAGTGCCTCTCGCCTCCTGTGAAATTTGCACTCAAACACACCACTAAGACTATAGCTGACGGCTGAAACACATATACAGTACCTAACGCTGCATTGTGAAAAGTAAGTAAAAAAGTCCATGATATGAGAGTATTTTCATTTATATTAGTGTGTTTTAGAGCACATTCAGAGCTCTTGTGGGTGACAATGTTATTTCTTACTGAGAAAATGATCCCATTATTTGTTTAAGAAACTGACCATCAAAAGCAAAAGCTGTTAAAATACCCATTATAAAAATATTACTACCTGCTCTGGAATTGAAAAATGTGAATGTTCTTGTGAATGTTGTTTTCTTGTGATGCTCTCTTTCTTGTTTCAGTTTCTTTCTTTGTTTGTAGTCTCTCGCGATTAAAGAAAAAGGAGCTGATGAGAATGGATATCGGCCAACAATACCATAAACACTGCACTGATGATGGGCGACTGTTGGCCACCAACAACCTCATGGCGTTTGACAGCTGACATTTGGCAATGGAGTGTCGCAGATGTTCTACAAAGCAAAGCTGGTGATATTGAATAAGTTTGTTTAGATTAAAGAGTAAAAAAAAAAGTTTCATCTCCCACTCTCACTATCCCCACCAATCGTCAATTGAGATGCTTGCTGATTCCACAACTTGCTCTAAAATATATTACATTCCAAAAGTAAAACATGATGTGAGGTCTGATTAAAGCTAACTTTAGGTTTCTGTGTCTTTATGAAAATTATTAGAAATATGTCTCCCAGAAGAGCTTTTTACATGATTTGCTGAAATGCTCTTATCTTTGCTACTAGTACAAATCATTGAAATGAAGCATATTTCTTGTTCTAATAGAATATCTTAATAGTGCACATTACATTACATGCACTTTGTTTGCACTGGAATTTGGAAAACGTGTCTATGTGGCATGTGTGTGCTATAAGAGGATGGCTGTTTAGAGTTTGTGGCTGTTTATGTGTGTGCAGTGCTGTGGAAGAAAACTGGCAGAAGCAAAGTATGCTGGCTGCATCTCTCTTTCCCCTTTTGTGTGTGTGTGTGTGTGTGTGTGTGTGTGTGTGTGTGTTGGGGGGTGAGAGGGGGTCCCCGCAGACAGTTTGTGGGCAAATTGAATCAGTCCTGACAGAGCGTGGTGGGATTGGAGCGCTACACCAGAGGGCAGGGGGGGTTAACTGGGCCAGTCTGGGGGATTCTCTCTGTTGCCTGCACTGGAGATGCACACCATTCTACACTCCACTCTCTTTCTCCCCCTCTTTCTCTTTGCCTCCAATATACCAATCCGCTACAACATTAAAACCGCCTGCCCAATAAAGTGCCCCCTCATGCTGCCAAAACAATTTTAGTCCTGGTATGGACCCTTAATGGCGTGCTGTGGTATCTGGCATCAAGACATTAGCAGCACATCCTTTAAGTCATTTAAACTGTCAGGTGAGGCTTCCATGGATCTGACAAGTTTGTCCAATAAAGATGCTCAATTCCAGAAGCTACATTTTCAGCATTGTCCTGCCAAGGCCACTGCTATTAGATTAAAACCATCTCTTCATGCCACTGCCATTGCCATGAAGAGATGCATTTGGTCTACAGTGTTTAGGTAGGTGGTACGTCAAAATAACATCCACATGAATACCAGGGCCCAAGGTTTCCCAGCAGAACATTGCCCATACCATCTCAATGCATCCGCCAGTTTGTCTTCTTCCCATAGTGTATCCTGTAACCATCTCTTCCCCAGATAAGTGATGTACACACACACGGCTGTCCATATGTTGTAAAATAAAACATGATAAATCAAATCAGGCCACCTTTTTCATTGCTCAACGGTCCTGATGCTCATAAGCCCATTGTAGGCTCTTTTGGCGGAAGATAGGTCAGCATGGGCACTCTGACCAGTCTGCGATCCTAAACTTGACTGTTATGTCCACCACCGATAAGGATGGGCCCGAGTATCTGGGACATCATCCTCCATCTCTCTAGCAGAGGTCACTGAGATAGTTAGGAAACTTCACATTGGCAAGGCACTAGTAGTGGATGGGATTCACACTGAATGTTGTTAGGCTGTCAAGGCTGAAATGACTCTTAAAAGCTGCGGTCAGGACAATGTTTGTGGGGTGGCAGATGAGGATGGTGGTTTTTAAAAAGTATTACACTGCTCAGCCTCACTAGGTAAGCTCACTCCAGAGTTTCAGAGAGGGTTTCCAGCTTCTGCCAATTGTTGGACCTCGGAATCAGGAGGAACAATCAGGATTCCATCCTGGCTGTGGTACAATGAACCGACTCTTCACCCTTGCACAGATGCTGAAGGGATCATGAGAGATCGCCAAGCCAGGCATCACCCACGACCAACTGGGAGGAGACCCTGGGGCAGACCCAAGACACACTGGGAGGATTATCTATCTCAAATGGTCTGGAAGCACCTTGGGATCGGCCAAGAAGAGACAGTTGATGTGGCCAGGAAAAGGAATCTCTGGGCTGACCTCTTCAGCCTGGAACCACCACAACCCAATCCCGGATAAACAGCAGAAAATGAGATCAAAAATTTATAGAAACTTTCAAACACAAATATTGTTTTTGCAATTAACAATAAACATCCTACTATGCTCTGATACATAAAAATTCCGAGGTCCATCTAACTTCTTCTTTTTCTGCCTTTAATCATTATCATTATCAAGAGTGTTTGTCTTAGTAACTTTAATGCAAGAACAGAATGTTACGAATTATGCAAATTTCTGGTATTTATGCATTTATGGTCATTCCTGGTAGTATTAAGTGGTGCCAAGCTAGCAGTTGTGATATAGCAGCTGTAGAAGGACATTTGGAGCTTATAACGCAGATATTTGAAACTTATAACTGATTGTAACAGTTGGTATATTGCTGTTTTACATAGTACTTCAGTAATTAGTTGTCATGCTCTGTTCATGTTAGGTATAAAAAGTGCAGGAAAACTGTGAAAAATGTGAGTATGCCAAGTAGACTTAAAAAAAGAGAGGAAGCCCAGCTGTCGAGGTGTGGGTAAAAGGACAGCTTTTCGACCGCTTCTACTGTCACCTTATCCTGCATGGTTCACATTTACAAATGTTCCTTTTTTCTTCTCTAAACATGTTTGCAATGGATCATTTAATCTTTTTTTAAGTGAGTCAAATTTAGCCTTTTCACTAAAATGGCTTATATAAGAAGCACTTGATCAAAGCACATGTAACTATCATTGTGTATTATTGGATCCAATTTAAGATTATGACCAGTCTTCACTATTTGTGGATAATCTACAGGAAGAAATATGTTTGGTTCTGTTGCATAAAAATATTCAAAATGCTTCTAAACAGCAAAAAGCAGAGCCGTAAACCTTTATTTGGTATTAGATAGAACCCTTTCGCTTAGCGTGTAAATAACTTATGGTTGTTCTGTGTAAATAACTGACAGTTTCTCATTACAGCATTACTGGTGCT
>JBBIGA010000001.1:36080941-36095591 GCA_037576975.1 Alestes dentex | reverse complement strand
TACTTTCTTCTTCTTACTGCAAAATGTTTATAGAGTGCACATTAATTAATATGTAATTCTGGCTGTCCTGTGGGAGTAATGGCAGGGTAACTGCAAAATAACGAGTATATATTATGCTAATAGATTCATTTGCCAGTCTAATGTGTTTTTCAATGGCTGTAGGTAACCATTAGGAGTGGTTAAAATGTGATTTATTCAACATGTAGAGTAAGTGAAAATGCATGTGACTTGTAGGACACAACAGGAGGTTGAGAAAACCTCTCATTTTGCAAATAATGGCCAAAAATTTTATCTTAGCAAATGCACAGCCATTCGCAAGAACCTTGTCATACTGTTGGGCAGTGCAACCATCTTACCCAAAATGATCAATAATACCCAAATGATCAAAATACCCAACTGAGCAAATATCCTGAGGATAGACCACCAATAAGTGGTGGCTTGGTTTATATTCTAACAGACAAGTGAAGAAGTGAAGTGGGAACAAACGTTTCACTTTTGAAGATTCAGTGGATTCATGCTTGTGTTAATACGTGTCCTCTGGTTTCTTCCCACAGGCATGCATGTCAGGTAAGCTGGGGGTCTGTGTACTTGTCCTACTATAGACCCTCCTGGCTTTTGCCTGGTGACTGCTGCCAAAGGCTCAAGCACCCCCTTCAATGACACTCTTAATATACAGCTTGTTGCTGCCATGACATTTCCAGATGAGATATCCTGTATTTACATTTACAGATTTGGTAGACACTTGTTCAGTTGTCCATGCACTTAATCATGTTCCAGAGGTGGGTGAAGGAACCGTTAGGAGTCTTGGACTTTTACTGGTGTAGTGTGGTGTGCTTGCCCAAGCAGGGAATGAGCCCTCAAATGTAGATTAAACTACATTTGAACGCTTGATTGCTGTTAGGATGAAGTGTAATGGATACAGAGAATTTTAACTATCATAATGTTGCTACAGTTCTTTAGGAATCAATCTTTTCAATGTGCCAGTTCTGAGCTTAAGGATTACACATGCAGATTCTTTAATCACAGAATCAGGAAAGGCCGGGGTCATCACTGTGATTATAAACTGTGCTTATCGGAAAGAAGGGCGACAGACCAAGAGCAGCAATAAGCGGCACCGTAAAGCGGCTGATATAAGCACCCTCTGACTGCCTGTCTCTTCATATAATTTCCACCCCAGTACCATCAACGCAAGACTACACCGACCATCCTGTCCCACTTCTTAATTACCACTCTCTTAACATATACATTACCCGCCACCTTAATATGATCTGTAAGTTCAACTGCAGTTGTTAAAGCGGGCTGCCCTTTAAGCTGTAAAATAATGAAATTACCCACAAAAGTGCTTAGCTAAACGGCCCGTAACTTTTATTTGGAAGGTAATGATTTTCTAATGTTTTTAATGTGCTTTTTATTATGTGGATAGGATTAGGTGAGGAAAAAGTTGCAGGCAAAAACCGGCTGGGTTCTTTGGCTTTTTTGCTGGAACCTAAAGCAAATGTCGCTTTACTGCACCCTGAGAGGATTACGGAAAGAGAAGACTTTCAAGAAAACTCAAAGGGGGCCACCTGCTGTTTACGTGTGCCTGTGTTTTTCTTAAGATTTGTGTAAGGTGCCCGGACATATGTGGATTTGTCTGTACACACACACAGGAAAAGGGAGAGAGAGAGGGGGAGAGAGAGAGAGAGAGAGAGAGAGAGAGAGAGAGAGAGATTCCTCTGATACCTATGCTATCGGTGAATCAGTACTTTTGCTGTGAGGTAGAGGGACAGCTTAATGACTATTGATCACAGTGCAGAGGTCAGGATATCAAAAAATTTTGGAAAAACGCAAATTTTCTCTGTCCGCCTCCGGAGTACAGAAAGCAAATATTTAATCAATCCAGCCCAGCTGCCTTTATCTCTGTGAACAGGGCCAAGTGAAGTGATGTGAGGATGGCAGACTGATGGAAATCATGGGGAAACGTTTAAAGTACTGACAGCAGGACCATAATTAACCAATACAATCTGCAGTCCAACTCTGCCTTCAACTTGTGATGCCAAGGAAGCAGATAAACTTACTGTCACTTTAATGCTCGATCTCGGTTAGAACTCTTCTGACCGCAGCAAGCCTTTAAGCAAAATTTGGACAAAACTATATTTTATATTTTATCTATACTTTATATGATGCCTTTATGTAATGTATACAACTAATACAACTACACGACGAATATTCAAGAGTGGGACTGAAACTATTATTTATCAATAAAACAATTAAAAAGAACAATGTTTTGCTTTAAGTAGACAAGAGATATGTCTGCTTTACAGATATAAAGTTACTGAGGTGTTCATCATTTAGTCCTTTGTCAGCAGTCAGTTTCTGGCCAGTTGGGTGGATGGATTTTTTTTTTTCTGGAATATTCTCAGTCCAGCAGTTTCACTGAGTTTAACTTTTAAAAACTCTTGCAGCACTGCTGTGTGGGAGCGACTCTGTGCACAACCGTGTGTCACCGCAACCACACAAATATCTGCTCACTGGTGGTTCTGTGAGAGTCCTGACCTTTAATGAACAGGGTAAAAGAGGCTAATAAGTGATGCAGAGAAACAGGAGCAGTCACTGTAATTGTAAACCTCAAATTGCAGCTCTATGGTAAGTTAAACTGATCAAATGAACAATGAGCGCTGCAACAAGGTATGCATACACAAGTACAATACGTAAGCAGCTCTATGGTGTAGATTTCTATATCCATAACAGTTCACCTACCCAAGGAATTTTCTCTTACCACTTTTTGCCAGGTCATAATGTCATCATGACATTTCCCAGACTCTTTTTGTTCAAACTGTTGTCGTTTAGCTAGTGTTCTTTTCATTTTGTGGAAATTAGCTAATAAGATGAGGAGAGAGAACTGAAGCCAGATATTTTACTGAACCCTGCTGGATATAAATGTAACATCTATACTTGTAGTGTTATTTTTAGCAAAAAAAAAAAAAAAAAAAAAGGAAATTCATTTATGAATGTTCTTAAACTGGTTATTTTGTCAAAATGAAGGGAAACAAACATATAACTTGTGATCCTCCAGGCGGTCTATGGTGGATTCAGAAGGCCAAAAACTACAAAAAACTAGGTTAGAAGTAAATGACTTAACTCACCACCATCGTCAGTGGTGCATGTCACCTCTGGGCTAGTGATATTGTGCGCTCCATTAGACACGGTCAGAGAAACTGTGTACTCTGTGCTGGGCTGCAGGTCAGAGATCACAATGGAGGTCACTGAAGGGTCAAGACTGAGCGTCTGGCTTCCCTTGGTGGAACTGACTGTGAGAAAATATAGCTCCACTTCCCCCTGTAGGTCCTGCACAGCTGAAGATGGAGGGGTGAGGAGGGGGGAGCATAAAGTGAGATAAAGTTAGAAAGACGTGACTAAAAATAATTTATAAAAAAGAGGGACAACCTCACATAAAGAAAGACACAATGTTATTTTGAGAAACTTAACTACAATTTCTTTACCGATAATTTTTAAAGTGATGTTGATTTAGGGATTACATACTTGATCTATGTAATTAATGAAGAACCCATTTCAAATGTTCTCTTATAAAAAATGAACTGGTTTGGGATACTTACTAGGCATGGTCCAGTTAACCAGAACGGCAGTGTGGTTGAGAATGTGGGCCAACATACTAGCAGGAGTGAGGGGTGTGCCAGCCATGGTGACTGCTGAGGCCACCTCTCCTGAAGCATAACCCACGTCATTGTGCACCAACAGCTTGTATTCGTACCATGTGTATCTGCAAAAGACTCAGTAGTCAAATACAGAATCTGCAAGGACAATACGGACATAAGAACACTGTTTTATACTTATTTATTTCTGACACAGAAGTATAAACTTATTAAATAGAATACTGCACGCAAGAGGAACCAATAAAAAATGAAAACCTGACCGAAAATGAAAACCTTACTAAGAAAGCATGGCTGTAATTTAGCAGCACTAATTTAGAACGACAGTCAAATCTGCCTTTGTGGATTCATTCATGACATAGAGGTATGGGGAATGGAGAATAGTGGTGCAGTGGTTAGAGCACTTGCTACTCATAGTGAGCATTGTTGGTTGAAATCGCACCAAAGGCCAAACATTTTGCAGCCTATCCCCGTTTTTTCCCACACTCCCCAAACCATTTAGCAAAACTCTAACAACCACCTGCAAAACCACAGCAACCACTTAGTACCACTCTGACAACCAAAAGAGATACCTTAGAAACTACCCAGCTAATAAATTAGTAACCACTTAGAAACAGCCTACAGACCACATGGAAAACCATGGCAACCTTTTAGCAATACTCCAGCAACCCTGAGATACCACGGCAAACCCTAGCCAACCACCTGCATTACCATAGTTACCACCTAGAACCCAGCTGCAACACAGTAGTAATAACCTGCTTTGCAAAAACCTGCTTTATCATAGTACCCACCTAGCACCATTCTGACAACCAACAAAGATACCACACCAGCAACCAACAAAGATACCACACCAGCAACCTAGCACCATTCTAACAACCAACAAAGATACCACACCAGCCACCTAGCACCATTCTGACAACCAACAAAGATACCACACCAGCCACCTAGCACCATTCTAACAACCAACAAAGATACCACACCAACCACCGAGTTCCACCCTAGTAAACATCTGGAAAACCATAGCAACCACCTACCAATCACCAAAAATACCACCGTATCGAGTAGTAGCAGTAATCCTGGTTTATGGCAAAAGAATAGTTGCTAATAAACACTGTTTATGATGTGTAATTTTAATAATTCATCTGACAATCCTGTTAGAGGAAATAAGCAAATGTATTTGAATAAAGGACGGCTACCAATCAAGGAACAAATGACATGACACATAAAGGAGATGGCTGGAGAAGTTTGGATATAGTGATGTATTTTGCATAAAACCAACCTCCCCCTCACTGGTTTCCCCTCACTTTTAGCAAAGTTAGGAGATAATCCTGACGAACCACAGAAGCAAACTTGCACAAAACAACAGAAGCTAAAGTTAAAAGGGGTAAAGAGGAGGGGGATATGCTGGGGTGTGCAACAAAAACGTGCAGACACGGACACACACAGACACACATCCCACACCCGCACAAGCAGTGCCAGCAAAAGATTAGAGCAAAAACGATTTAATTCTTTGGGATATTTGCTTAATGTATCTTTGAGCAGTATTAAAAAGATGGCATCGGTGCGCAAAAACAGTTTTGTACACACCAGTAACGTTTACATTAAAGCTAATTTTGGTAATCTCACCTGCTAAGGCCTTTATCTTCATGGAACAATTTGTCTCCTGCGTAAACATGGTACCAGCGATTGAAATCTTCGGGGGGACGGGAGGCCAGGGGCTGCTGGGTTTTCCGTCTCAGCAGCTCGTACCTGAGGGCAACGGAAACGGCCCGATAAACCTCAGCCTGCTCCACTCGCGCAATCCTCCTGCCGTTTCAGCAGTGCCGCTTTTTAGCTAGGCTTGTGTTTTTCTCCCTCTCTCTCTTTCAACAGTAATATTAATTCTGCCTGTAATCACAAGAGCTAGGCTTAATGTGCCTAGTTCAACAAACAAGGCAGCGGCGGGAAAAGGGAGTCATGAATATTAATCGTCAGACATGGACGCAGAGCTTTATTTACCTCCTAATCAGCTCAAAAACAGACTTAACATAGCAAAAAAAACTGTTAGGATGCATTTCAGATGAGGAGCGTTATCCAGTAGTTGATTTCTAAAACATATAAGTCATGTTACTGGCACAGGCCCAGGGGATTATGCAAAGTCTGGGAAATGTTTGCACCATTTCAGCTGTTTACTTTCGCTCTTTATCATCTCTAAAAAGAGGCTTGTTTGAAACAACAGTTTGTATGTATTACATAAACACTTTTAAAGTTTCAAAATGCATCCCTCACTCCCCATTATTAATAAATGTACATTACACCACCTATACAGCTTACAGCATTTTAGCCTACCTTCATGCTGATCAGGAGTGCCATTACTGTGCATTTTGAATGATATACAATAAAGAGTGGCCAGTCAGTAAAGAGATCACAGCACGTTACTAAAAACAAGTCTTGACCCAGGTCAAGTCAATATAGGCAAGTCACAGGTCGAGCTCATGAGTCGAGTCTATTACACTTTCAAGTGACCAAATCCACAGAACATGGGTCACTTTGTAAGGTGTGGGGGGTGGGGTGGGGGGTTTGGGAGGGCTAGAAATAAGACTTTAAATAAGCCCTTTTAAAATAAAAAGTAGCAGGTCATTCATTATATACATTTGGTAAGCTAATTATCACAAAATTCTTACAAAATGTAATCTAATCTAATCTAATTATTTAAATCACTTTATTATGTCACCCCTGGCTACAATGTATTTTTTTAATTACTTGTATGATGGTATGAAATGATTTTCTAAAGAGATACTGCACTGTAATGAGGATGTTATTTTGTTATTACCTTACGTTGGGCCCGTTTGGCCTGGACGGTGGCCCCCATGACACAGCCAGGAAAGACTCGCTGATGGCAACCACCGAGACTGCTGCTAGCCCCTGTGGAATTGTGGGTAATGTAATGACAGATGCGGGCAGGCTTTCAGTGCAGCCCCCTACGTAGCCCCCACCACCTGAGCAGGCCAGGATGGTTACGCTGTAGTTGGTGTATGGCACTAGGTTGGTGACGGTGTGGTTCAGGGTGAAGATGTCTGTGTGAGGGATGCGGGGGTCCGGCATGCGGATCTCATAGCGTTCAATCTCTCCGTTGGCTATCAGGGGTGCTGACCATGTCACCTACAGGTGAACACATATATACACATACACATCACACACAGAGATAACTTAACGAAGACATAATTTAACACCAGTTTTAGTTACTGCACTTTATTACTATGGATATGGTCATTAGTTGATAAACTCTGGATAATTACATTTGATTGTTAGTCAAAATTCAAACAGCAGAAATTTGTGTTAAGTTTCTTAGTTTTTTGTTTTAGTAATTATATAAAGGTTACTGTTCTGTTCATTTTAACATAAAAATAGCTCCTAAAAATATTGGTGGTCTTTTGCTGATACCAATGCATTTTAGAAACCTTCTAAAACTAAAGGTCAGATTTAATTTATTGTGTGCAATTTCATTTGTTAAAGTTTCAATCCTAATCCTTTTTAGCAAAACTGAACTCAATGTCTGTGTTTGGTATTTTTTGAGACCCAAAATAGTCCTCCAGGGCCACCGTGTTTCACTGCATGAAAATGCGTAATACTGATGCTGAAACACATGCCCATAAAAACACCAGTTGCACTTCGTTGGTTGCTGGTAACAGCCTTTCTTTAACCAGTTTACACTTCAAAATCTCTGCAACTGGACTGTACTCTGTCCTCCTGGAGAGGGATGACAAGATCAACAGATCTTGCAGTTAATAACAGGATGCTTCAATAATGTTTGCAAAAAAAAAATCCTGATGTTTACAGAAGGAATCACTGTAAAAACAAAAAAATAGAAAAGGTAATTTCCTGAAGAAAAAATGAGTGCAGAGCAGTTTTCAGTGGTTGTTAGGGTGTTGTCAGATGGTTCCTACTATTTTACTTTAATCGGTTCCTACGGTGTTACAATGCATTTGCTGTGATATCCCAGATGATTACCAGGACATCATTAGGCTTTTGCTGCTGTAGCTCACATGGATTCTAGGATGCTATTTGTGCACAAATGTTTTTTCCACTATTTATCATTCATTTCTGAAAAAAAAAATGTTATTAATAATTTGTTAACTGTGCAAAAACCTTACGTCCACTCAAAAAGTATATAATTTCTGAAGAGAGCAGGCATTCCAGAGTTGGTTTGGTGTCAATCTCAAAAACTGGCAAATCTTAGTGTGCAAAAATCAAACTAAAAATAGAAGAAAAACACTGCTGAATAGATTAATAAAGATTCCGTTACTTGTATGACTGTAACAAGCTTCAAATCACTAGGTAAGCTACTACTGTCATCAAGTTAAACAACACTGCCGGCCTGGCACTAACCACACTGCAAACTTCCATAGGGGCGCTAACGGAAATTAGCACTATGCTTGTGCCTAATTGGACAGTGAAAGTGAAACATGTGAAGTGTTTATAGAACCCTGTGTGCCATTTCACACAGTTAAATCCATCTCTAAGACAACATACCAAAACAGAAGGTGGTTAAAAATCAGGACGGATACTCCACAATTAATGATTTATGAATAATAAAGTACAACAAAGCATCTGTAGTGAACTCACACACAAAAGAATACATCATTCACTGCACTGTATAAACCTTTAGCAAGAGTGTAACACTGAATTTTTGATCTCTAGCTGATCGGTGTCCTATCCTTTGAGCCCTTTGTCTTGTCCAGCTGAAGAGAGGAAGGAATAGAGCAGGGCCTGTTTCCAGCACATCTATCTGAGGCTTTTAGATCAATGAGCTCTTGGAAACGATGGCGCGCGCGATTGAGTGAAGACACCCTGACTTTGACCTGGGAACCGAATATTCCTTTCATTACATTTAAAACAGGGCTAAGCCTGCGGTGAGTGATAATGAAATCCTAATGGAATTGCATGGGAAACAAAGCATGTGGCATGCTTTCTCAAAGGCAAGGAGGTATGTCAGCATTTTGGGGAAGCAATAAATGTATAGAGCATGTCTGATTGATGGAAAAGAAGTGAAGCATGAGGGAGACTGAACTTGCACCAGAATGTGGAACTAAAATCAATTTTTTTTTTTCCAAATTTACTAATGAACTAGCACATTTTCTGTGGTTGATCAAGCAGTCACTAGCTTCCTCCATCACCATAGGCCAGTTAAAGTACTGGCAGTATCAGGAAGTTCGTTCCACCTTTGTTCAGTTGTTGGTTTAATGTTGATGTTTAGTTCTGGATCACAAATGCCACTTGATGTTATACAAAAGGTAACTTCAAACAGTCAGCATAACCCGACAGAAAAGACATATCCAAGAATGTATTTATTTTTGTACATTAACTGTTCTTTTAAAAGATCAGTTCTCTTGATACTGCTGAGTCTGGGGCACTATAAGTGTAAAAGGAAGTACTAACTTCATAAATGCGAGTGAGACATGAAAACAACTTTTGATGTTAAAGAACAATGCTGTATTTTGGCTTGAAAACTGTGAAATGTTCTGCATGGTGCAAATTATAGAACAAACATTTATGGAGCACAAATTTAATTTTATACCAGAGTACACTGCAGCAAAGTGAATTGTTTTTGCACCTCTTTAGTTTCTTTTCTGCAAATGACCAACACCGTGGGAGTATTTTGTACACATTTCCAGAGGTATGGCACTTGCAGCAAATGGCATCAAAGGACTCAAAATGATCCCTTGTGTGAGCTAGCCTTCTGAAACTGGGCGGGTCTAGCTGTCAAATGAGAGAGCTTTGGTCCACCTTGGTCCTTCCAGGAACTCCCACTGCTACGCTCTTGGTGCCCACCACCGTGATTATCATGCTACAATCGTGGTGTTGTGGTTCCTGTTGCAGCCCTACGTGACATTAATGCTCACGCAGGTATAGACAATATACTGCCCAGCAAAACAAATACCAATCTCTCCCTGAAGAGCTACAGCATCAACCACCTCCAACCAAAATTAACAGAAAAAATTCGACTTAAGCACTGAGGTTCTGCCTCGTATTTCCCCCTCGATTCACGGGACTGCATACTTTCATACAGTCAGAATCAGAATCCGAATCGCATTTATTGGCCAGTATATGAGCGAGTACATACAAAGAATTTGATTCCGGTCGATGGTGTTTCTCAAGCACAAAAGTATAAAACAACAATAATAATAACAATGACCAACTAAGGGATTGTACTATAATAAGTTACACTGCACTTTTTCTGACATTTCAGAAAAATTACACTGTCTGCAATTTTGCAGACAGTGGGAAAACCAAAATTCAGAATCTCACACATTATATAGACACCCCCTAATTAGTGAGTTCATTGCTGACGGGTGGAAAAGCACATAGCCACGTAATCTCCATTGACAAATGTTGGCAGCGGAATGTGTCATAATGAAGAGCTCAATGACTTTCACTTGCCACAAGTCAGTTGTTGCCTAAGGAAACAACAAAAGCACATGAAATGCGTTTTCATGGCTGAGTAGCTGCCTGAAAACTTAAGATCACTATGCACAATGCCAAGTGCCAGCTGCAGCAGTGTAAGACAAGCTACCACTGAGCTCTAGGAGGAATGGAAACATTTTCTGGACTGATAAATCCCATCTCACTATCAGCAGTCCGATGGATGACTTTGGATTTGAAGCGTGCAAGAAGAACGTTACATACTGGAATGCAAAGTACCATCTTCGGTCCCATTGTTCTAAAAGTGTGCTGCTCTGCATGATATGGCACTTTTTTTCCTACAGATTCAGTTGATAAACTAGTGGTAAAATGTGCGGGAAAGGTTCGGGAATCTGTCTTTAAATGCGCAAGAAAAACTGAGGTCTGAATCAAAATACTCATCCTAAGACGATAAAGCAAAGCACCAATAAAAAAACAACACAATAAAAATTTAAACAGCACAACTACTTAATAGATTTGCAACTAAACCAAATAAACCATGCAGGGAGCCACGGTTCATTCAAACAAAAGAGGTCAAATGTAAAGTCTATGAAGACACCAAAAAAATCCACAAGAACAAATGCACTTCAGCATATGCTAATGAAAAGAACTGTTTTGGGCTCTTACACGTGTAAGAACTCTCATCCAGTTACACGCAGAAATGTAGCAGCTCCCAAATTAATAAAATAATAATAGCATTAAAATAAACTAAACCCGGGGTTAGAGGAAATGAATAATTCACGCAAGTTTATGCAAATGCCGCCTTTTGTTTGAAGTGGTAAGCATTTCTGTTCATAATTCCTGGCACTGAGAGAGAGAGAGAGAGAGAGAGAGAGAGAGAGAGAGAGAGAGAGAGAGAGACTGACACAGAGAGAGAGAGAGAGAGACAGACAGACAGACAGACAGAGAGCGAGAGAGAGACAGAGAGAGAGAGAGAGAGAGAGAGAGAGAGAGAGAGAGAGAGATAGAGAGAGAGAGAGAGAAACAGACATGAGCATGTGTGGGTGGATTTGTACATGCTGGCATCTAAGCTGAAAAGCTTGTTTGGTTACATTCATGTCCCTTGAATCCAGTTTGTAAAGCATCCAAAACGCTGCAAAGCTAACTTGTGCTCTTGAGTATTATTACTGTACCCTGTTAAACGTAGGCTTAACAATGCCGATATGGTCTGAACACGTTCTGTAAGTCATATCCTCCAAGTTGCATCAACATTTTTAAAATAAATTACAAATCATCCATAACATAGAACAACAAATCGATCTTAAAAAAAAAAAAAAGACAATTCGAGCTCGAAATTTTTGTCCGATCCCAACAGACCAGACTGAACCCTACATTATTTTCCAACCTTGCGCCCGGCTCGAGTTGGATATAAAAATCGGGACCAGGTTCTCATAGTCCATCTCCCTCACTTCTCAGCCTGTATTAGTTTCTGTTCTTTATTCTTGTTCTCTACTTTTATTACATTAATGTTTTTCACATGCACACTGAGTCAACCCCTCATGTACCAGCCTCCAAGAAAATGGGAATTAAAGGCATTAAATAGTTAAAACAAAAGCTCATACAGGAGTGGCAAAAGGATGTTTATACTTAATTTTTGCACATCCCAAAATACTTTAATATACGTAACATGTACAGCGTACATAACATTTTAAGACTAACTGTGTAAGGAGTAATGTCTCACACTACGGAATGCTACGAACTGGACTTGTCTAAAAGCATTGTTTGATGAATAAATTCAATAAAGCAGGGTTGTTGTTTTTTTTTTTTTTTTGGGCACTGGTTCAGATTCAAAGTGCCATGCCAAGTGTCAGATCAGGTCAGACAGAAAAGTCACAGGCTGTATTTGGGTTTGGACCAAAATTTAAGGTCTGATCAGTGCTCTGCTGACAATTTGCCAAAAAATTAAGCCGTTGGAAAGATGCTGAAAGGAAAAAAAAAAAACGTCAAATTTATCACCAATTAACTACAATTGTTTTACTCTAACTATATAGGTCTGATGATGAGAAAGATAATATGGGACAGACAAAAATGAGCATAAGTACAAGGTGCTGGAGCTAAACACGCAAACTGGAAAAGGGACCTCCTTCTAACAATGCACGTTTTATACTGTTCTTTATCAATAAAAGTACTTTTATGGATACAGCTGATATCCACAGTAATCGACTGTATGTATTCGTTTAGCAGAAAGTTGAAAAACACTGGAGTGTTCCTTTAAAGCTAAAGGAAGGTTAGGAATGGAGCCTGGAAGGACACATTCACATGGAGTTCTTCTGCACTAGCACTCCTAATTGGTTGTGCTAAAAGGAGAAACTATAAGTTGACCTGAAAACTGTCAATGCCCATGGAGAGAGTCTCTGAAATAGAGATGGGAACTATATCATTCTGTAGGTTTTGCATGGGGGGTGGTTCTGCCTCACACAGGCTTCAGTTGAGTTTCACTTGCACCTCACTGATGAACAACATGCAAAAAACATCAACAGACACCTTCCCCTCTCTTTATATCTATAGTGATGGCTTCCTAAAGGTCCAGGTGGGCCCCAATCCAGTAAAATGAGATAAAATACTAATCTTGTGGGTCTCATTTTCATAAAGAAAAAAATGAATGCAGGGCAGCGATTTTTTTCTTTTTCTTTTTTTTTTACTCGCGATTAATCATATGGTTTTCTGTGATTAATTGCGATTAATCATATTGTTATCCACAAAATTCAATAGATTATTTAAAAGTAGTGTATTGTGCACTTTTATCTTAAAAGTACTGCTAATTAATAAAAGTGCAAGAACATTTGGTTTCCAAACATTTTAAACACATAAGGAGCTTTTTTAACAGCAGTGTTCCCTTTAACACAGTTACACAGTTACAGTTCAAATATTTCTGTAACTCTCAACTTAAACATTAATGTCATCAAATCAAATACTAATCAAAGCTATTTGCCCCTGCAGGGCATTCACGTTTATCTAGTTTGGGAGCAGACCCATTATAGCTTTATAATCATTATAACCATTATAAAGGGAGCATTTTCCGGCAGGGTAGCATGAATCGATAGACTTTGCTGTCGAATTGTGCTACGGTAGCGTTTATCGAAAAGGCAGCATAATTCATCAGAACACCGGCGCCCACGGTCCAGAGTCAGGAACATTATAACAGGCACCTTCTGAGCAACAGCAAGTTAACATTCATAAATCGGATTTCTTTTTTTCTGAACAGGTACCAGAAGAAACATTTTTCTTTTATCAGGGAGCAGCAGAAGCAGTCAGTATGTTCAGTAGCGAGTCCCTGTTAAAGGGAGGTGAAGCGGTCGAGCACAGAAAAACAAACTTTCAAAATAAGAGCAATTAAAAAAAAACTGTTTTAACGGATGCTAAAATAATTGTCGGCGTTAATTAAATAATCAAGTGTCAACGCGATAATAACCCATTAATGTGCCCAGCACAAAAAAAACCCACATCTAGTAGTTTCCTTACTTCTACAAATATTGCATCATCAACTTCAATGCACTACAATACTACACGACCATAGGTACTGTGATGTGTATAGTCTGATGCATTGCTTTACTACAAGGTTAATCGTTTATAAGAGTTCTTTTGGCCTGAAAAATGTTAATAATTCACTGAATTATCTGCTGAGATAAAAGTGGAACAGCTCTACTTTTCTAAGCAACGGTTCACTAACTCCAGCTTTAGCCGACGAGCCAGAACATGTTTGGTGGTCTTCATACACACTCGTTTATGAAGTTTCTGATGCTGTCTAGCTATTGCTTCTACTGTTTTAAGTATGTCTGTACTTTGGTCCATCTTGACAGATGATAGTATCATTACAGTTTCAGAAACCATAAGCAAGTCCGGGTGAGATTACTTACCAAATTGAAACAGTTTGAGGCAAGTGTGTGCTTACTTGATAAAAGCTATAAATTAATAAATTATCACTTTAACCCAAACCAGGTCATTTTCTACACGCTATACATCCTCTAAACATCAAACGCCTT
The DNA here is from genome assembly GCA_037576975.1 of Alestes dentex. Lineage (NCBI taxonomy): Eukaryota > Metazoa > Chordata > Actinopteri > Characiformes > Alestidae > Alestes > Alestes dentex. The sequence continues at coordinate 36,081,517 of JBBIGA010000001.1, read as the reverse complement.
CAGAGGAACATAAGGCTGCACATTTTTGACATAATTCATATTTTTGATAAATCGATAAATTGCAAGAAATATAATGCAGCAGCAAAACAACTATGGTATATAATCCATGAAAAGATATACATTCCAAAAAAGAAACAAAAATAAGCAAAAATAATCCTGGGCCACTCGGTCTTTGAGAATGCGTAAAAAGCCTCTATTAAAGCATGTTTAAAAATTAAAAGAATGTTTCCAATGCCTTGCGGCCAACTCATTGTTGATATTTTTGAGATTCACATTGATTACTATACCTTTAGGGCCCCTAGTGTAAAACCCTTTCTCTGAGTATAATAGTTTGTTTTATTCAACACTTCATACACGACCAGTCAAAAGTTTGGACACACCTTCTCATTCAATGTTTTTTCTTTGTTTTTATTATTTTCTACATTGCAGATTAATATTGAAAATGAACAAAATGATGAAGGAACACATGGAAACACATGGGTGCAGTAAACAAAAAAAAAGTTAAACAAACCAGAATATGTTTTGTAATAAGGTAATGATGGACTGTTGTTTCTTTTTACTTAGTTAAGTGGTTCT
>JBBIGA010000001.1:36058747-36080841 GCA_037576975.1 Alestes dentex | reverse complement strand
CACTAACTGTGTACCAACCCGACCATCACAACTGATGATCCCAAACACATTAAGAAGGCAAGAAATTCCAGTAATGATCTCGACGAAGAACATCTGTTAATTAAATACCATTCCAGGTCGATTCCTCATGAATCTGATTGAAAAATGCCAAGAGTGTGCAAAGCTGTCATCAGAGCAATAGGTGATGTTTTCAATATTAATCCACAATTTAGCCAGTAATAAAAACAAAGGAAATCGTTGAATGAGAAGGTGTGTCCAGACTTTTGACTGGTAGTGTATATCGTGGACCACTATTTAAAATACAGTTGGCCAGTGTTCTAGGACTACCTTTGATACCAGAGATACGCTCAGGAAAGTTTATTGTGGTGTCATTTTTTGTGAAAAAGAAAAAAATAAGCTTTCATCAAACTTCTCTAATAATTGGTTACATGTCCCTTTGCCTTTATACAATAACGTCTGAGATTGGGATCCACTGGGTGCACATTTCAGCAAGAGGTTTTGTGTCTGTTTCACCTACTGTTCCATGGTAAAAACTAGGACCCAGATCTGACGATTTAGTCAAAGTGTCCCAGTGTTTCATCATGCCTGCTGAAAATATCGCTCAAAGATGTCACCCTGGAATGTGGGCGCATCAATGTTATAGTCTGCTTGGGCATGAAGCACAAGGTTAAGCAAGGATGGGCTAAAATGAACATATCTGACCTTACTGATGTTGTTATTAAGCAAGAGAATGTGTGAGTGTTAGCAGAGAAATTCTCTGTGCGATTTTTCTTGTCCAGTGGGTACAGCTCAGGTCCTGGAGGTTTTGTATCCAGCACAATTTGATAGTTCCCCTCCTCAAGCACATCCATTAATTCTGATAATTAAATCGTGTTTTTTCGAGAAGGGAAATCTACAATCCACATTAGTCCTCCAGGACCAGAGTCGTGCCCTTGGCTTACATAATATCGGCCATTCCAAGTAAAATGCAAATGCTAATAAAATCCCACCTGCACTGACTCTGGGCCCAGCACCAGCACTTCAGGCGGCTGCAGGCCAGCAGGTCTTGAGGGTCGAGTAGTCACCCTTTCCCACCTGCTGCTATTAGAGCCACCTTGCTTGGTACTAGCCACCACTCGGTACTCGTAACTGCCCCAAGGACTGAGGGCTGTTGAGCTGTCCAAGTAGGTGAGCGTCTGATTGGGCAGCACCGTGGCCACTGTAGAGATCTGCTGGGTGCCAGCTGCTCTTCTTTCCACTGTGTAGCTCTCCAAAAGCCCATTGGCCCGCAGCGGTGGATCCCAGGTCAGCAGCACAGAGGTGGGTGTGTCTGAGTAGAGCTGAGGAGGCACCACACCCTCGGGAGGGGCTGGAGGGGTCCGGAAGGTGTGAGAGTCAGCGGAAAGGGTGCAGCCGGCTTCAGTGCAGCCCTCTACCTGGATGGTGTAGTGCTGGTATGGTTCCAGGCCCGAGATGGTAAGACTGGTGCTGTTGCCGAGCACGGTGGCACAAAGCTGCCCATTCTGGTAGACGTTATAGTGAACGATGATGCCGTTCGGTTGTGATGGGGGAGACCAGGAGACGGTGACATTTCTGGAATGGATGTCAAACAGCACGGGTGGGTCAACAGGTCCAGGTCCTGAAGGACAAAAGTGGAATAGCCATGATTATTTCTAAGGCTGAGTAAAATCCCAGAATTTCATTTAGGGATCATGGTATAGCAGTTACAAGAATTGAATTTTCACACTACTTTGATTCTTGGTATATTTCTAGCATATGGTAATTTTATAAACATTCATTTAAGATGTTTATAAAATGTCTATATAAGTTATTAGAGTTATGAGATTCTATGTTTTAGGCTGTATTTAACGTAAACAGTTTGGCACAATTGAAAACGCACTTTTTTCCAGTTTTTACATAATTTGTACGTTAAATACTCTCAGGAGTGCATTTTATGCATTAATAAATACATTTGTTTAACACTGCATTTTGTCTGTGCATGCAAACCCCGATAGAGATTTTTTTTTTATTTTAAAAGTAGTGTGTGTAAGCGGCTCTACATTTTTGTCTGATCTCTTTGTTAAAACTCTTTTAACTTCAGGCTAAAGCCCATGAACATGAATCACGGTCTCAGACGCAAAAATCAGCAGCTAAGTTGACAGAAGTCTCAGAGAACATCACGAGCTGAGGACAGAGGATTTATTTTCTGCAGTTGTCTAAAACTACAAAAGCTCTGTTTTATTCCTGACCTGTCTAATCCTAATTTCATCACTAAAGTATAACGCTTCTCCAGGATTAAAATATGAGTTTAAAATATCTTTTACTGGTTAATACTAACTTAATTCTATTTAGAATACATTTTATTCTATTTAGCCCACATTTGTTTTTGGATATCCCAATTTCATCTTTTAAATTAGCCCCACGTATAGTCTATGAAAAAAACAGGTATTTTTCTCATTAGAAAAAGAATAAAAATATTTTCATTAGTTTCTAAAGCTAAACATAATAGGTTTCCCTAAACCACCTTAGCACAAAGATGTCTGTTAAATGGTAGAGTGAGCATCACATTAAGACACTTTCTCTACCAGTTAACGTGATCTAAACACTACAAAGCCTATGGGGAAATTGGGCCCAGGTCAGATACTGTGTTGGTAAAAGAAAAAAAAAAAAAGTCATTCATTGAACATAACCAATACATCGATCAAACTCTGTTCCTACCAGCAGCTCTCCATAATCCACAGAGAAACCTTTCACACACTTCAGCTGTGCTCTGACAGCGCAGCATTGAGACTGACATCACAAGGACAAACACTGATTGGAGCAGCCTTATTCTGTGGATTAAAATGGAGAGCAGGCGATGTGCAAATCAGCTCATTTACCCCGGAGGATGGGCAAAGCCACTGCACACTGTGGGCAAATATGAAATTATATTTATGGATTTATTCAGCCGAGGTTATATGGCGACAGATATCAGCTATGGCTAAGACTACGCAGTGAAGAGATTGCGGTGAATTGGAGGAAATCACTTAAGTCTCCTGACTGGTCATTTTCTCTGAGTGCTTACAACAACAGCTGTACACGCCAAAAAATCCTTCATGGATCTCCAGGCTCAGACAGCTCAGGTCATTTTCATAATTATACACACACACACACACACACACACACACACACACACACACACAAGCTGGGAGGCTCATACTTATGCTCTCTTTCTCTGTCACATACAGATATTCACACTGAGTGCCAGATGTACATACACACTAAGGATGCAACTTACAACTCAAACCGTGCTCAAGTAGCCATAAGTTAGTGTCTAAATAATAAAGCTGGAAAAGACACTGTCCAGAACAACTGTAGTCCCCCAAGGTATAAGGACCACAATTTTAAAGGTACAACATTGTCTTTAACCTTAAATGAGTGTTAAAGGTACAATACATTCGCTTTCCAGAGACCTTTTTTTATTACTTAACTGGTTTAAATAGAAAAATACAACAGAACGCCTGGAGTTAGGGCTGGACAATTGGATATTAGTATATAAATTATTCGTGACACTGAAACTGACCATTCTGTCATACGTGAACACACCACAGCACACAGTGTGAACAGCACGAAATTCTTCCTCTATATTTAACACTTTCACCAAGTGAAGCAGGGGGCAGCCAGGAACACCGCACCCGGGGAGCAGTGTGTGGGGACGGTACCTGACTCAGGGTACCTCAGAGGTGCTTAGCAGTCTTGGGAATTGAACCCACAACTTCCTGATCGCAGGGCGGATGCCCTAACCACTAGGTGCATATATTAGTATTGCGATTATATTGTCATGATGCTTCTAAAAATTGCACAATTATATTTATCGTTGCTCTGAATTGCTGCTACAAATTACACAATCCAATTTATTGCTGTCCTGCATTTTTTTGCACATGTAACTTCCGTACCTTTGCACCTTTGCTCTGCTGCTAGAATACAGTACTGGTCAAAATACCGCATTTAATCTCACTGTAGCAGTTGCACTGGATGTTGTCTTGTCTCGTTTAGTTGTATTGTTGCTCTTCTGTTTTTTTTTCTAGCTCCTTGTCCTGTTTGCACTTGTGTCTTGTGTTCTGTTCTGGTGTTGCACCATGGTCCTGGAGGAACGTTGTTTTGTTTTTGCAATGTACTGTGTATTAATGGTAGAAATGACAATAAAAACCTACTTGACTTGGCCTGACTTGATACTTGATATGTCACAAAACTAACAACGTATATCCTTATTCAGCCTTAAGTAGTGTAGCCCTGCCCAAACATACATACATAAAAATGGAAATGGAAAATGTAGAATATGGGCGCCTTAAAAACCCCTTTACAAATCAGTAACACTCACCCAGTAACACTCACTTGGTGCTGCGACTGGTCGACCTGTGGGACTGTGATTGTTTAGAGCTTTATTTCTTTACTGCAGCAAAATTACTGCAAAGATAAACATCCAGATAGTGACTAACACAGGCAGTTCGGTATTTCCCGCCCTCAGACACACTCACTTAACCTGGCAAACAACAGGTGATTCGAACGAAGTGTGTTTGATCAGGGAAATCATCAATCCCTGTTGAATGGGGATCTCTGCTATATGGAGTCAATGCAGTTTTAAAAATACTGCAGGAATATAGCAGAGCTATACGCCATAATTACTGAAGACATGCTCTTGAGGGTACTACTCTACTGCCAGTGTTGTTTCAGACAATGTAGGAGCTTTTCGCAAGCTCAAATCAGAGCTTAAAGAGATGATAGTGGAATTAAATGAAGTTCCCAATCAAAAACTTTAAACAGGGCTGTAATTCTACTCCAGATATGAAAGGGGAACTTGTGAAACACATCTTGTTCAAGACCTGTGCTAATGTTTAGCCCCTGTTAAAGGAATTCTATCGAGAACATTTTTGAGACATGACACCAAATCCACACCCGGTTTTCAAGCCAGGCAGAGACAGCTGTTGCTCAAACTTTAGCAACTGGAATATTTAACCAGACGTGCATGTTTAGTATCTCCACACGTTTTCTGCAAGATCCTCCCATGAAGTGCATAAAAAGGACAGAAGCACAGTCGTTCCTTCACAGACAGTACCACATCCAATTTGCGTCTGGAACTTGCATAAATACATTTCAGTGTCTCCTCGTTCTTTTTTTCAGTCTTTCTCTGCTTAAATCCAAAAGCCTTTTCTTTAGTTATTTTAACTCAGAGTTCTAAACTTCCAGCCGGCCTGAACATGAGGCTTGCCTGCATTTTAAATGTTATGAATTACAACTGATTCATGACAATATTAAACTCAATGCACAACTGTGTGACACCATTTTCCTGTGGTGAAAGGGTGTTAAGATATGAAATCAATTGAGAGAAATATCAAGTATGTTGTCTTCCTCTCTCCATTCTTCCTGGTTACTTTTTTACACCACTTGCCTTTCATATTATGTGAATGCTTCATGAAAATAGACCCATAGAATTAGTCCAAAATTATTTATACTGTGTTAAAGGAGAATTCAACACATTTTACAACATTTCTACAAGATTAACTTATTAAGTTAGTAACAGATTCAGAGGAGTTTGGTGTGAAATTGTTCATAGTAGTGGTGGCAGGAATCACAAGTATTACACCAACTGGTAACTGGTAAATAAGCTGTCCGATCCAAACATTGCTCCAGATTGGTTCTGATACGAGGTTTTGGTCCAAAAGACATTTCTTGAATATGTTTTAGTCAGTGACAAAAGAGTCCCCAAAAGATGATTTGAGCATAATCAAGATTAAATGTGAAAACCCAGAAGACATGTGTAGGGTTACTGCTTATTTTAGATCATAAGTAAAATGGCTATATCAGATTTATCACTACCCTTTTAAGGAAGAGTCCCTGAGAGAAAGTTTCCCTGATTCACTTTTTCACATCACAGCTTTGTATGACTTTTTTTTTTTCTTTTTTCAAATTCTGAATAAAACAAAATTCCCCTTTAACCTTAATGCACATTGTGCAAAGATTGTTTTAAGGTTTACACTTTCTTACCTAGCCCACTTTTTTTTCCACAAAAAGATTTTTCAAAAGTACAAATGTGTAAAAAAAAAAATATTGCTTACAGTTTTCAGCATCATTTAAAAGATGAATTTGAATACTTTGAACGTGAATATTTTGTCCTAGGCCCTATTAACAGTATAATACCAGCTTTTCCACTGTAGAATTTAGTTTGACCATTCAAAGATAAACATAAGTGTTTTCCCCACAACTGTTTATTTTAGAGAACCCACTTGTTAGGTTTATAATGTTTATAAGGTTTATCTTAGAGAAGCCGCATGTATGTAACTAGTGAACAGTTTTGGAGATTTAAGACAATTTCATACAGTTTTACAAAAAGTGTGAAAAAGGAGGAAAAAAAGTGGAAGTGGAATATGCCAAATAAAGTGAAGTTGAGCCTCGCACTCGTCCTCTCCGTCTTACTCTCAAGCCTCGGGTGTCTGATTGATATTTGGGGCCCCATGAAAGCTCATTTGCAGGTAATGTTTTCCTCCTCCATTTACGTCCCACGGCAGCGGCAGTAATGGCAGAGCGGCAAGGGCGCGGCCGATCAAGGTGACTGCCTCTCGCTCGCTCTCTCGCGTGCTGGGCTGTTGATGTCTCCCCACAGATGGCCCACTTTCCACCCTCCCGTCAGCGCCTCGTCCCACCCGAGCAGGCAGCTCGGGACAGGACGATCTGCGCTCTGCGGCTTACAGCTCCACAGCTGAGCAAGTACAGTAACAACAGCAGCGAGTGCGGCGGCTCAAGACTACATAAAGAAGACAAACTAAACTACAGTGGGAGAAACTACAACGCGCGATGTTCAATGTGAATGAAAACGTATAAAAAAAAAAAAAGGAGCAGCTTTCTCCAGCCTTCTCCAAATTCAATAAGGTCATTCATGAAAAAACTGTAATTGTACACACACAGTCATGTAACACACTAATACTGTTTAAATGATACACAAACACATTCCTAAATACTGAAAGCACTGAGGTTGACATATATTCAATTGCTTTTTTACAGTATAAAAGCAAGAATTGCTCATTGAATTGCAAATAATTGTGTTTATTAATCAGCTGCATTTTTTTTTAATGAAATAGGATTAGCTACGTCACTTGTCAAGAAAATTTGAATAAACGTGAATGAGGTAAAGCTTCAAATGTATTCCCTGCAAATCTACATGGAAATAAATAAAATGGCATATTCCAAATTGAATATGCCATTTTCTTCCGATTTTAATTCCTACTCATTTCCTGAGTTGGAAAAAAATCTATATCAAATGTGCACTGTACTTTTGCACAGATCACATTTTATGGTTTATCATTTTTCGCTATGTATTATTCAGCACATAAACAGTAATTGTGCATTAAAATGCCTAGAAGTGTGCCTGTGTTCTTATTTTCACTTTGAAAATCAACAAAACATGCCACTTGACCAAACTTTTGCACTGACAGAGACTAACTCAGGCACGTCTGCCTTCATACCCTGAACCGAATCTGTACAGAACAAAACAAATCCGGCTCCATCTGAGGCTTCGGTGCTTTTACAGAATCCTGAACAGTCAGTGCTGCGTCTGCTGCTGTTTATGATTCCAGCCCTGGTTTGTTCGTTTATCTAGTGGCTGTTATTGTTGGGCATAATTTTTTTTTTATTTTTTAAACAAAGTCTGTGAAGGAAAGGGGCGCCGATTCCGCTCCCTCCACCTCCTGATAAATAAACAATGCACAGATCTGACCTTTGGGTTAACAGGTTTTTATGCTTGCTCCACTCAGCACTCTAACTGATTCAATTACCACAAAGGTTCGGGAGCTTCCATGAATACAGAAAAAGCCCCCTCGCCCCACCCTAGCCTGGTCGCTGCTGCTGCAAAAAATAAATAAATAAATAAATAAATGTCTGCGTATGTACCTGCACCGGCAAATCCAATGTGGCCCTCTGGAGAAATTCCTTAATTGTTAATAATTTTACCACATGAGACAATCAAGTCACCTTGAACACGAACACCGCCCCCCCGCCCCGCACTATGCTTGCTTACTTCACCCCAGACCAGGCCTGCTTCTCCTCCCCCTCAGCCTCCCAGTCTGCAGAGGCAAAGTGTTATTTAAGCTTTACTGGTCTGTGTTAAATTCTGCAATTTGAAGGGCTGTTAAGTTTTTCAATTGAAATTTCATTTAAGATGCAGGTGCTTTTGATTTTATTGACGCTTTACTGCTCTCGGGGCGCGGCGGCGGGAACACAGCGCAATAACGCTGGGGCCGCCTCCATCGCGGCGTCGGCAACAGCTGCAATCTCGGGACATTTGGGATACTTAGAGGGGCCTTTCCCCAGGACCGCCGTAAATCGCCACGCCAGAAGGAAAAACAAGAGCGCGGGCCGCCAAGCCTTAAATCACATTTATAAGGATTTGGTTAGCATAATAATAACACAATCAAGTGACAAGGCAAGAAGGAGAAGGGAGAGAGGGGGTAAGAGAGGGAAAGAAAGAGAGAAGATTATTTTTAGCATTTGCGGAGGTCTTTGGGACAACAGGACCGTTTTGAAGGTTAAAGTGGGCTGTGGACGAATAGGACAAATAACGGGCAGTGCTGAGTGGAAACGTTCAGCAACGTGGTAGTGCAGCGCATTTCAATTATTTTTCTCCTCAAACACAGCAATAGCACAGGATAACATACAAGCACATCTTTCATACACATCTGAAATCTGTAATTTGGAGGTGCTCTTTGTCTTACAAGACCTTCTAAGAAGAAAAAATGGCCCCAATTACAAACACAGACAAAGTCAGTGGAAAGCACAAAGAATTTTTGTGTCTGGCAATCCACAATTCTGCTAACTAGCATATATAAATATGCATACGTCGATCAGCCACAGCATTAAAACCACTGACTGACAAAGTGAATGACACTGACTATCCTGTCACAGTGACATCTGTCAAGTGGGGTATTTTAGGCAAGAAGTCAAAAGTCAGCTCTTAAAATGGATGTGTTGGAGGATCAAAAAAAAAAAGGGCAAGTGTAAGGATTGCAATGGCTTTGAAAAGGGCCGAATTAGGTCTATAGTACTGGGTCACAGCATCTCTAAAATAAGAGATCTGGTGGGATGTTCCCAGTATGCATTGGCTGGCCCCTACCAAAGGCTGTCCAGCGAAGGACAACCAGTGAACTGGCCAGTGAATCCGCAACTTATAGGACTTGCTCTTAACGTCGTGGTGTCAGATATCTTCAGAGATCTTCTAGAGTCTACACCTCAAAAGGAAAGAGCTGTTTGGGTGGCACGAGGTGGACCTGCATGACATTAGGCAGGAGCTTTTAATGTTATGGCTGATTGGTGTTTACATTCTCTGAGTCTCAATTTCAGGGTACAAACTCCAGCACCGGCAGTGTAACCATCTTTAGCCATGAAATATATTCATACCATTTTCCACTGCAGTTGTATTTTTATGCTGTATTGATCATGTTTACCCTGTCTGACTGCAGTCTTTTTATGTTTATTATCTGTTTAAAACAATTAAAATCTGAAAATTACATAATTAAAACTCATTTAATTGAAACAACTGGACCTCAAGGACTGTTATGTATCTTTAAGGGTACATTTACATTGTTTGTAGCTTGGTAGACTAAAACTGACCAAGACAGCAGCCTTTTCTCTGACAGTGTAGAGTGTATATAGGTACATGAGACAAGTATGAGATCTGTGTGAGACACAGTCAAGTATGAGACACAGGCCGGAATGAAAGGGAAAGCTTACATGGTAAAGTTTGTGTTCACAGGACCAGCTGTCAAGTCTGAGGAGCAAAAATTCACGGACGGTATTACATTAAAAAGATGGTTATAAAATTTTAATGGAATGATAAAATCAGAAGCAAGGGAGAGCTCTCTGAATACGTAAAATGTTCAAACATCTTCACTAGAATAGTTTCAGGCTTGAGAGCGATTCACACCAAATACCAGGTGACTTCAAAATTCTAATGTAAACATGGGCTATATCAGCTTGACATGACTCCAGATGGTTATCAAAATGGAACAATTTCATGGTTCTAACCAAATTACTACAACATTACAGACTTTTTAGAGAATTCTGTCATTCAACACCAAACCTCAACATTTTAGTAGTCCAAAATCTAGACTGGTGATTGGCTGTGTTACGTCCCATCTGCAGCACTTCTGGTCTACTTTAAAGTTCATTGTGGTTTGTACATATACCCACATCCTGCACGTCACACTCGTATTTGATTTAAATCACACTTTCAGTATGTGATTTAAAAGAAGCACAACGTTCAGGAATTGGCACCAAAAATCAGCTGGCATTGCTCTGTCTGGGTGGAAAGGATGGCCCTCTTTCTACTGCCAATCATCCAGCACAGGCATTTGTTAGCTGCTGTAACAGAGTTGGTTGTTTGTGTGCACACTGAGCTGTTCAATGCAGGTGCATTGAACAGCAGTTTAAAAAGATATAGTGGTGCATCACATGATACAGAGGAAGCATGTACTGAAGCACACTCTCCAGCATTGAGAAAAATGAAAAATAAATAAATGAATAAAGTTGTCTGTATGATGTTGTAAATACGTAAAAGAAGAATACTGCCTCTCCCGAATTTAAAAGACCAATAAGGTGACAAACTGTAATTATTCTGCGATTAGCAGCAGGGTTTGAATATGTAGGCCGACACAGCCATCGTCCCTTACCCGAGTGCACTTAAGTATTCCGATAGGGAGAACAGAACGGAACAGAATAGAACTATCTCTGGGGTATTTCTAAATTAGAGATGAGAAAGTGATGGCTGATGAGGGAGGGGGACCCCATCAAAGAACAGGTTAAAAAAAGGGCTAAAGAAAATATGACATACGTTCCTCGTCTCGTATTTCACCTTGCTCGTCCTTTCCCCTTCCGCAAGCAGCCACATTATTTTGAAGAATCTCCTCGATTCTTTCTCACAGTTAATTTAGTGCGGCTTTGCCGCATACTATTTCACGTTGATGGCCTGGTTGATGGTATAGGGGAGAGTGTTTATAGGTGAGTGCTGGGAACCACTAAAACTGGCGCTTTCTCGGTAATCTGGCCGAGCACGGGCTCGAAACGGCTGTGGCAAGAGCTCTCTTTTTATAGAAATGAAAAGATTTGGGATTTAACAATAACAATCATTCCTTTTCTTCAAAATATCGCACTTATTCTCACAAGTCACAGGCCTTGGAGGTAGCAAGGCTGGTAAGATAAGTGCAACAAAGAGAGAGGAGTGAAGGCCACCTGCAGTTTACACTCCACACAGATATCCGTGTGGAGTGTAACATTTCCAGAAGGCTGGTTTGACTCATTTCTCAGGTGACTGGGGGGGATGCTCACTATCATGGTTTAAGATAATTATCTAAATTACAATTTAAAACTGCATATGAAAACATATACACTACACAGTAGACAAATTAAACTGAATTGCTGAATTAAACATATAACGTAGACTGGGCAAATTTATTCAATGAAACATTTTATGTTTCATTTTTACAATATGTTAAACTCTATTCTGTGCTTTAAAATTTAAATCTAAAAAGAAAATATCATTTGATCTCAGTAGAAGGTGTTATAAATTATTTCCACATGAAAAATCATATTAAAGCTTCAATATGCCTGGGATTTTAAGGGGTTAAATGGCAATGACACACAGCAACAGCAGAAAACATAGTGCCATGAGCAACAGGCTTGCACTCTGTTCACGTATCCACTCTCTCTTTCAGGAGCAGCAGAAGAAGTTCAGCAGAAGTTGCAGAATGCTGCAGGGCATTAACGAGAGAGAGAGAGAGAGAGAGAGAGAGAGAGAGAGAGAGAGAGAGAGAGAGAGAGAGAGAGAATAGAGACAGGGTGAGGAGAAGAGAGAGAGTGAGAGAGAGAGAATAGAGACGGGGTGAGGAGAAGAGGAGAGAGAGCGAGTGAGAGAGAGAGAGAGGTGGGGGAGGTAACTCTCCACATGGTAATGAAGAGGTGATGGTCCATAATACAGCGCATTTTGAGTGTATGCAAATAGTGGCTCCTTAATTAGAATGTATGTGATAATAGACTGAAGTATAATTAATTTATAACTTAGCAAAGAGTGTCTGTTATGAACCTTAATATGATTCTATTACGGTAATCAGTCCACAATGACACCAGCTAGGTCATCTAGCAGATATACACCTCTAGCTTCAGCTCACACACACTCACACACACACTCACACACACACACACACACACACACACACACACACACACACACACACACACACACACACCACCTGCTCCTTTACTTCTGTACTTGCTGAGTAAGGCTCTTACATACACATCATACAACACTGTCAGCTGGTGTACATGTGTATTTGTATATACTCCTTCCTGTATGTGTCTATTTTAATGTTCTGGGACTCTACACTGCATCTGAGAGGTAATTCAGATGCACTGATTTAGGAATGCTACACTCTATCATAATCAAGTACACTAATCTTCAATAAACTACGCATTTCAATTTGGGCCAAAAATACCAAATCAAGCCAGCTGAACTGAATCATGGTGACACATGCAAAATCATCAACTATCATCCTCAATATTTCCTAAAGAATCGTAATCGAACTGTTCAGGTCACAGGTTTACTAGGGATGTAACAATGCAAAGAAATACCACGATACTGCAGGGCAAAAATGTGATGATATGCATCGTTGATATGTGACAATGCATCGTGGAGAGAAAGCATTCTAATAATGATGATAGTTATTAGATGATAGATGGTAGATGTAACTGCATTGTTTATACTGCCAAGCAACAACCCATTCCAACACATTCATGTCATACATCAGCCTCCTCCCTGCCTTCCAGCTCTAGTCTCATTAGTAAAGTGCGTCAGATGTGAATTCATTAAATGTTTTTCTTCAAATTTCATTTAAAAAAATTGTGAGAATATTGCGAACTAATGAATTAAATCATTGTGCTGCATGTATCGTTACACTTCTAGAGCCTGCATTATATGGGAAAAACATAAGGAAACAAAAGAAAGGTTTTGAAAATGTACATCCCTAAGAAGGACTAAATAAGAACTGTTAGATCTCAGTTTTTGCTTACAGTCTTAGTTCGTTGAATCTATTGTGAATGTGTTGAAATGTGAGCCCTGAATCTATCAAAACGAATCATGAGTGGATTGTACCGCTACACCCCTAGCACATACATATCGATGCTGTTAGCTTTCCACCCTGTATCTCTGAAAGTGTATTTAAAGGGAATAAAGAGAAATGCTTTCATCTTTTAATATAAATTAATGCAACATGATTTTATATAGAGTCATTTGGGACCATTTGTGCTAACAGAAAGTGTGAAGTGTCATTGGTGTTTTATAACAAAAAAATATGCAAGGTGTAACGACACGCATGCATGATGCATTATTGTGTAGGTCAGACAGAGAGAGGTACTGGACACAGCACTGGAGAGTATTAACTGTGTGCCGACCCAAGCCCTATGAAGTCCCACACAGTTTTGGGTTATGGACAGGGTTTGTTTTCTGCATGATCATTAAATGTGTGCTCTCACACACTATGTCTCTCCTCTTTCTCTCACTCCATTGCACACCCTCGTGTTCTCTATTCCTCTTCTCTTGTGGCGTCTGTGCTCGGAACGGCTCTGGAGTTTGATTAGCGGGAGAGAAGGTGCCCCGCACTAAAACCATAGATGACGAGAGGGGTGTGTTGAGTTCACCAGAAGTGTGTTAAGCATTTCTGCAAGCAGCAGCAGGAGTAAAAGGTGCAGGGATGTACTTTGTTGGAGAGTAGGTGCTGCTCTCTGCCAGGTACAATCAACAAGTCCACAAAATACACTAATGAACACTCTTCAGCAGTACAGCGTGCATGCATTACTAGATGCATGTAAGACTGTGCTTGTTTTTAACACTTTGTGAGGACTAAACATGCTTCTTATGGTATGAAATGACAGTTTTATAAAAGTGAGGACAAATTACAAATTTCACCATTTTTTGGGAAAATTAAAGCTGAGATTACTGAGATCAGGGTTGGGTGTAGCATCCTTCACCAACAGCAATACAAAAATCAGCAGAAGTCCACAAATATAGGAACACCAACATGCGTGTGGGGGTGTAACTCACGGTCCTGTGCAGTGTAGAGAGACACCCAGGAGCTGCTGCTCTCTCCATAGTTGTTGGACACCAGCAGTCTGAACTCATACTCAGCGTACGGCTCCAGACCCTCCACCAGATGACTGAACACTGTCGTCTCATTGTCCACCAGCCTGTAGAACACATGCGAACCACACACACACACACACACACACACACACACACACACCTCCCTTACTCCACAAAATAAGCATAATCCGGTGCTAAAGTTGTTATCCAATTCAAAAGGAAATAAAGTTAACAGTTCTCCTCTCAGCTTGAAAACTGCTCTGATGAAATTTAGAACAAGCTGACTGCCTTGAATATCCACTTATGTCTTCAATTTGTGTGCTCACAACATGACTATAACCCATGAAATCGCACACAAACTGATCTTTTCTTTGTTTTCCCGCAAAAACAGCTCTATCTAAGTGGTCCTCATTAAACGCCTTGAGACTCTTGGTGATTGCAATACTGTCATGCTAGTCTTGGAGCGGCACCAATTTTCACCAAGCCCCACGATCAAATTTACCATAGGACTATAATAAATAAATCACCTGAACAATGAAATACATTTGAATGGAATGGCAGGAAATGAGGCTGATATATAATACATGGGCCTAGTCATTTATTTATTACAACAGAATGAGAATTCCCCCGTCTCTGATTAAATAGCAATTTGTTGTCAGGGGGCATGTAATGCATACATATCAGAAGAAGTTAGTTCCTTTTTATATTATTTTTCAATTGGGCTCTGAGTGGGCTCTGGGTGTGGTCTGAAAAAAACCCCCCTGAGAAATAATTTCTTTTTATGAATTCTACCCTGCTTTGATTTTTTATCATCAGCATCTGTTTCATTTTAAGTCATTTTAGACCATTTTACACATTTGGCAGGCACTCATCCATAGTGACTTACATTTTTTCATCATATTACACATGCAGGTGAATGTAGCCTATTCTTGTAAAAGGAACCTCGTAGAAGTGATGTGGTGTGCTGAACACAATTAAGAATCGAAGCCCTGCTGAGGACAGAGTTACCTACTATGCTGCATATGTAGTATTAATACAAACATACATACAGTTTAATGCAAACATTGGGGAGTGTTTCTTAACAGATCCTCTGTATGGAACGAACTTAAATATGGCATTTTCCGCAATTAATATTTATTTTCTGAGTCAACATATTGGAAAAAAGAAAACAATAATAAATAATAAACAAATGCAAAATGTGTCATAGCTTTTGCACAACCACATTCTTTTATGTTTCAACAATTGAGAATTAAAATGTGCATAAGTTTTTTTCTCTTCAGAGGATGTGTGGTTATTTTCACTTAGAAAATTAACAATCATTTCTTGCATGACTGCACAGGCTCTGCGCCACTTGTAGTTTTTGTAGTTTGTACTTCTACAGCATTTTGTATGTATACCCAGTACTGTGCAAATTAATATTAATAAATATACTACAAAAAACAAGGAATAAACACAAATACCATTATACAGTAAACAGTGGTTTTATGTACCGGTTATCAATTTGTTTCTAGTGGAAGTCCAGTATTACTAGCAGTTTCCATCAGAAACCTGGTTTGACTACATCAGTCCTTCATTAAATTAAGTCAGGAGCCGCTGACGGAATTTCACAAATCCAAACAACGGCGGGAGGAAACCGAGGAGGAATCTGGAACCGAACCTGGTCCTCCTCACCAGCTCACACAATATCAACTACTTTTTTTTTATAAACAAAACTAACTTTTCTTGTTTGTTTGCTCTTCTAATATTAACTAGCAGAAAGACACCCATGAAATCGCACACAAACTGATCTTTTCTTTGTTTTCCCGCAAAAACAGCTCTATCTAAGTGGTTGTTCTGTACATATCATGTAATACACTTACTAAAGGAGTGAAAAATGCTTCTTTGTACAATGCTATAAAGGAACCATAGAACTATATAAGCTTTCAACAATTCACTACCTTTCTAAACTGAGATGTGTGAGTGTGAAGAACCTTTAAGTTTACAGAACCTCCATATAATTAAGAGGGTTCTTGGAAAAACCCTTAAATTAATATACAACCTTTACTACAGGCATAATTAAAAGGGTAACATCAATCAAAAATGTTTTGGATTATATCCAATTTTTTTTTTTTGGATTATATCATTCAGCTGCTTCCCAACATCTGCTGTTAAAGTAGGTCGTCGACACAGTGGTCACGACAACAAAGTCACGTGACTGGAAGTTATGGATATGCAGCACTAGAGAATCATAAACCAAAACAGTTCTACTCAACAATGGTGGGCCTGGAGGAAGTGACCTACATGTGTAGGTAGTGTAACAGTGTGCACATGTGAGACACACAGGCAGATATACAGGTGTGTAGCAGTGGTAATGGCCGTTGGAGACTCACTGCAGTATGTGCTGGGTGGCTGGTTTCCTCATCTGGAGCCGGTAGCGCAGTGGTCCGGGAGCATTGGGGCGTGCGGGACTGAGCCAGGCCACCTGCAGTGAGGTGGGGGTGGCAGCTGCCAGCCTCGGGGCCAAAAGGCCATCTGGAGCTTATAGGAGAGAGGAGAGAGAGAGAGAGAGAGAGAGAGAGAGAGAGAGAGAGAGAAATGAAGCAGAGATAAGCCAAGTGTAGGACAGCAGTGGAAGGAGTAGTAGTAAACACTGAAGTTGATGAAGTAGTGTGGATCAGTGGTTACTGAGGTCCCACAAATGTATGTGTATTGGCAAAAATCCAGCTATAAAGCCCCAAAATTTGATGACCTGTTTTATTTAACAATATGGAGCGAAACATTCGCTGTGTAGTGGCTGCCAAGGGACTGCAGTTGAAATTTGCCTAAACCGGCATATTTACAGAAATGTTAACTAATGTGCACTGTCCCTGTTAATCAAAACTGAATAAGGTGAAACAAAATGGAGCTGACAATTCTATTCCAGTAATCCAGGCTGACCTGGCAAATTTAAACCCAAAACACCTTCGTGGTTAGAATTTTGTTAGAATACATGTAATAAACTTTTTTTTTCTACGAAGAACAGCAGAAAAGCAAAATATAATGAGCATCTTGACAGAAACCACTGAAACGGTTGCGGCCTGTTTAACCTGAATGCACTGACATGCACAAAAACATTATTTTCTGTATTAATGTTATTTGTATCCATTCTAACATTCAGTATTAAAAATAGCTCATGTGTCTTTGTAATTATGTTGGTGGTCAATCTGAAACAGTAAGAATTCAATCCAGCACCACAAGGCTTAAGCAAAGGGCTTGATTAGCTATTTCTACCTCTACACACACTTAAGCAGTTCTGTTGAGCATTCAAATTTTTGACCCTAGTCTTCAAATAAAAATTAATTGAAAATTAGGTATTTTTTGTTAGCCCCAGAAATGACTAGGTCCTCAGCTTTCCTCTTTGTTAAAAGCAGTTAAGCCTTCCACACCGGAGGTACAGTACAGTAAAACTGCACTGTACTTTATCACACAGACACATCACCAAACATAGGTGTTTGTTTCATGACTTCAAAACGGCATCTCTCTCTCTCCTCTTCAACAAATTCATTTTAATTCTAAGTCAGGACACTTAGAATTAACTTGGGGTAGAAGACCCGAGAGAAAGAGGGACCTCTCTGTTTAAGTAGAGACTTGGGAGAGAAGAATATTGTGAATGGCAGCTATCTAAAGGTGCGGTCATCTTTTTCTGTTTCTGCCATGAAATTTACTGATGGAATTTGACAGGTACAAAAGCATCCTGTAGTCCAACAACTCAACACTCAATGGACAGTGTTTTTTTTTTCCTTGCAGCATGACAATAACCTGTAGAACGCTCTTGACTGGCCAAGTCAATCACCTGACCTGAACCCAATGGCCAAAATCTCCCAGAACCAGCACAAACTGGATATTTTACAGGCCGGGCCAAGCATCAGCAAGACGATACCCAGCATGTGATGACATTGATAGTTTCCGGACTGAAGGCAGTTATGAAACGCAAAGAATTAAAAATCACATGAATACCATCTGTCCAATTTCTTTCATATAAATGTATCCAACACATGCTACATGGATTTACAGCAGTCAAACAATTTCACATGGTCTTGGTCATCTCTGTCAGGTCTGCCAGTAGAGGCCGCTGCTAGTTAACTTGGTAATTGGGACTTTTATTATGAACCTTTGTATCTAGTCACGTTTGTCAGGTATCTTGTGTTTAGTTATAATAATTATGTTTGGTAATTGAGTTCTGGCATTGGTGGTTGGGTTTTGGGTCTGTAAATTTAAGGGGTTTGTGTTACGGGAGCACGGGTGTGGGTTAACCGTCGTTTTGGTGTGGTTCTCTTCTGTCTCCTTTGTGTTCTTAGAGCAAAAGCTAAAGTTCTGTATCTGGTCCTCGTACCAGCTTTGTTTTGGAGTTTAAATAAAAGTTATCAGCATGAATGTCTGTCTACGCGCCTGCCCTCATTGGGGAGAAAGGGAAGAACGTGACAATACAGCGTCATCAGGTATGAATTTTGACAGCAAGCCAGAAGTGTTTCACCCAGAAGTGTTTTTATACCATACAAAGTAAGTTTTCTTCATTACAAGTTGTTTTTGGTATATTTTGGGGCACTTGGGAGTACAAATCCCAGAAATCATCTATATTATTTGGATCAGCCCCTTGGTGGCAATAACACTTGTAAGGGAACTTAAACGTATACTTAAAGGCAATCAATATATTCACTTATATTCTAAGGCAAATCTGTATATTCAGTTTGTGATTCTTACATTTAAATGATTCTTTCCCTAAATACCATATTAATGTGAGTCTGCTGACTAATGATTAAGGTTGTGAAGCCAGGCCTGAGGCGCTAGGGCACAGTGACGTGATTAAATCAAGGTTGTTATTTGTGCAAACCCTATGTTTCTGAGCTAAAGAGTTTCAGATAAGGCGTTTTGTTCAGACAAGAAAGCACTTGTTCAGGGCCGTTGTCATGGAGCCTCACTGTGAAAAGCTGTAACATGGGTTCCGGCTGGAACCTCTTCAGGGTGGGGCGACATGGCTTCAGCCCTGTTTCGATAAGGTGAATGGTCTTCTTGAGAGCATAAGACCTCTGCGAAGGTCCAGTTTCTTTAGAGACAACTTCCGAATCCAAGACTGCCCTGGGCGATGAATAACTCTCTCCTCCTTAAGAAGAAAATAAAGTCTTTGTTCTGAGCGAAGAATCTTTTGTCAGTTTACAGATTTTCCACCGGCCATTATACACTGTTATAAGGAGAATAACCAACTCACAGCGAGAGCTTTAGCTAAAGCTCTCACTAAAGTATGGGTTCTTCTAGTAGGTGCTGGAAACAGTAGTAGGTGCTCGGTGATATTTTCATTTGTTTCAGATATGTTTTGATCGCTTCTGTATATAAATTATTACTTTAATATTACAATAAAACAATGCTGGAGAAGAATAATTTTTGGTTCATTAAACAACCTCTCAGTGGATGGTGATGTTATTATGTTCTTTCATAACTCAAAGAATCTTAATTGGTAAAACATTCACACTTTATGTGAAGATTCTTTATAACTTACAATTCTAAGTCAGGATAAGTTTATAACATTTCAAAATGGGATCTGCTATGGCGTCAGAATACCCTTTGGGCTCTGCCAATCCTAAGTTAGTTCCCTAGTGAAGCCAAGAGAGCACAATTGGACGGGTGTGTGGATGCACTGAATTTATAGCAGTATAGACTGCACAAATGGCCAATTTTAAAACCGTTTTTGTGATGTCATGACTATGATTCCAACAGTAATTTGGCTCTTCGCAATGCCACTGAAGTTGCAAGGAATGTTTCAGTTTCGTTTGATTTTTGAATAAAAAACAGAAGCCGATCAGATCATTTACATGCATCAGTCTTTAAGGCCCTGTAGCCGGTTTAATTTGAAGAAGAGAGGTTGGAAAACTGTCAAATAAAAACCTACTACCATTTTTGGTACATAAAACTGTCATAACTAGAAAAAAAATCTATATAAAATCTAAAACAATATAGAATTTAAGGATTTATATGTACAAAAGGTTTGTGATTCCTGTACTGTTCACTCAGTGTAGATGTAAATATCCTCATGAAGCTGACATTCTGCACTCTTTCATTTACATTTACAAGTGTCTTGCTATTGGCTGATACGGAAAGCTACACTGAAATAAAATTAAATTGACAACAGGTTTATTTGAATAGCCTGGCAGGAAACATTCGTAGTCAGGGTAATGCATAATGCAAGACACTGCAGTTATGCTTTCAAAATTCGCTCTTTTAAGCATGGTGGTTAGGATGTTAAAAAGAAACGTCTTGACTGTCCCAAAGGAAACCAGGCTGATTCTAGTGATACTGCAGCACTTGGTGACAACTCCAGGATAAATCATGTATTTGGAGGAGCAATCCAGCCAGCATCTGTTTCAATAATACACCACTCCAGTGCTGGGAGCGAAGTCCTTTTCTTAAGTGAAGGCTCATTCCCAATCAACATCCCTCTCATGCAGTCGCAAGCACTCAATAACTGTTGATTACTTAAGTCATTTTGTGCATGCTGAAATAGAATCGCCTCACTGGAATACCAAATGCACTTGCCACGGCTTTGGAAACAAAAGAGGGGCGACGAGGGGTGAAAGTTACAAAGGCGAAAAGGAAAAAAAAAAAAAAAAAAACAGCGTTCCAGTCCCCCCGAGGCTCGGCTCGCAAGTGGAAACGAGATCAACTAATATTCGGAGAGATTACGAGAGGGGTTAAAGATGTTAATGCGCTGATTGATGAGCGAGGCGCCTGCCAATGGATGTCAGTAAACACAAGGCTTCTTTGACGGATGTTCAAAAGCTTGCTGTGCTCATCCTTCATCTAGGTTGACAGGAGGAACTGAGGAACGGGTTGTGCAAGCTTGCCTTTTAGTGTATGAGTCCAAACACAAAAGCCTAGGTTAGGCGCAAGCTACAAGAACTGGCTGATACAGAAACTGTCACTTCAAACTGAAACTGGTCAAATACATCACAAAGATACACTACACACATGTCAGATCTTCATAAGCAATGTTCCATTTGCAAATATCATCCCTCTTCCAGGCCATTTTCTGATTTTGTAATATGCTTCAAACTAAGCTAAACCAACTCTTTAGGATAAGACCTGCAAGCTGCTAACCTCTTTACCAAATCCATTAAAACTGAGCAAATTTTTGTTCAGTCACAATTATTTGGGCATTGTCCAACCACAACTGTAAGGAGTCCATTTGACATACGCGAACACGCCACAGCACACTGTGTGAACAGCATGCAATTGTTCTCTGCATATTACCCATTTACCAAGTGAAGCAGTGGGCAGCCAGTGGCGCAGCGTGTGTGCGGACGGTACCTTGCTCAAGGGTCCCTCAGTGGTCCTATGATTTGAACCCACAACATTCCGAACATTGGAGCAACTCCCAAACCACCAAGCCACCAGTTTTAGTGCTAGCTAGTTTTAGTGTTTTTCACCACCAAATGTCAAATATCCTTATAACATACAACAAAGAGGAAAACAAAAAAAACATGGAAATCGTGGAGATACAGTAGAGTAAATCCCCGCTTATCGCCAGTGTTCCATTCCAAGAGCACCCAGCTATAGTGAAAAATTGCGAATATATGTGGTAAAAAAAAAGCCTACAAATGCCTATTTTTATAGTGTACACCCTAAATATTCCCCCAAATATGCTCCCAAAACCCTTTAATTTAATTTTATACTCAGCTTAATATGTTACCCTTAAAGAAAATGTAAAAGTAAACCTGTATTCGTACTGTACAGTTTACACTGAACTCAGTGCTAGAATGTAAAATACTGTATAGAATGTGCTGTAATTCCTGCACACGCATTTTCTTTGGTATCTGCAAACAATTATTAGTTCGGTTCTCAGAAAAAATCAGCAAGAGACTGAAGCCGCAACAGCTGAACCGCAATTAAGCGGGGGTTTACTGTGTTTGTGTGTGTGTGTGTGTGTGTGTGTGTGTGTGTGTGGGTA